>JAGDYQ010000001.1:11634051-11644426 GCA_021962125.1 Bulinus truncatus | reverse complement strand
TCAAAGGGATACAACTCTATTATAAGGAGTCAATCGCCGGTCCGGCTACCGGACCTATCATCTAGTATATATATATATATATATATATATATATATATATATATATATAATTAGTTATATCTCAAATATTACCATAAGCTCACGCATATTCCCCTAAGCTCCCGCATATTCCCATAAGTTCCCATATATTCCCATTCTCTCTCTCTCTCTCTCTCTCTCTCTCTTTCTTTCTTTCTTTATCTCTCTTTTTCGATAATAGACATAGAGTTGAATTTACATAAGCATGGCAGTTGATCATTGTATAGCGGAAAATTGAAAAGTTGAAAAAAAGGATTAGAATTCACTGATGCGTAAAAAATTTGAACTTACGTGGTTGAAAATAAACACACAGCCTATAGTCCAAATCGTCAAATACTAAACAGCAGTAGAATCAATTGGCACATATTCTCATAAGCTCTTACATATTCCCATAAGATCCTAGATATTCCCATAAGCTCCAAAAAATCCCATAAGTTCCAACATATTCCCATAAGCGCCGACATATTCCCATAAGCTCCAATATATTCCCATAAGCTCCAAAAAATTCTCTCCTTCTCTGTATTTCTCTCTCTCTCTCTCTCTATCTCTCTCTCTCGTTCTCTCCCCTCTGTATATATATACATAGATATATATTAATGTATATCTCACATATTCCCAAAAGCTCCCGCAAATTCCCATATTCTCCCGAATAATCCCATATATTCCATTTCTCTCTTTCTCTCTCTGTCTCTCTCTCTCTCTCTCTCTCTTACCTTATCTCTCTGTTTCGATAATTGACATAGAGTTGAATCTACTTATGCATGATATTTGATCATTGTATAGCAGAAAATTGAAACGAAGCTTATATATTTGAACTAACGTGGTTGAAAATAAACACACAGCCTATAGTCCCAGTCGCCAAATACTAAACAGGAGTAGAGTCAATTGGCACTTATTCCTATAAGCTCCGACATACTCCCATAAGCTCCCAAATATTCCCATAAGCTCCTAATATTGTCATAAGCTCCTACATATTCCCATAAGCTCCCACATATTCACATACGCTACTACATACTCCCATAAGCTCCCAGATATTCACATAAGCCCCACACATTCTCATAAGCTCCTCATATTTCCATACGATCCTACATATTCCCTTAAGCACCTAATATTCCCATAAGCTCCAAAATATACCCATAAGCTCTCACATATTCCCATACACTTCTACATATTCCCATAAGCACCTAATATTCCCATAAGCTCCCAAATATTCCCATAATTTCTCACATATTCCCATAGGTTCCTTATATCCCCATAAGTTCATACATATTCCCATAAGCTCCCAAATATTCCCATAAGCTCCTACATATTCCCATAAGCTCCCAAATATACCCATTCTCTACCCTTTTTTCTTTTTTATGCTTTGTCTCTCCTTCTCTGTCTCCCTCTCTCTCTCCGTCTCTCTTTCTCTCTCTCTCTCTCTCTGTATAAATATACATACATATATTTATTTAAATATGTATATATATATATATATATATATATATATTTAAATATATATATATATATATATATATATATATATATATATATATATATATATATATATATCTTATATTCCCATAAGCTCCCGCATATTCCCATAAGCTCCCATAAATTCCCATTCTCTCTGTCTCTTTTTTTTTCCTTATCTCTTTTTTTCGATAGTTGACATAGATTTAAATCTACTTATTCATGGCTATTGATCATTGTATAACATACAAATAAAACGATGCTTATAGTCTGTTTCAAAAATTGAAAAACCGGAGTAGAATTTACTGATGCGTAAAAATTTGACCTTACGTGGTTGTAAATAAAAACAAAGCCTATAGTCCCATTCGCCTAATACTAAACAGGAGTAGAATCAATTGGCAAATATTCCCATAAGCTCCTACTTATTCGAATACGCTCCCACATATTCCCAATAGCTCCTACATATTCAAATAAGCTCCCTAATATTCCCGTAAGCTCCTACGTATTACCATAAGCTCCTAATATTCCCATATGCTCCTACATATTCCCATAAACTCCTTCATATTCACGAAAGCTTTAAGATATTCCCATAAGCTCCCACATATTCCCATAGGCTCTAACAAAGTCCCATAAGCTCCAACATATTCCCATAGGCTCCTACATATTCCCATAAGCTCCTACATTTTCCCATAAACACCCAAATATTCCAATAGCTCCTAATATTCCCATAAGCTCCAACATATTCCCAAAAGCTCCCAAATATTCCAATAAGCTCTAACATATTCCCAAAAACTCTTTATATTCCCATAAGTTCCTACATATTCCCATAAGTTCCGACATATTCCTATAAGCTCCGACATATTCCCATAAGCTCCTAATATTCTTATATGCTCCTACATATTCCCATATACTCTTTCTTATTCCCGAGAGCTCCAAGATATTCCAATAAACTCCCACATATTCTCATAGGCTCTAACAAGTTCCCATAAGCTCCTACATTTTCCCATAGACTCCCAAATATTCCAATAAGCTCCTAATATTCCAATACGCTCCAAAATATTTGAACTTACGTGGTTGAAAATAAACACACAGCCTATAGTCCAATTCGTCAAATACTAAACAGGAGTAGAAACAATTGGCACATATTCCCATAAGCTCCGACATATTTCCATAAGCTCCCTTATATTCCCATAAGCACCTCATATTCCCATAAGCTCTTTTTATCCCCATAAGCTCCTAATATTCCCATAAGCTCCTTTATATTCCCATTAGCTCCTACATATTCCCATAAGCTCCCACATATTTCCATAATTTCTTAATATTCCCACAAGCTCCTACATATTTCCATAAGCTCCCAAATATTCCCATAAGCTCACACATATTCTCATAAGCTCCCACATATTCCCATAAGCTTCTACATATTCCCATAAGCTCCCAAATATTCCCATTCTCTCTCTATTTCTCCTTTTTATGCTCTGTCTCACCTTCTCTGTCTCTCTCTCTCTCTCACTCTTTCTCTCTCTCTCATCTGTATAAATATACATATATATATATATATATATATATATTTAAATATATATATATATATATATATATATATATATATATATATATCTTTTATTCCCATAAGCTCCCCTATATTCACATTCTCTCTCTCACTCTCTCTCTCACTCTCTCTCTTTCCTTATCTCTTTTTTTCGATAATTGACATATAGTTAAATCTACTTATTCATGGCTGTTGATCATTGTATAACATACAATTAAAACGAAGCTTATAGTCTGTTTCAAAAATTGAAAAACCAGAGTAGAATTTACTGATGCGTAAAAATTTAACCGTACGTGGTTGGAAATAAACACAAAGCCTAAAGTACCATTCGCCTAATACTAAACAGGAGTAGAATGAATTGGCAAATATTCCCATAAGCTCCTACTTATTCGAATAATCTCCCACATATTCCCAATATTTCCTACATATTCTAATAAGCTCCCTAATATTCCCATAAGCTCCTAATATTCCCATGAGCTCCTACATATTCTCATAAGCTCCCACATATTTCCATAATTTCTTAATATTCCCATAAGCTCCTACATATTCCCATAAGAACCTAATATTCCCATAAGCTCCTAATATTCCCATAAGCTTCTACATATTCCCATAAGCCCAAATGTTTCCCATATGATCACACACATTCCCATAAGCTGTTTATATTCCCATAATCTCCTAATATTCTCAAAAAGCTACGACATATTTCCATAAGCTGGAACATATTCCCATAATCTCCCACATATTCCCATAAGCTCCCACATATCCCCATAAGCTCCTACATATTCCCATATGCTCCTACATTTTCATAAGCTCCTGATATTCCCATAAGCTCCTACATATTTCCTTAAGCTCCCAAAAATTTCAATAAGCTCCCAAATATTCCCATAAACTCCTACATATTCCCATAAGCTCCCACATGTTCCCATAAGCTTCTTGTTTTCCCATGAGCTCATACATATTCACATGTGCTCCTACATATTCCCCATAAACTTTTTAAATTTCCCATAAGCTCCTACATATTCCCATAAGCTCCTACATATTCTCATAAGCTCCCACATATTTCCATAATATCTTAATATTCCCATAAGCTCCTACATATTCCTATAAGCCCAAAAGTTTCCCATATGATCACACATATTCCCATAAGCTCTTTATGTTCCCATAATCTCCTAATATTCCCAAAAGCTCCTACATATTCCCATAAGCTCCCACATATTCCCATAAGCTCCTAATATTCTTATAAGCTCGTACTTATTCCCATAAATTCCTACATATTCCAATAAGCTCCCACATATTGCCATAAGCTCCCACATATTCCCATAAGTTTCCATATATTCCCATTCTCTCTCTCTCTCTCTCTCCTTCTCTTTCCCTATCTCTCTTTTTCGATAATTGACATAGAGTTGAATCTACTTATGCATGGCAATTGATCATATGTTTGTTTTTAATACATGTTGATTGTGAGCAGAGGCGTTGCAAAGGTATTTGGGGGCCCTTGTCGAAAGTAACTGTTGGGGGGTCCTCTTAGAATCAGATTAAATAGGAACCAACTGTTGAAGGTGGCCCCTTTTTGCAGTGGTGTCCAAACGCAGTTACCTGGTTGCCCTGGATCTGATTGTTAGTGGGGTAATTCTATTTGAGTAGCTTTGTGGTTATTATCCTAACATATGTAATATAATTCTCTGTTCCAATATCAGTTACCACATTTACCTACTATATTACATTCTTAGACATTTCAGTGTCCACTCTCCTGTCCAGTGTGTGTCCAATGTGAGGTATATTTTACCGATTCGTTAATTGGTTAGTGATCAATATGAGATATTGAGATCGATAAATTCAGCTTTTTTTTCTAGCGTTGAAAGAAATTATCATTGCGTGCGAAAAGCGTTAAGTCGATTTCAGCAATCGTTCCCGTTAACTCCTTGACCTAATAAAACCAACAGTTCATAATCATTGAAGACCAGAGATAATAAGTAATGTAAGCCCTAAAGGACCATCGGGGCAGATGAAGCGTAGGATCCATCTGTTTCTGTAACCACGACATTTAAAGGGTGTGTGTGGTTTGAACCACACCCAGCCGCCTTTACTTCCCTAACTTAAGTCAGGTACCCATATAAAGCTGGGTGGACTTGGGGAAATTTACCCCAAATTTCACATGGAATAACACCCGTGGTTCTCACCAAGGATCGAATCCGGGTCTCTCATGTCAACAGTCAACCATCTGTCCACCCAATCAACAATCAGCCATTTAGAATAAGTATGCTATGTACACGAAGCCGATCGATGGTAAATTTAAGAAAGTTAAACTGTCAACCATGTAATTGCAGATTAATAGATATTTAATTCAAGTCTTGTTTGTTTATTCGGGGCAATTCATATCATAAGAGTCAACCGTACCATGAACACTTACGTAGTTATTAAAGAATTCAATTATTTCTCAAAATGTCATAAGAATGTGTCAGTTCTCGACCAGTTTAAAGAACACAGTGTTTATCAATTCTTCGTTTTCTGAGAGTAATGGAATGTGTTGAAAGTTGTATGAGAAATATTTTTCAATGCTCTGTATCACCCACGTCTATGGAAGTTGGTCTTTTTAAAATGTCAGTGACAGGTATTCAATAAAGCTACTATGCCACACACCAATGAACACCTATCCAAGCTTAAGTCATTGAACCCCCCCCCCCCCTATACTTGATAAGTGTTAATCTACTTATTCACTCCGTAATGAAGATTCTTATAGAGAATTTTTTTTTAAATCAAAGTTTAAACAGAAAAAAAACATTTAAAATTAGAGCGTGTGAACCATTCCTTTACTGTTCTGTGTGTTTATCAAGAGCTGTTTATCTAGAGCTGTTTATCTTATGTGTTTGTGGGGGTTCCTGGCAGAGATTTTCTGAGGAATTTGGGGCCCTCTCTATTTAAAAATAGACCCAACTTCAAATAATAATTAGGTGTGCTCATGTATTTATTACCAGTGTTTCCCAAACTATCGACTGCAGTGTACCTCTGTGTCTCTCTCTCTCTCTCTCTCTCTATATATATATATATATATAGGTATATATATATAGATATTATATATATATAATATATATATATATTATATATATATATAATTTATATATATATATATATATATATATATATATATATATATATTATAGGGTGGAGCTTAAAAATAAAAATATTGAATTTTTGCTGTCTTACTCTCTGAAAGTGGTTCTATCTGTGTAAAAACATAAAAAAATTTGACCTTTTTATCTCATCATTTAGAGGTAGCTCAATGAAAGTTGATAAGAAAGTCAATTTATTGCGAAAAAGGAAACACTTGGACTTTTATTATTATTTGATCATTGATTCAACTAAATGCAATTAATACAAGTTACACAAATTATTACTGCTTGGTAAATGAGTAAATGTAAATGAAATTAAATGTTAATGTACAAATTTAGTAAATGAGTTTTAAAAAAAGTTTGAATAAAAATGTTATTAGCTGCTAAATTATGATACTGCTAAAGCTTCAAGTGTCTCCTTCTTGATGTTAGGATACATATCTCAATGTTTCTGGACAACCTGTAGTAGAAACTGAAGTTGTGACTCATCATGTGTCATCAACCTTGTGAATTCCTGAATAAGGGCCACCTTGTGAATTCCTGAATAAGGGCAACTCCACGCTCGGCATGATCATTAACGACCTTAAAAGCGAGATATACATATCTTTATATATAGTATGTTTGTGTGTGTGTGTGTGTGTACGGGCTATGATGGACGTATGAATAGTATTTCAGTTTCTGATGTTAAAATTTGTTTCTCAAGACTCACGTACGTTTTAAACTATTATGTTACTATTTGTTTTAAAGCAGGTCATATCTTTAAAAGTCAAATATATAAACAAAATTCTAAGATCTTTGCTTGTAATTTTATTTTTTACCATAATTAAACACACGGTCAATGGAGGGTATGTTACGCACTCTAGCCATTCAAACTTGTTTGGCAACAAACTACATTCAAACTTCATTCAAACTACTACATTCAAACTACATTCAAACTACTACATTCAAAGTACATTCAAACTACTACATTCAAACTACATTCAAACTACATTCAAACTACCACATTCAAACTACATTCAAACTACATTCAAACTACATTCAAACTACTACATTCAAACTACTACATTCAAACTACACTCAAACTACATTCAAACTACATTCAAACTACTACATTCAAACTACTACATACAAACTACTAAATTCAGAATTCAAGAAAAGTGCATCTATTTTTATTCGGCAGCCATTTTGCTTCCCTGAGGGTTTCAAGTACACTATTTTGAATGTTTACCAAACATTGGGGGGGAAAAAATACATCATTGTAATAGACATCAAGGGTTTCCTGGCAGCGAATTTCTTAATACGTTCTACCCAGCACAATGAGGTGTTAGTGTCGTAATTCTAAATGATCTAAGATTGTTTATAAATAAAGGGACATCATCCTTTGTTCAATCAATAACTGTACAGTCTAAGATATTAATTTCTATAAAACATAGATTGTCTAGTTGATATTGTCCCTTGTGACATGTTGATCATCTCAGAGATATTTTTGTGTCATTCATCCAGTGAAGACTGGACAGACAACTGGTGGAGTTGGTGTTTATTTTATTCACCAAGCACAGTGGTCCTTGAGATTTATTCATACCGGAACACTAGCAAAGTCATGAAGATAAAAAAAAAAAAAATCTAAGGTACAATACAATAACCAAAATAAATATCTTTCCTAATGTATATCGTATTCCAAGAAACATATTATATATATATATATATATATATATATATATATATATATATATATATTACAAAATCATACTTAATAAGTAATAAAATAGTTCAACACATGAAAACATGTTCTGTCGTTTTGACAGCTCTCCTGTGTCTTCTTTACTGAATCATTGTTGGATGTTCACAGAACACACCTATCCTTACGCTGATCTACTACAGGTACACCGCCGTCGGTGAGTCGCAAACCCATTACCGCCATCAGTATGTCGCTAACCGTGTACCGCCATCAGTGTGTCGCTAACCGTGTACCGCCATCAGTGTGTCGCTAACCGTGTACCGCCATCAGTGTGTCGCTAACCGTGTACCGCCATAAGTGTGTCGCTAACCGCGTGCCTCCATCAGTGTGTCGCTCACCGTGTACCGCCATCAGAGAGTCGCTAACCGTGTACCGCCATCAGTGTGTCGCTCACCGTGTGCCGCCATCAGTGTGTCGCTAACCGCGTACCTCCATTAGTGTGTCGCTAACCGTGTAACGCCATCAGTGAGTCGCTAACCGCGTACCTCCATCAGTGTGTCGCTAACCGTGTACCGCCATCAGTGTGTCGCTAACCGTGTACCGCCATCAGTGTGTCGCTAACCGCGTACCTCCATCAGTGTGTCGCTAACCGTGTAACGCCATCAGTGAGTCGCTAACCGTGTACCGCCATCAGTGTGTCGCTAGCCGTGTACCGCCATCAGTGTGTCGCTAACCGCGTACCTCCATCAGTGTGTCGCTAACCGTGTAACGCCATCAGTGAGTCGCTAACCGCGTACCTCCATCAGTGTGTCGCTAACCGTGTACCGCCATCAGTGAGTCGCTAACCGCGTACCTCCATCAGTGTGTCGCTAACCGTGTACCGCCATCAGTGAGTCGCTAACCGTGTACCGCCATCAGTGTGTCGCTAACCGTGTACCGCCATCAGTGTGTCACTAACCGCGTACCTCCATCAGTGTGTCGCTAACCGTGTAACGCCATCAGTGAGTCGCTAACCGCGTACCTCCATCAGTGTGTCGCTAACCGTGTACCGCCATCAGTGTGTCGCTAACCGTGTACCGCCATCAGTGAGTCGCTAACCGCGTACCGCCATCAGTGTGTCGCTAGCCGTGTACCGCCATCAGTGAGTCGCTAACCGTGTACCGCCATCAGTGTGTCGCTAACCGTGTACCGCCATCAGTGTGTCGCTAACCGCGTACCTCCATCAGTGAGTCGCTAACCGTGTACCGCCATCAGTGTGTCGCTAACCGCGTACCTCCATCAGTGAGTCGCTAACCGTGTACCGCCATCAGTGTGTCGCTAACCGTGTACCGCCATCAGTGTGTCACTTACCGCGTACCTCCATCAGTGTGTCGCTAACCGTGTAACGCCATCAGTGAGTCGCTAACCGCGTACCTCCATCAGTGAGTCGCTAACCGTGTACCGCCATCAGTGTGTCGCTAATCGCGTACCTCCATCAGTGTGTCGCTAACCGTGTACCGCCATCAGTGTGTCGCTAACCGTGTACCGCCATCAGTGTGTCACTAACCGCGTACCTCCATCAGTGTGTCGCTAACCGTGTACCACCATCAGTGTGTCGCTAACCGCGTACCTCCATCAGTGTGTAGCTAACCGCGTACCGCCATCAGTGTGTCGCTAACCGTGTACCACCATCAGTGTGTCGCTAAGCGCGTACCTCTATCAGTGTGTCGCTAACCGTGTACCACCATCAGTGTGTCGCTAACCGTGTACCGCCATCAGTGTGTCGCTAAACGTGTACCGCCATCAATGTTTCGGTAAGAGAGCGGATGCTTATGGAGTAACAGTATTAAGATATTAAATGTACTGAACAAAACAATGAGATATATAGATCAAAAGTGAAATAAACAGAACAACAAAACAAAAAAAAAACGGAAAACACAAGAGAGAGAGAGAGAGTGGGGGCGGGGACAACTGACACTCGATTCTGGACCCATCACGATTAACACCAAATGGGCCATATAAAATGTGCCCAATCACTGATTGCTAAGTTATTTTTATTATAACCGAATTGGACCCTTAAAGGAAGGGGCCCATGATATGAATTCAAGTTGCACTCCCACCCCTACAATCGAGGCGATCCTGGAGACAGAGGGAGAGAGAGAGAGAGAGATAGAGAGTGAGAGAGAGAGAGAGTGAGAGAGAGAGAGAGAGAGAGAGAGAGAGAGAGAGAGAGAGAGAGAGAGAGCGGAGATGCTGTAATTTTCTTTTAAAATTCAAAGATAAGAAAAATGAACGATACCATAGATACAGAGGCCGAGAATGTATTGTGTGTTACCATGGCAACGTCCACTTAGCCTGATAATTGACAATGCTTGAAATATCAAGTTGTACAATTTAGACATTTCTTTTTTTTGCTTTTTACTTTCCCCTCTATTCTATTTCTGTTCAAAGAGATTTGATTTCAAGGGAAGGTATTCCGTTCGTAATTTCAAGTCTCGTCATTCAGGAATAATTCATTGAAAGATTGATCTA
>JAGDYQ010000001.1:11140953-11633551 GCA_021962125.1 Bulinus truncatus | reverse complement strand
CTTTACATATTCCCCAGTCTATTTTTAGCCAAGCAAGAGTTCACTTCCCTTGAGTGAGACTATTTTTAGAAAGCGAAACGGATACACACATGCACAGGCTAGCCGTCTATGTATTATATGTATATATATATATATATATATATATATTATATATATATATATGTGTGTGTGTGTGTGTGTGTGTATTTCTTAAATAATTACATTTTAATAAGACCTGGATGTATCATATTTTATCATATAAATTCTGCCTATTTTATATATTAGTGTTGATTTAGTGTCACAAATACAAAACATTCAAAAAAAGATTCTCGGTGATACATATAATTACTTAGATCACTTTTCCTTGTTGATGAAAAAAAATTGTTGCGTCAAATGTGGGTCATATAAGTAGGTCATGGAGATTAAGCCCACCCTAAGTGGTCTCGTGTCATTGAGTAGAGACGAATGTATGAGACAATGACCTTTTAAGTGAAGATAGGCACAAATTTTTTTGAAGTGAACAACAATCTCAAAAATCTAGTTGGTCTGCGCACGTGTGTGCATTCATTCAGCCATGAAGTATCTCACTTTTTTTTTTTAATTCATTAGGTCATCAATTTTTTTTTGGAGAGGTATAAATTAGACAGAAGATATCTAAATGTTGCGAGAGAGAAGGGGGGGGTGGTGGTGGTGGTGGTTAATGACGCTACTGGTGTCAGTGGAGCAATGGCTGAACGCATCTTGACTGCGCCAAAAAGTACTTAAGTGCAATAGATGTCGTAAACGGCTGATGATAATGTAGGTGCTAACAGGAGCGTCATTTCTGGTAAGGCCTGAGGGTTGGGGGGAGGGAGGGGAAGGGGGCAAAAGTTTGACGGATTTAAAAAATAGAAATACATTTTGAATTTTTCGGCTTTGCTTATCTGGCTGGCCCTCGGCGGATTTCTTAATGAGTTTTTTTTAAATTAATTTGACAGGATCTCGTAATGAAACATTATTTAATAACACAACTGAATATGAACCTCTCGTTACGAACAGCCGCCTATGGCTGTAGTAGTCTCATTTAGACATCACTTTGGGAAAATAATATGGGCTAATTTTAACACGCCGTTATTGATTATCAATTTGTTTGCCGTTGCATTCTCTCTCTCTCCATCTCTCATCTCTCTCTCTCCCTCCCTCTTCTTTCTCTATCTACCCCCTCACTTTCCTTCTCTTTTGTCCCTTTCCCAATCTCTCGTTCCTTCTCCCTCTCCCCTTTCTCTATTCGCCCCTTTAATTCCTTCTTTCTCTCATTCCCTCTCTCCTATCTCTTTCCCTCTCCCTTTCTCTCTCCCCTCAATCCCCCATTCATAATAATTTTTTTTTTTTTAAAAAGTCGTTATTCAGTTTTATAGTTGACACCTTTCATAAAGTAAAAATCAAAATACTTCCACCGGGTTTTATTCACCACCACATTATCTGGGTCAATGCTCACAAACTAGGTCAAACCGGTACATTCCTTTTTTTTACGACATTTTAATAGAACCTGAAAAAAAATTAAGTGCCAATCAATAAAGAACCTTATCGACAGGGAATCTCAAATTATGAATTAAAATCTCCCGGTATATAATTGCGCTAATCAATGCTCAGTTTGGCAGCGGTTGGACCCAGATAAACAGAATGTACAGATACACAGTTTTGTGTACAAGACTAGGACAACTAATGTTATTGCGGGGTGAGGGGAAACAAAAATCTTCTCATCAATTTCTAAATAGAAAGGGAAAAAATTAAGAAAATCCCAAAAATACAAAATTAAATGACGTGTACAAACGATTCATCCTGATTGGTAAAGCGTTAGATGACGTGGCAATTCATAAAAAGCGTGTGTCGCTGTTTAATGAAATCTCAAACATTGCTTTATAAAAAAAGGCAAAAGTTCCCTTTACCTAATTGGCCATCGGGACAGATGTTTCACCTGTTTCTGTAGCCTCGGCATGTCAAAAGGCTGTAGGGTTAGTACAAATCTCAGCCGTCTTTACATCCCTAACTAATGTCAGGTGCCCATTTATAGTGGGTGGACTTGGGTGAACTTTACACCAAATTTCATCTGGAATAATTTCCCTTGATCTAATCCGGGACTATCAGGTTGACGACAATCAATTGCTCTACCCACACTCGGCCATAGCTGGTGAATTCAAGTTTTTTTCTTAAACTTTTTTTTTTCTCTCATGACCGTAAACCATTTAGTAGGGATAGATTGAGTTCCACGCTAGAGAACTTATTATCCTATTTAGAAAAAAAAACGCATACAAATGCACGAGGTGCTTTTAAAAAACGCATACAAATGCACAAGTTGCTTTTAATAAACAAAAAAAAAAAAAAGAAAACAGCGAATCTTTAACATAATTATATAGTTAAATATAGTCTGTGTTTGAATTTCATCAAGAGCTCTGTTTTCTTGTTTTCCTCTGGGTTCCTGACTTTAAGTTGGGGAAGTGAAGGCGGCTGGGCGTTGTGCTAACCACACAATCCCTTCATATGCCCGAGGTTATAGAAACAGATGACTTCTACACTACATCTGCCCCGATGGTCCTAAGGGAACTTTACTTTCTTTCTGTTTTCCTGAATGTCGGAGATGCCACAACGTGAAATCATTTTCTGCTGAATGGTCATGAATCAGCCAATGGTATTTGGCGTCTCATTGAGACATTCTTAGACGATATAATGGCGTGCGTCTCGACTTACAACGCCTGAAATTAATACGAAGTTTTCACTTCTTTTAGGAGGGCCCGACATTTTCCCTTAATATGCTTTAAGACTCAACCGCTCCTGGAATTAAATAAACATGTATATGTAAAAAAAAAAGATGGCGACAGTCCTAAGCCTACATGAACGGTCGGCGCGCTGCCCTGCCATTGTTTGAATTTTAAAAACAAACATACATTCATTTTGACACGTGACAACACTCATCGGTATCTGGTTTGCTTTTCTTTTGTATTTCCGCATGCAGATATGAAAGTGTGCGCGTAGAATCTTCAGCAAATAGAAGATAACAACATTGACACGCCGTGGACATCATCTGTCTGTATTAACAACGTTCATTCCAGTATTGTCAATCTACATTCAGGTAAATAAGAGAAAGATGTCAAAAAAAAAAAACAACAAAACAGGCAATACAATTTTAAAAGGACCTGAAAGAAAACCACCACCGTTTATAAAGAGAACATTTTTTTGAGAAATAGTAACTACTAAATAAAAATGTAGGTTAAATAGAACTTAATAGGCTATACATACATATATGTACATATTCCCACCTGTCGGTAGCGACCCCCACTTTGAGAAGCCCTGAATTTGATCATAATCTATACATTTAAAAAAAAAACAAAACACTTTTCAATATTTTAGTTAGCCTATTTCCAACAATATTTTAATATTCATCAACATCTCTCTCTCTCTCTTTATATATATATATATATATATATATATATATATATATAAATATATATATATATATATATATATATATATATATATATATATATATATATATATATACAGTGCTTTTTTTCTAGCGAAAAATGTTTGGGAACTCATTTCACATCTGTTTTTTAACTTATGTCAGAAAATACTATAATAGTCTATAATTGAATTTTCCACTGAACACAAATTTTATTGTAATGGATATTTAAAGAAATAAACGTTTTTATAAGAAAATTAGAGACTCAAAGAGTTTATTTATAATAAAAACCAAAAAAGGTATGGGAACTCAGCTCCCATGAGTTCCTACTGAAAAAAAGCACTGTATATATATATAGCATATAAACTGTATTAGGTTGAAGCCGCGAAACTCGAGCCATGTAGAGGTGAGGGAAGACCGTAATTGCAAATATTACCGATTAATCATGTTAAGTTTTGGCAACCCACCTGAGTGGGTCGCGACACCACATTTTGATAAAAACTGTTTTAACTATGACGTTTCAATTGGTTCCACGTCTCTCAAACTCATGAAAGTGATCTCAGTTATTTTAATGAAACTGTTCCAAGTTCATTGTCTATTTCAGTTATCTTATCAAAAATATCTTTGTGAATTATTTATTCCGAAAATATATTTTTCCTTGGAAAATATTAAAATTATGTATGTCTCTTACTGGAACATTATTTAAAGTTTAATTAATAATGAAATATAAATTATGAAGTTACAACAAAAAGAAAAGTTTTACCCACGATATTTTCCCACAGGCTATAAATAGACATGGCTTGACCTTGTCAGTATTACTTCCGTGAGGGTCAAGGCCGGAATGGTTTAGTCTACGAGATGAGCGGGTAATTTTTTGGAGCGACAAAATGTCGGCAATGTTTACACAGGGTTGTTAGTATCGAAGTATCGGTATCGGCCGATACAGTATCGGAGATACTTTTTTAGTATTGGTTGCGGTATTGCCGATCCTTTTTCTATCAAGTATTGATCTGTGTATCGCCGATACATTTTAAACCAAAAATTTTCGATACTCGATACCGATACTTTTCTATTGCCACTATTTGCAGAAAAACGATAGCGATTTTAATACATTGTTTGTCTACATAAATTCAATCTCTACAAGTAGCCATCAACCCTACCAATATTAACACCACCCAACTCCCCACCAATACAACCACGGTCGTCGAGTTGAAGAAAAACTGTAGTTTTAATCTTCTTTTGAAGTTTTTGCTTTGCGCGCCGACGTCTATAATTGTTATTATTATATTCTTTCATTCATTTACTTTCTTTCTGTCAACTTTTTGTTCAATGTTTTAATGAACAACAGAAAAGAAAACTTTATTTTTTTATCGATCTGTCAGTTATATATACACAGACACACACACACACACACACACACATATATATATGAAAGTATATACTGTAAGTGTTTATAGGTTTTATAGCAATAAATTATATACCGTACTGTATGTTTTTGTGTATGTATGTTAATTGAGTTGTTAATTCATTTGTGCTTATTTATATTTATAGCCTACAGTTGTTTTTATTTATTGATTCATTTTATTTTTAGTATTTACTACATTTCATTAAAAATAAATTGAGTAGTATTAAATTCTAAAACTATGTATAATGAAAATTGAAAACCGTGTAATAAATAAAACAATATCATATAATTAACACATATTATTAAATAATATGCTGAGTTCAGCAAACAATACAATTTAGGGTGGTTTAAAACAATTAATTGAATATAAATACATGACATAAACAAATTAAAAAAAGAGCCAAAACTAAAAAAAATTGCATTTTTCTCAAGTTTTAAAGGAGCCACTGAAATTTTTTGTTTCAAGATTATGGTATTTGATTAGGCCGCCGTTTGACATCGAAAGAGCCGCAACTTCACATCGAAAGAGCCGCATGCGGCTCGAGAGCCGCAGGTTACCGACCCCTTTTCTAGGCTAAGCAATGATCATTTTGAAATGATGGTCTTCTTACGTGCTGCCAAATGGTGAAATGATTAGCATTAAAATTGTGCTTTGACGTTGTATTTTTTTTATTTTTTTAAAAACCTGAGAAACTTGCACGCATTATATTTTAAATAAAAACATTTTGTTGTTCTCAAAAGTATCGGTATTGTATCGGTATCGGTTTTGGCGATACATTTTTATTTAAGTATTTGTATTGGTATTGGCGATACTATTTTCATGAAGTATCGGTATCGGTCTTGACGATACACTTTAAGAGTATCGTTAACAACTCTGTGTTTACATGACCAAGTGACGACAAGTGTCAATATTGGGAGTATGTTGTATGTGTATGAGGGAGTATATGGTGGTCTATATTACAACATATCAGTATCTAGGTCAACTAAACGAAATATGTGGAGGTTCTGATGAAATGTTTGTGCGTGCGCTGGGTGAGTTGTGCGCTTAGAGGGTCCACTGGTTGCCCCCAACCCCCCACCCCCATAAGGCCTCCACTCCTTACAGTGACACAAATGTGGGACACATTCACTGCCCATATGAGGTCCACGTTTAGAAGTCAACACAGGTAGAAGACAAGTTTAAACTAATAACCTCGTGGACAGGTGATAAGAGGTAATTGTTTTTAAATGTATTCATTGACTTTGTTTTGTGTCCGGACATCGACCGGACGTTTTTTTGCAGACACATAATTTAGAAAATAAGATGGCGCCGAGCATAATGAATTACAGTGTAACTTGCATAGAAGAGATGTAAAAAAACACTAAAAGCTTCAACCTTATTCAACATTATTCGATCAATGCTCATTAAAAAGATGGTTTAGAGAGTGTGTATTTTTTCTGGAAGTATTTTTTTTTAGAACTTCAATGAGAGGTGTTAATGAGTTTGGTTCTCCTGTGGTGGAGGCGTTGGACTGTCGACATGAAGATCACGGGATCGATCCTCGATCAGCGATTCGGGAATTTTTGTTTCCGGTACTAGTGAAAGTTTTAAAGATTGACTCAGATTGAAATGGGTGTCTGGCATTAGTGGAGGAAGCTTGAGCATTGCCCTACCCGCATTAACATGTCTCTCGTGGTGCCTCAATAGTCTATGCACTCACGACTACAATGGGCCGGGTGGGGTGGGGGGGGGGTCGACAGAAGTCGAACCATAATAACCTCCCTATAGCTGGCTTATTATAAAAACTAAATGATAAACATCTCCCCCTGACAGGGACTTTACAAACAGGACTTCATGCCGATACAGATCTAGAAGGAAAGGTCAAGGAAAAGGTTGAGATTCAGGGTGTGTGACAAAGTAAAATTGGTTTCCGTTGTAACCACGTATTTCACAACCGAATTAAATGATGGCTGATGGACACTTCACTCACTAGCATTGATAAAGTAAAAATGAGAAGAAAGCCCACTAAGTTTGTTGATGTGCAAGGCACATATCGCCCACCGTGCAAGAACATAATGCCCAATTGCCAGTGGCGTAGCGAGCCGTACTCGCGCCCAGGGCACGACACCTATGTAGCGCCCCCCCATTCGAAAATAATATAATATTATATTAAAATATACCATTTGACGCCCCTTTGTGTGTAGCTCCCGGGGCATGAGCCCCCTTGCCCCCCTCCCTAAGCCACTGCCAATAGCACATATAATGGGTAAAGCACATAAGGCCCACCATCATATTCGATGGGCAATGCACAACGAGCTCTAAAACACTGATACTGGGCAATATCTTGTTTTTTTTCCTTCCACACAAGGGGAAAGCAAATATCCCACACCATACACTCCCTTGCGTTCACGGGACAACGGATTAACAAGTATAAAATTTCAGTCGGTAATCAGTGTATCAATTAACTTTACATTAGACTCGACCTAAAATGTGTTCCGGCTAGACTCGACCAAGAATGTGTTTGTGACGAGATTCGACAAAGTAATCTCACCCAATCAATTCTACATCAAATCCCCATCCACCTCCATTGAATCAAATTTCTCTTGTCTATTGTGTTGTTGGCAGAGTGGTTGTAGTAGAAAGGGAGGGGGTGGAAGAAAGTCGTGATTCTTAATTATTGGCGAGTAATCCTGGTCCCTTAAGCTGTCTCCACTGTAGCTGGCATAATGAGATTTTAAATACTTCATCGCTGTTGATCATTTCTAAAAAACAAAAAAAATCTGAATCAATCAACTGAAGTCTTGGTATACAACCATAACCAGGATGTCAAAGTAAAAAAGTACAAGGTTTGTTTCCCCCCCCCCTTTAGCTTTTTCCAGCACCATTGAACGCAACTCTCTTATTTTTCTTTGGCTGCTGAAGTTTCTTTTGTCCGTGTGACCTGACATCAATGATATAACATCAATGAGTGCAAGGACTGACCTGATATAACATCGATGAGTGCAATGACTGACCTGTTCTCGCGATTGTTGAATCAATGTTATGGTTTTTTTGTTTATCTTAGCAACCAAAGCGTCTTAAGTCTTTTGTGTCGGTAACACTATGTGGACGGGAATTTTCGCTGTTGTTACGTTATGTCTTTTCTGTTGTCTTGTTTACTATAACCTATTGAGTTGGGCGATCGATTTAAAAGATTGAAGGACTGGAAGGTAGGGTGTGGTGTATTGATAAACTCAGTTCTCTTTGTGTTCTTATTTATCTATATTCTAAAATGCTGATTAAATAATCCGTTAAGTTTCTTTAAAAAAAAAAAGATTTCCTTTCTATTAAAAAAGTAACTACATTTTGAAACATTTTTTGTTCTTGTGGTATACTCATCTCTCTTGTGATAAATAAATGTTACGTATATTTAAACTTGTAGTTCTTTTAAATAAAAATGATTATGCTAAATATATTCAATAATCATAGGACCATTTTATAGCTATATAATGGTACTGTGTTTATTGAATATAGTTAACATAATCATTCGTAATAAAATGACTACAAGTTTAAATTTATATAATATCAGTTATATATAAATTGTATATGTTGTTAGTCTAATACTTTATACAAATATTTAGATCTTTGTTCATTTGTGCTTTGTATATAGCATAAAAACATCAATATATTTTTCTCTAAGAGTTATGTCCGGCAACTCACGCCTCGTCCCTGACATTATCTTATAAATGGTTCGATTTTGAAGTTGGTTGCGGAACCTCAAGACATTACTTAAATTAACTTTTTTCTTTACCGAGTTGTTCATTGGACCACAGAGCAAGTTTTAATAACAATCCAAAGTCTACCAAGTAAAAAAAAACTTGTTCGGTCATTTTCACTCCACCCTAATGTATACGGCGCACGACACAGTGAATAACTGAATGGCGGCTATATAAATGAAAAGAGTATGATGACCAGTGCCATAGCGT
This sequence comes from Bulinus truncatus, assembly GCA_021962125.1. Classification (NCBI taxonomy): domain Eukaryota; kingdom Metazoa; phylum Mollusca; class Gastropoda; family Planorbidae; genus Bulinus; species Bulinus truncatus. The sequence goes on along the minus strand of JAGDYQ010000001.1, from coordinate 11,624,783 downwards.
GCGGGGGTGCCAGGGGGCTAAGCCCCCCCCCTGAGTTTTGTCTGGCCCCTCTGCTTATTTGCTCTAATTAGTAAAATGTATTACCAGCCCCCCCCTTTGCTATTGCCTGGCCCCTGCTGTAGAATGCCTGGCCCCCTGCTGTAGAATTTTCACGCTACGGGGCTGGAATGATGACCAGGACCGGATCAAGACTTGATAAGGCCCTAAGTTATTTGAGATATGGGGCCATGTATAAATCCAGATTCTATATACCAGTGCCAAATATTTAACTATATATGACTATTGCTCACTGGGACAATTATTTTGGGGCCCCCAAGAAAGTGGGGGGGCTCTATGCTATAGCTTGAGTAGTTTATACGTCAATCCTGCACTGATGATGACTTATATTATAAAACTACTGCGCGTATACTGTTCCAAACATTGTATTCCTATGTGACCCTTCGATGTATTTTTTTTTTCATTCTGTGACCTACCCCGCTTTTATAGCGGTCAATGCATCAACCCAAAGTCACGTGATACTCAGTCCTATAGTGGTCAACTCATCAACCCAAAGTCACGTGATACTCAGTGCAGCCATCCAAAAGTGCGCCTCTCGTCACCATCTGCCAATTGGCGTAAATCGAAAGACCTTTACAGTGACAACTGTCCAGTCACACGATAAAGGAAAAGGCAAAGTGCACACTGAGAATCGGAGCTGAACTTTGGTGTTATGGTGTTCCAGGCAGAGGATTTCAGACGTGTGTGTGTGGGGGGACCTAGGCGTTACTACTTGTAGTGGCCCTAATAAAACCAATTTTAGTACAAACAAGCAATCTAAGCCTGGACACAGGATATGTTAGCGCATTTTCGTGTTATAAGTAAGGGAAGTAAGTCATGTTGAATATGTTACAAAAATAAATAGTGAGTTACGCCCCTTTGTACGCACCTTTGTTAATATAGCTTATATAGTAAAAAAAAAGGTACCTAATAAGCCCTTTTATTCGGCCCTCAGAGGTCAGATCGCGAAATGGACTTTTGATTCAAACATGGCAGGCCTAGACCTCCAAAATGATATAGACATCATGGGTCTAGGACTTATGGTTACTGAGATCTAGGGTGATGACAGACCGCGGCCTTTTAACTATTACATATCCATAACAATGGCTCTACTGAGGTTAAAACTTGCATATATATGGTGGGCCAAAAAAAAAGTGAGAACATCGTATAACATGCGAATTATTTAAAAATATAATTTAATTCATTGTATTGTTTCATGTAATTTTGTTTGCAAAGTATTTAGCCAATCAGAAATCCCGTTCAATGTGTCCTCCTTGGTTATCAACAACTTTTTCTAAGCGTAGACGCCAGTCCTTTATGCTGCTGTCAATACATTGCTGTCCCAGATTTCTCCACTCTTAATTATTGCCAACTTCAGCTGCTCCACTGTGGTACATTTTCGTCGAATGTAAACTTTTTCTTGAAAAGCACCCCATATGGCATAATCTACTGGGTTTAAATCAGGACTGTTCGGTGGCCATATGTCTAGCTCAATGAAGCTAACATTCTCCTGACGAAGAAAGTTGATCGCATTTCTCGCTGTGTGAGAATGATTTCCGTCTTGCTGTAATGTCCAGTTTTGACGACCACATTCAGCTTGAATTACAGGCAATAAAAATGGCGCCCTGAAATTGTCGAACTAATGACGTCATATATCTAAACGGGCAAGTAAGTAAATGAGTAAGCAATTTAAAATATTATGCATACAGCTAAACAGACTTTGATATAATTATATTACTTTCTACGCAATGTTCTCATTTTTTTTGGCCCACTCTGTATATATATAGCTTACTTAGAATAAAATTTACACTGAAAATATACTTTCTTTTATATTCTAGAACTTACGTAAAACTTTATAAAAAGACTTAACATAAAAACAAAGATAATTTAAGCCAACAACTTATATTACCACCACCCATCTGTGAGCACTCCCCAAACCGCGAGAACCCCTTCCCCTCCTAAGTCCGACGGTCGTAACAGATTTAATTGTCAAAGGGAGGCTACCAGACAAGAGCTATGAACCAGTCCAAGGTGTCTCAGTAAACAGAGTTTGGTGAACTCCCCTGAATGAGAAACCGAAAAAAAAAAATCTAGCATAAGACAAACAAATAAACAAGTTAGCCTGACTGGCAAGTTTTCTTCTCTTCCCCTGTGTTTTGTATCACGGGCCACATTGGTGGGGGGGGGGGGGGGGGAGAGAGAGAGAGAGAGAGAGAGAGAGGAATGGAGTGAGGGAGAGATGGGTGGTGGCTGGTTTGTCCTCATTACGGGGAACAAGGGCATGTGACGTCGTTTGTTCTTTACCGAGGTCAAACTTTCTTGCCGAATGGGGGAGGGGGAGAAATAGTCGGGAGGAGGGGGGGGGTTGAAACTGACAATTGATGGATGGTCTCTTTACGTTTATAGTATAGGAGAAGTTGAAACTTCGAGAAAATTACTCAATGTTTTTTTTTGCTAAAATGTGAGAATTTTAATTTAATTATTTTTATTTTTAATGTACAAAGATTTTTTTTTTTTTTTGTGAAAATTACATGAATACATTGTTCTCTTTATCACATCAATTGATGAATTGTGTAAGGCGTAAGGTAAAGGGGGAGGTGTAGTTAAATGTGATATTATCAACAGTGTTCTCAGACAGTGATGTCTCAGAAAGTAATGTCTCAAACAGGAAGATTTTATAAGAAGATTAACAGTTAACGCCCAATATCTGTAATAAAAGATACATATATACGTTGTTTTTTTTTTGGTTAAACACAAAACATTAGAGAATACTTACTGCTTGTGGGGCCTTTTCTTTGTATATAACGGGGGCACGTCTGCCTGTAAGTGTAAGCTTATGTTCCCTCCTTCCCCCCACCCCCACATAAATGTGTCTATCTCCACTAACTGCGTGCCTCTATCACACCATTTCCGGAGATCGAACCTGTACAACACGTAACTTGATTGCCTTAATCCCTCGTGAAGACCAATGACCAAGCTATTCTACTACTACTGCCTTGTTTTACATTGGTGACCTTACTTTCAAACAACAGTGGTAAAATATAAACAAATAAACGAATGCAATTCGCCGTGACATTGATAGATTAATTTCTTTTCTTCGAGAGCATTTCGGCCTGCATTGTTTTGTTGGTTTTTTTTTTGCGAGGTAGTAATGAAAGTTTGAAATGGCTTTCATGACGTCATCAGTTTATGTGCTTGAGCCATGACATTCATTTAACTTCAGTTTAAAAAAATGTTGATTATTTAAAAAAAAATTCATTTACTTGAATTACAAACAATTGCGCAATTAAAATAATACTTCAAATTGAAATAAGTATCGTCATTAAAAATGTAACTTTAAATAAAATTACTTATCTTCCAATCTTAGTTAAAACTGTGTGTGTGTGTGTACATAGCACATTAATTATCAATCAAGTATACACATTAATTATAGGGGCGTATCTTCGGTTCTAGCAACAGGGCGTGTAGCATTTGAGGTACATTTATCAATATTAGATGTGTTTGCAAATTTTTACATCGAAGGCCATCTAGTTTGTGTGTGTGTGTATGTGTGTCTGTGCACAAGGATAGTGTGTGTGGGGGGGGATGGGTTTATAACATACAAGTGGCGATAACATTTGCAGTAGTCGAGTGACGTTACATCTGTGAACTTATGGTGGAGAATTTCTAAGAGATTATCAGTGATAAGAGTTGGCATGCCAAAGGGAGATAGGTCCAGACCTTAACATTGTGTTCGACTTTGTGAGAGGACATGTTGTTGTGTGTTTACATTTATATCACCTTGATGGTTAAAGGTAATTATGATTGGTGTTTTATGTATCCGCTTTTCATCTTTTTATGTTGACTCGCCTTATTTCACGTTTCCGGTAAAGAGTAAACATATGGTATATGTTTATACGTATGATGTGAGTCCATTGGTTAGTCTATTAGTGATGTGATTTTTTAAAGACGGGTGATTGGCTTATGAGAGTATGAGTGCATCTAATGGTTTGATTGGCTACTGATGTTACATGTGTCCCACTGATGGTATCTGTGCTACCGACGAGCCCTACTGATGGTGTGTGGATGCTGCCGATGGTATGAGTACTACTGATGGTATCAGTCTGCTGATGTTAAGAGTAATACTAATGGTACGAGTTTTACAGACGATATGGGTGCTAATGATGGTATGAGTGCTAAAGATGGTATGAGTACTAGTAATGGTATGAGTTCTACTGATGGTATGCGTCTTTTGATGGTATGATTGCAACTGATATAATAAGTGCTACTAATAGTATCGGTGTTACTGATATAAAAAGTGCTGCTAACAGTGCTGCCGATTTTGGGGCCGCTTCCGTTGTGTAGCTGGGTATTAACAAACATTTTTTTTTTGCAAAAAATTAATAAAACCAGCACCATCTCTTTTAGTGTTCTTGCTTCATGTCTCGTATTCTTACAGTGTATAAAACAAGTGCCATCATCATTTGGCGGACCGTGCAGCTCACTAAATATTGGGCTCTTTACCTGAGGAGACCATACGTCACGGCTATTTTAGTCACTGCGTGGGACGGATTAAACAATAACAACAACAACAACACTTGTCCTACTACAACCTCCTCTCCTCTCCCTCCTCCCCCTCTCCCAACACCCCCTACATTGCCGGACTCATTCATTCCTTTATTTTACTTTTACAACTGAAGTCTTGTTGATATGTCGAGGCGTACCGTGGGCGGATGTACTGGGACAACAAACTGGACAATCTAGTCTCTGTTTCCCGACCAAGACACATATATAGAACGAGTCCCCATTCACAAAACCTTTTTAAGGGAAACGTGTGCTCTCTGTGGCAATTCTCTTGTATTGAACTTTCCTTTGAAACTGTCAGGTTCATCGAGACTTAAGTTCTGTACCAAGTCTCTTGTATTGAACTTTCCTTTGAAACTTTCAGGTTCATCGAGACTTTAGTTCTGTATTTGTTTTTTTTTCTGGTCACGTAGGTCCTGCAAACGTTGACCTGGCCTGGGTGTCAAGAGCTGGTCATTTTATGGCGTTCGGCGGTCAAGACGCTGTTTGGACATTGCTGCATTACCCGTCATCGAAGCTCATCAACATGTCCAGTTTAGTGACTGGTGGCCGAAGTCATCGCCCAATGCTGAAGGATGTACTGATCGACCTAACCTATATAAGCATCTTGCCCATCCCTGTTTTGTTCACACTGATGGGGTCTCTGGTACTGACCATTTGCGTGTTTATCAGAGCAATCTTTACAAGAGCCGCGCCAGTGCTGCCCACACTGTACTTCAAGAAATCGCCGCTGAACACATTCGTCATCAGTAAGTGTTAACACTTTTAAAAAAAAATTTAACACACGTGTAAGCAGAGCCGCGTTTATTTGTGGCCCTTGAGGGACTTAGATAAAGATAAATATTTCGGGCCCTAGGCTTAAAAAGAGATATCTGAGGCCCTAGGCTGAGTTCTAGAGATATTTGGGGGTCCTAGGCTGAGTCCTAGAGATATTTGGGGCCATTGGCTGAGACCTAGAGATATTTGGGGCTATAGGCTGAGACCTAGAGATATTTGGGGCCCTAGGCTAAGACATAGAGATATTTGGGGCTATAGACTGAGACCTAGAGATATTTGAGGCCCTAGGCTGACCTAGAGATATTTGGGGCTATAGACTGAGACCTAGAGATATTTGGGGCCCTAGGCTGAGACCTAGAGATATTTGGGGCCCTAGGCTGAGATCCAGAGATATATGGGGCCATAGGCTGAGACTTAGAGATATTTGTGAGCCCTGGAAAGCGAAACATTTTGAGGTCGTGGGCTAAAATATCGGCCGAGGGTACTACGAAGTCAGATTTGTAAAGGCAGGGGGGCCTAATCAAGAATGGGCCCCATGCAATCAACTTAGATAATATCGATTGTACCCGCGACTTTGTGTGTAAATCAAAGACTTCAGTCCAACTCATTAAGAATAACTTTGTAAGGTTTAAAGCTCTAAAAAAATAATTTCTACAAATTTGAAAGCATTAACTACATCTTATTTTAGCTCAATTTACTGTTTCTCGTTTTGTGCTTCTAGCTTTTGTCGCCAAATACAGAATCAAATATAAAGGGACATAACAAAGCTTTGTTTTACAACTCCGAAAGAAACAGTTTAGAGAGAGTTACCTCATGTCTTGCCATATTTAAAGTAACGATTATAAGCAAGAATGTAGAAAAAAATAATCCTGGTAAATTAGTCATAACAAGTCATTAAACTGCAATTTATATTTTAGAAAATTACAAACAACGAATATTAATTTATTTTCTGGACTTATTGTAGTGCAATGCTATTAACAAGTTTCCTATTTGGACGTTTAAATTAACGGAAACAGTACCATTTAATATAATTGGCTTATCCTTATAGGCCCATTTTTTCCGCGGCAAACCAATATTTTAGACATCTACAGTTACGACCCCAAAATATCCAATGGACTCACGGGCTAGTGCCTATGTCTAAGTACGGCCCTGCTGTTTTTGCTGTATTAATTTTAATGTATTTTACCACCTTTTTACAGTCAATGTTTTATAAATCAAGTATGGCAGATTGTGATAAAATGGTGAACACACTTATAAATGTACTTGATTGGTTTATGGTTCCCTCTTCCCCCAGACAAATGTAAACTAAAAGACAGACATTATCGTCCAAGTTCCTGGTTCACCTCCCGACACATGCAGACTTTCCTTCCATACCTGTTGCCTAAGCCGGAAGTGACGTTTGAAAGAGAGTACCTGCAGATGAGGGACAAAGGAGTGGTGGCCCTTGACTGGGTCACCTCCCACCAGGAACAAGTGAAAAGGTTAGTCAGTGGGCTATTTCTAACCAAATGACCTTCCATGTATGTTTTATGTTTTCTACATGATTGTGGGTCACCACAATGCACCACATATATAAACCTAAATTACTTTGCCAATTTCTTCCTGCATTTTAAGATCACAATTATCGAAAATGTTAAAATGGCGCCCCTCCCCCCTTAATACCCCCACCCCTCCCCGATAGGGTGTAACATGCTGGAGATCGTAACTGACAATCCAAATATCTCTTCCCCCCCCCCCCCAATCGAACGTCATTGTTTTTAATTATATAAATGGTGCGAAAAAAGATGGTAGTGTTGTGTAGAACGCTTAACTGTTGGTCTGACTCTTAGGTTTGATCCTCTGCAGAAAGACAAGTGAATTTTCAGATTCCGTTGAAAGTTCCTAAATCCACCCAGCTAAAGAATTGGTACATCACATTAGCTTTGGTTAAGTGAGATCGTTGTATTAGTTACCGGGCCATTGTGTCCATTAGTGCGGTCTTTTTGAAATTTTTAAAATTCAAAGTACTTTTACTGTTTTAAAAAAAAATTGTCTCTCTCTCATCTATAATCACAGAAGAGCCACCGTTTTACTAGTCATACCGCCCATCACAGAGGGCGCCAGTTACGTCTCCAAAATATGCTCTGCAGGGGCAACAAGGGGCTTCAGGGTCGTGGTATTCAACAGGCGGGGTCAAGGGGGCAGCTACCTGACAACACCAAAACTCCAGGTGAGCAATACACTTGTATTGGTACTCCGGTTACTATTACTGAAAGTGTCTTTTTGGGGACTAGTCTCAGGAAGAAAACGATAGATGACTGAATGGGGTCTCAACTTGAATGGATGAGGTCTTGATAGAAAGAGGTCTATGTGGTTGGAGGACGTTTCTCAATTTGACTATATGGAAGAGGAATGTCTCGATTGAACGGGGAGTCTCAAAAAATTAAATTAAATGTCAGTCCTGCCTTTGGGAAAACTTAATAACATTCTTAACAGAAATTGCATTACTTTTCACGTTGTTAGATATTTCATTTAGTCCAGAATACAATGAAAACAATGCGTGGCTCAATATTCAGAATATCTCAACATCTCTCTGTACTTAGAATAGTTGGCAATATTTTGTTCTTAAAACTGAAAACTGCAATAAATAAATAAATAAACAATGCGATTAGAAAATCATTTTTAAGAACATTTTTTTTTAATCACAGAGTTTTTGTGACCCCACTGATCTTAGACAGGTCGTTGAGTACATCGGACTTAAGATGGCCATGTGTCCACTCTTTGCGGTGGCTTATGGAACTGGATGCGGGCTTCTCATGTCTTATATAGGTTGGTGTTGTTTACCAATTAGTTGTTGCACATATGTAGGAACTAAACTGGTTATAAGCTTGTTACGACAGTGTAACAATAACTCTTATCCACAATGCATTGACTAGACCTTATGATTGGCAAAACTCTGTTACCATAATGATCTTAATGTATCATTCTTTTATCATCCAACAAAAATTTTCCCAATTTCGGTTAACATTTTTTTTATTAGGGTGAATGTTAAAAAAAATATTGGAAAATAATTTTAACTTTGCTTTAAAAATGTGTACAAAATTAGTTGGTTTATCCCCGTGTAGAAACAACTAAATAAATTCAAACCAACTTCTCCTCTTCTGACTACATGTACAGTACAACTATTTTTAAATGTATTCCCCTCCAGGGAGCTGTGAACCGTCAACCAAGTTGACTGGGGCCGTTTGCATATCCCCTTGCTACGATGCTCCTACCAAGTTCTGCTCCCGGCTGTCCACCTTCTACGAGTTTCTCCTTCTCCTGCGGCTCAAGTCTCTTGTGTTCCGTCACGTGAAGGCCCTGTCCTCAGTTCTGGAGATTGATAAAGTGATGACGTCCTGGTCTTTTAGTGAATTCAGCACGCACGCATATCATCCAACATACGCATGGCAAGGTCAAGGCCAAGGCCAGCTGTCACTAAAAGACAAACCAGGTCTCAAGGAGAGCGATTTGCACGTGCCTGTGTTGTGCGTCACCAGCCTCGATGACCCCGTCTACGCATGCGCCGATATGCCGTACGATCAGTTTTGTTCTTCCTCTGACTGTCTGCTGGCCGTGACAAGCAAGGGCGGTCACTGCGGTTTTCTCCAGCAAGACATAACTTCATTGTCTTGGTCGGACTTACTGGCCTTGGATTATGCCCAAGCCGTCACAGATTTTGGTGATACAAAATCTCTTTCTGCGCTCCGTCGTAGCAGACATCTCTGTCAGAGGGCGTCTTCTACAGGTTTATCCAACTTTTCTCATACAGCAAATAAATTATCTGAAATTGGAGTCGTAAAGGTTGGCAGCTTCTTGGAGAGTATTCGAGAAAATGATTGAGTTTAGTGATGCAAATTAACAATAAGAAGTGTATTTGTAAAGTACATTGAAAAACACATGGGAAAGAAATATATTTAGAAAAAAAAATATATTGGTCAATAAATGACCACAAGAAATGGACAAGTAGGAAAAAACTCGAGATTATACGATGTTCAGTAGATATTAAAATGAGTAGATTGAAGTGGGTTGGACACAAGGATAGAATGGGAAAATGTAGAACCATCTAGATACAATCACAGCCGGACTAAAGTTACTAAAGCTTGTGACTAAAAAGCGAAATGACAAATCACATCACAAATATTAAACTAATACACCATGGCCGATTCTTATTCATGGTTCAATGCTATAAACCTATTAGCTTAATAATTAACCAAGGACTGTGTACAATATATATGACAGCAATTAACGGGGACAGTCCAAGAAGCAAAAATGTATAGAACGTTGAGAACGACCCCCTTAAGCTAAGGGAGTCACAGGGTGAAGGAAGTAGACAATGGATAAGGAAAAGAGTAGAGAGATGTCGTACAGCAGGCCAGAGTCATACTTGGGCTGTAGAGAGATGTCGTACAGCAGGCCAGAGTCGTACTTGGGCTGTAGAGAGATGTCGTACAGCAGGCCAGAGTCATACTTGGGCTGTAGAGAGATGTACAGCAGGCCAGAGTCATACTTGGGCTGTAGAGAGATGTCGTACAGCAGGCCAGAGTCATACTTGGGCTGTAGAGAGATGTCGTACAGCAGGCCAGAGTCATACTTGGGCTGTAGAGGGATATACAGCAGGCCAGAGTCATACTTGGGCTGTAGAGATGTCGTACAGCAGGCCAGAGTCATACTTAGAGAGATGTGTAGTGCGAGTACAAGTAACATTAGTTCTTTGTTAAAACAATGTTAGTGAAAATCACCTGTCTCATTCAAATGTTTCGTTATTTATTTTAACTTATTATAACTTATTTTTGTTGACATTTTCTTAAGATGACAGAACACATCGAAATATTGTCATATTAAGTTTTCATATATTTACAATCTTAAGTAGCCCATATATAAATATGCTATATAAACTCGCTCAATGTATATATATATATATATATATATATATATATATAAACAAACATATATATTATTCACCTTAAACTAGCAGGAATGCTTTATTCGTAATTATTATCTTCTTGAACTATTGAATTGTTACATTAAAAATGTATATGTATTTGTATAATATACCCAGCTAAAGGGAAGTAAATCATCCATCTTTTTAGACTGGCATTTTGTCTAATTTTATTCTGTGATAAATTTATGACACAATGTAATTGAATGTAGCTTCAGTAGTAAAATTAATTATAACAGATCAATACATTAGTTAATATGTTATATGTAACCAAAGAAAATAATTAAGTCTGTTTTACCTTTATACACGATGAATAAATTGAGCTGTTACAGTATACAAAGGTAAATATTGTGTTTTATTAATTATTGGAATGATGGTACAAAACAACGAAAGGCTACAATGTTCCGATCGATGCAGTGATCAGATTTATTAGAGATCGATACATTTTGAGGGAGTGATAAGATTCGTTTGAGATCGATGCATATCGTTCAGGTGATTTTTTTTATGTAACAGTTTATGTCATACGACGAAGTAGATGCGTGGTCGTGCGGTAAGGCGCTCGACTGTCAAACTCAGGGCCTCGGGTTGATCTACAGTGAGAACTAAGGGAATAGCTCAGGTCATGGTGAAAGCTTGTTTCAAGTTTCCCGTGGTGCCTCCATGACCATTGCACTGTCAGCTATGATGGGATGAAAGATGGGCACTACAAAAAAGTCCCTTGTTGGTTAATGGGATTTAAGAGTACCAATGTCATCGTTACATGAACTTTGTAGATTCCAAACAAAACAAAGGGAAACAATCTTTACTTCCGTACATTAAAAATTGTTAATGTGATTAATTCCCCTGACTAAATTATATTTTTACCACCATTACAACACTATTTGAGCTACAGTAAATGAAACCAAATATTCCAAATTTATTCCATTCATTGGAATCGGAAAACAAAACTACAAATAGTTCGTGTTCCGAATATGTTTTTTTCCCCCATATAAATCAAGTAAAAAGAATTCTTTTAATTCCTGGATCCCCAAAATATTTTAAATCTTTTTTTTTTAATCCACAGTTAATATTGAGACGTGAATAAACCCGATTTTAAAGCGAATGTAGAATGTAGAATGTAGAACATTTTAATAGTGTAGTTGTTGTGTAGTTTTATTTTTTTTAAAGCAAGAAAAAAAAAACAGAAAGGCAAGCTTAATATAAGCATAGGAACAATAAGTGCGAATATCTCTCGAGTTTCTTTCATTAATGGGAAAAAATATTTAGTTCATATTAGGCCAAAGAATCGGTTAAAATATCGGAAATATTTAGTTAGTATTTTGCCAACGAACCGGCTGAATGATCGGAAATTAGGTACAAATCATCATAGCCGATAATGTTCCAATGTTTCTAATTCATAATACCGTATCATATAGTTCGTCATAAATTTTTAACCCATAACCATTATTATTTTCTTTTAATTTTTTTTTTGTTGTTGTTGATTGTATTTGTTATGATAGCTTTATCCTTCTAACATTCATCCATTAAAACTAATCTATCAAAAAATAAATTTACAAATCATTGCTTTTTTTTTTTTCTAGTTTGAGGTGAATATATTAGCTACACTGCCCATAGCGTTAGTATTTTTTTTGAATGGCAGACTGCAACCGTTGCTCTTCGGTGTGGTCGACATTCAGCCGGATGTCCATATGAAGAATTCAATCAACTATACGACAACAACTGATTTCTATACGTTGAATGAAAATAAGCAGGAATAAACTCAATGAATGTTGATATATTCGAGTGTCATTGGTGAGAAGATGTATTGGCGTAGTGGAGGGGGGAGGGTCAAGGGGGCATCTTGCTCCGTGCGCTACTTACAAAGGGCCGCCGAATGGTATATTTTACATATAATATTATATGGTTTTTAAATGGGAAGGGGGGGGGCGCTAAAAAGGTATTGTGCCCCGGGCGCGAGTTAGGCTCGCTACGCCACTGAGAAGATGACTGTTTCAATTGATCAGTATTCTTCGAATCACATATATTTACTATATTTTACTACAACATTAACCAGAGTCTTAGTAAAGTCTCCCTAAAGCTCGTGCTAAGTACCTAGTCACAATGAATCTATTCTATCTACAATGGACTTGAATAATAATATTAATAAATATTAAATTAATTATGTTCTCTCCTCCCGTTTCAATTCTTACAAGATTAATTCATTTTCTTCATTTCGTTTTATTTTTATCCAATTGTAATTTCCAAGTGTTCGGGAAATTCCACTTTTTTCTCTTTATGATGAAATTTGAAGCCTGAAACAGAAAATAGGATTTTTGTGAAAGGGAGACAAGTCAAGTTGGAGGAACTTTTACAATGTCCTTGTAGCGATGATAATTGTATTTACTGGTCCAATACGTTTCTTTAGATGAAAACATGATTAATAGTACTTTCTTTTTTCTTCCTTTTCATCATTTTCATTACTTTTCGTTACAGTGGACAGCTCTGAGTGGATTGGATATTTTTGTGTTTCTTTAGAAAATCATATCCGGAATATTTGAGACTGAAGATTTATATATGAACATAAAAGAAGGACTTTTAATCAAAGAACGTAGAAGACAGTCACAAAATTAATAAACTTATATATATATATATATATATATATATGTAATATGTACGTAGATTCGATATGTAGATACAGGATCGATTAGATAATAAATGTATATGTTCGTTGGCAGCAGTGCTCGATTTACCACCGGGGATATCCCCCGGTACTAAGAACTGTCATCCCCGGCTCTGCTTTAGCTAATATATCCCAGCCGGGGATGAAACCACAGACATTTATCCCCGGCTCTGCTTTAGCTAATATATCCCTGCCGGGGATGAAACCACAGACATTTATCCCAGGCTCTGCTTTAGCTAATATATCCCTGCCGGGGATGAAACCATAGACATTTATCCCCTGCTCTGCTTTCTAATATATCCCAGCCGGGGATGAAACCATAGACATTTATCCCCGGCTCTGCAGATTTTTTTTGTTCATCCTCGGCACTGGTTTTTTTCTTAAATCAAGCACTGGTTGACAGACATTTATAATTGATAGATAGATGAATAAAGAATTACAGATGGACAAAAAATCAAATTTCGCTTGAAAATGCTTTAAACTATTTAAGCAGTGTGTGTCTGTGTGAAGTCTCTGTAAGGATAAGATAAAATATCTTATATCCTATAAACCACTGTATGGGATGGTTTTTTATGGTGCCCTTCTTAATCCCCAACCATAGCCGATAGTGCAATGGCCATGGAGGCACCACGGGAGATATAGAGGGGACTCTAAACATGACCTGAAAAATCCATATGTCCTCACCGGAGATCGAATCAGGGACCCTTAGGGTGACAGTCGAGTGCATTACGACAGGACCATCTCTGTTCTTAAGTAAACCACTCTAAAACAATATTAGAAAAAAAAAATTCAAACATAAGTCGTAATAGTAAACATTTCTATCATTTGTCAAACAGCTTCTTTTGCTTCAAATCTACATAGTTCAATCTACATAGTTCAATCGGAAAAAAATTATACTTCATATTTTATTATTTCTATTAAAGTAAACAAATTCAAGGAAAATTTCAATCTATTCAAACTCAAGGAAAAGTTCAATCTATTCAAACTCAAGGAAAAGTTCAATCTATTCAAACTAATGGAAAAGTTCAAAATATTCAAACTCAAGGAAAAGTTCAGTCTATTCAAACTCAAGGGAAAGTTTAATCTATTCAAACTCAAGGAAAAGTTCAGTCTATTCAAACTCAAGGAAAAGTTCAATCTATTCAAACTCAAGGAAAAGTTCAGTCTATTCAAACTCAAGGAAAAGTTCAATCTATTCAAACTCAATGAAAAGTTCAATCTATTCAAACTCAACGAAAAGTTCAATCTATTCAAACTCAAGGAAAAGTTCAATCTATTCAAACTCAAGGAAAAGTTCAGTCTATTCAAACTCAAGGAAAAGTTCAATCTATTCAAACTCAAGGAAAAGTTCAATCTATTCAAACTCAAGAAATAAATCTGCAGCCATGATGCAGCCCACTTGACATCAGTGTCACTGTAGTCAGAATTATTCAGATGTATTTCGCTGAGTCTATGTCCCTTGAAAGATGACGTGTTCATCATCTCCCAGCCTGCCGCATAGATCGTATATTTTCTTTCAGATCAGGATGTTTAAAGTATCAGATTGACCTGCCTTGTAGACAAGGTATCTCAGCCTCTAAGTGCAGGCCATTTCCCGGGTGAATATCTCGTACCTAGGGTGGTCACAATTTGTCAATACCCGACCCCAGTATACAAACCTACATTAGTGACATTGGACGCTCTAGTTTTGTATTTTTCGCAGCTTCAACCTCGTTGTTTGTAAATACATTTTTGCGAGTTGGATAAAACAAACAATGAATGGATAGGTCGAAAAAAAAACTATGTTATAAGGTTGACAATAAAGACTTTCTAAGCAATGTATATCATCTGTCACAATCATCCACAATCATCTACAATCAGTCAGTCACTATCAATTATTATATGTCATTGTCAGTCAATACCAGTCACTGTCTTTGTATTCTAACAGCTGTGTATTCTAACAGCTGTGTATTCTAACAGCTGTGTATTCTAAAAACTGTGTATTCTAACAGCTGTGTATTCTAACAACTGTGTATTCTATTAAAACAACAACAACAAATAGTCTTGTAAAACATTATGAAAACATAAATAAGGTTAACGATGAGAGAACCATTGTGCATGATTCTCATTATAAAGTGCGCTTTTGATTTTTAAGAAAAACGAAAGTAAGGTAAACTCCTAATACCTCTCCAAATACCTCTCCAAATACCTCTCCAAAAAACTGAGTAAATTGAGTTTAACTTAAAAAAAAAAATCTCAACTTCGATAGACAGCGTGTATAAGTTGTCTCCCCCCCCCCCCCACCCCGCCCTGTTCCATTACAAGATTGAAAGCAATGAACTAGTGCTTGATATTTCACCCGTCTACCACTGACGATGACGCCCAGAGAGTTTTTTTTCATCATGTCCCCACACTTCGTTCCCTAAACCCCCTGAAGACCTGACCAACTTCTTCATATGCAGTGCCATGCTTGGAGAAATTTCCCGCCAACAGCAGCTAGTTTAATATGGAGATGGCTTGAGGAAAAAAAATTAAATGAAACTGGGAGAATATGAAGTGTTGGAAATGGGGAGGGGGGGGGTGAGAGAAGTAAGGTGGGGGGTTAGTGGGAGGCACGTGGAGGGTGGGGATGTCTCGAGAACATATAATGAAAGAAATATATATATATATTCTCAGTTGTCATACAGAATAAATTCAATGTCTGGTGGAAATTTCTAGACATAAAAAAAACGAATACAGCCTATGTAGTCACTATCAGTCTGTCTAACAACATTTCAGAAATAAATTTGATTTTTAGTGAATTATAAATTTATGCCGAATGGTTAAATAGGAACGTAGACAGACTGGCAGACTGTAATCAAATTAACAACAGACTAATTATTGACACATTATTGGCACAATATTGACTCAATATGGACACATTATTGTCACAATATGGACACAATACTGACACAATGTGGACACATTATTGTTACAATATGGACACAATACTGACACGATGTGGACACATTATTGTCACAATATGGACACAATACTGACACGATGTGGACACATTATTGTCACAATATGGACACAATACTGACACGATGTGGACACATTATTGACAGGAGAACAGGAAGGCGAATGTATATGACGTTAACATTTGAGTTGAACATTTTGTATATGTTATTTTTTTTTTACAATTAACTCTGACAGCTTACTAGAAAAATAACCAGAGAAGTTTAACATCACTTTTTTCAGTCTGACTGAAATCAGAGGGGGGGGGGGGGCAGGGGGTGGAGTAATCACAGTTCATTAGGTCAGTGGTCATCACACCTGTTCTTCTTTTTTTATTGGCGACCATTTTGAATTTTTTTTTTGTTTTGTTTTTAGAAGACTTATAAACCATTGTAACCTTCAAGCTGTGCGCGTGTGTGTGCGCGAAAACTGAATTCACCGAGCGCAATAAAAACAACTTTGCAGCCGAGCGCATTTAATATTTCCTGCTGAACTCTATGTTGTGCACTATGGTTGTGCACGAAAATTTACATTTCTTCCCAAAGTTGCGCAGTCTAATTCTTTTTTCCAAAAAATGGGATTGGGAAAAATATGACGAGGAAACTTTCAAATTATTTTCGGAGACTAAGAAGCGATTTATATTGATAACTGATTTTCGCGATTGAACCTCCCCCCCCTCCCCGCAAACCCCAGTTCACGGTCCCCTTAAAACATCTTTGAGGTCCGATACCTGACGACGGAACCCCAAGTTTAAGAACCGCTGTGGCAGACTGACGCCCGGTTGCCATGGCGACACCATTAGCAACAACATGCGTGCAGACGAAAACTTTTAAAACACGCGAAATGGGTTCCGCCATCTTCCCGTTATACACTTCTGTGTAGGTGAACGCGCGCGTGTGTGTGGTGTGTGAATATTTGTGTGTATAGTATATACGTGTGTGCGTGCGTGTGTGTTTATACGTGTGTGCGACGGCCTGTGAAATCATGGATTTTAAAATTATCTTTATTTAGAGGGACAGACGTCTGTCATTTTATGCATGGCGTCCCTCTCTATTGACATTCCTCCATACGGCAAAAAGCCATTCCATTAAATGCATAAAGGGTCTGTGAGTCAATTAAAGGGAAGCCACTGGAATGTAAAGACAGGCTGACATCACGCTACATGCGAAACTGCACCAACGAATAGCTTTTTGCCTTCTAATTAGATTAATTTTGTGTTCTCTTAATAGAATTAATTCCAAGAATTCAATTTAGTCCATCCTCAGCTATAGAACAATGATATATATATATATATATATATATATATATATATATATATATATATATATATATATATATATAAGCCTCGACCAATTTTTATTATTTTACACATTACTAAGAGCAGTTTCTTCACGGGCACATTTACTGAGAGCAGTTTCTTCACGGACACATTTACTGAGAGCAGTTTCTTCACGGACACATTTACTGAGAGCAGTTTCTTCACGGACACATTTACTGAGAGCAGTTTCTTCACTGACACATTTACTGAGAGCAGTTTCTTCACTGACACATTTACTGAGAGCAGTTTCTTCACGGACACATTTACTGAGAGCAGTTTCTTCACGGACACATTTACTGAGAGCAGTATCCAGCTTCAAAAGTATTCCTACATTTCGCCATCCTTGTGGGATATTTAATGTAAAAGTTTAACAATGTAGCAGTGGCGTAGTGGAAGGGGGCAAGGGGACATCATGCCCCGGGCGCTACTCACAAAGGGGCGCCAAATGATATATTTTACATGCAATATTATATGGTTTTCGAAATGGGGTGAGGGGCGCTGAAAAGGTATCGTGCCACTGCAATGCAGGTCTAAAGTTTTCCTTTACTCTACCTCTTACCTTGACCTGCACTTGTGCGCAGCAATCACGAGTTAATTTAAAACTTCTATCACGTTTATCGACTAGTTCAGTATTACATTTTTATTTCCTCTTAGTTTACTTTCTCCTGGACGTTCTATTTACGTGATTTTTCAAAAACAATTTTTGTTTAAATACATGAAACTAACCAATCAATACAATCTACTTTCTTAATGACACGATTGTAAATATATATAGATCGTTTGATGTCGTCTTGGAGTCCAGCTGCGTAAAGCAAAGTTCTTCATCATTTCCTCCAGATGTGACCTATACATTCAGCTGTGACAATGCATCCAGTTTTTACCTCTACATCTAGTTTTGACCTCTACATCCAGCTGTATGTTGCAGTGCTCATTTTCTGAGTCATCTATTGCTTTCTCTTTTATAGCTTTTTTTCGAAATAATAATAAACTAATAATATATGAAATAATAAAATTAAAGCTATGCTTCTGATAACAGCATTTTAAACGTTTGAGTTTATATTTAAAATTGCACACGATTTTAGAAAAATCATTAGGAAATAGAACAAATATTTTAAAGAAAGAAAAACATATTAATTTTTTTTTTAAATAAAGGAAGATTTCTTTGCAAAATAAAGTCTGACGAATTCAACTATTTTATGGGACTTTGTCTGGTAATGCTGGTCTCTATGAACATCTGGAGACTGCAATAAAAACTTAACCTGGTCAAACAGACAAGTCCCTGTAAATCTCTCAGATCCTATAAACCACTAATGGGGCGGTTTTTATGGTGCCCTTCTCTCACCTTCACTATAGCCGATAGTGCAATGGTCATGGAGGCATCACGGGAGATATATCGGGAACTTGAGCAAGACTTGAAAAATTTCACAGGTCCTTTCTGGAGATCGAAACATATATCTTCAGGTGGACAGCCGAGCGCGTTACCGCACGACCATCCGTCCCCTCAAGTCTGTAGAAACACCGGTCGCGGATGAAAATAGTGTGCCTCTATAGAATACTAACATCACCTTAATAATTATATTTGGCTGTAATAATTATATTTGGCCTAGAAATTTAGTTAGCACATTTAACTGGCCAATTGAGGAAGTTAGATATTGCAGACGATAATAGTTTTAAAAGTCATAAGTCAATTAATATAAACACATTTTTAACAGTTTGATTGATAATTTTTAAATTAAAAAAAAGTCTATCAAATTCCGCCTTTCACTCAACAAAAATGTTCAGCTAAAATCTTTAACCTCCCTAATTGAGGGAATTGTTTAAACATTCCCCCATTCTCCTAATATCAAAACAGAGTTTGTCAAACTTTTATAATTCACTCTACCTTATAAAAAACATGCTCGGGTTTTTTTTTTTGTGAGTGACTTGCAAAAAGAATCTCAAATTGGAAAAGAGAAAGCAACGTTAAAATAAGTTGTACATATTCACGATAACCGTCTCACAAACACCACTTCGAGAATCAATGCTTAAAATAATACATTAATTATAGGTGAGGCTTAAGTCATACACTTTCAAATAAATCCATTTACATTTACAAACATGGGACAGACTTGTGTAGATTCAACACACTCTAACGATGACAAAACCGCATTTGGCATTGATAGAGACTCAACGCGTTGGCATACATCCAGCACAATCCTTACACAGTCATAAATATTCAACACATTAGAACTTATTTAGCTTTAATCAGAAACATTTGTAGCATTCACACATATTTCAGCGGACAGGAACAGATTCATATAGATACACCTCGAATATCTCACATTCTCTCTCTCTCTCTCTCTCTCTCTCTCTCACACACACATACACACACACATAGTTTCCCATTATCACTGTCTTACACACTCTCTTACACACTTTCTGACTCAAACCCGAAATGCAGGAATCACACGATCGTTTGTGACCGAATCGCCAGTGGTCAATATTGACAACGGTCCGACAATTTCGTAGTGTCCACTATAGAGTTTGTTTGGTGGACAAATGAGTAAACGGGGGGGAATGATGAGTTAGTAGAGGAAAATTAAAAACTACAATCATGGAACATCAGACAAGACGCCTACAGACATAACATGCACACTACAATTATCGTACACCAGACAAGATGCCTAGAGACATAACATCCACACTACAATCATCTAAAACCAGACAAGATGCTTAGAGACATAAAATTCACACTACAATCATCTAACACCAGACAAGACGCCTAGAGACATAACATGCACTGTACAATTATCTTACACCAGTCAAGATGCCTAGAGACATAACATCCACACTACAATCATCGAACACCAGACAAGACGCCTACAGACGTGCACACTACAAAAATTGAATGCAAGACAAGACGTCTACAAAATCTAAAGTAAGATAAACTTACTCTGGTACCGTGGGTGACGAACCTATGGCACTTGAGCCTCATCAGTCGACACGCAACTAAAATATCACTTCCTTTAATTTTAATTGGAGTGTTGGCACTTTACTATAGACACATTTTAATACATTCTTTTTTTGCCCTTAACCAATGTGGGGTCGGGGATGTAAATTTAGGGCACACGGCCCCAAATAGGTTCGCCACCACCGCTCTAGTAGCAGAGACGACTTCCGGTGCCATGGTTGCGCGACCGGGGTGCATACTCTAATGGGCCCCTAACGGCACTTAAGTATAAAGGATATTCAGTATCTTCTATTTTAGGCCCATATTTTTTTTTCTTTGAGGGGTGGGGGGGGCTTAACTGACCTAAATCAGTCTTTGACTTATATAAGTAATGATAAACCAGAGACAGCACCGACAGGCGACTATAATTAAAAGTAAGGTGACATAGCCTCATAGGTTTATCTTTTTGCCACATGATGTTTTGTTTGAAAATAAATACAAGGCCATCAAGGAAAAAAAAAGAACCCATAATCCAGTGTGGTCAAATTGATGGCTTCAGTCTTGGCCACCCATTTATACTGTGGTCATACTTGTAAGAAATGGTGGATAATGGGGGAAGGGGGAGAGAGTGAACCGGGCAGAGAAATTGTTAACTCATCAGTCATTGTCTTCCTATTGTCGTTCTGTAAATGTACAGACACAGAGTTGTGTCCTTTTGCCTCGCTACATCTCTTTGTAATGATGGCGGTTTTCTACTGCTCGCGAAATAAAATAGTTCCACTGTTAAGTAAGAAACACTTTTGGTTGTGTTTATATGTAATTGTCTAGTACAAAATATGTTTCATTTGTTTTTTTGGCAAGTTTTGTTGGTCACATACGGACCTTTTTGTTTTGTTTACGCTAATACCGTAAGTTGTATGAATATGTTTTTTCTTACTTTTCTCTTTCTATCAAAGTGACAATCTTTCTTTTAGACCGAAAATATTTTCTTTGTACTTAAGGCTAAACTCTTTAATCTAATACGATACTGGTAACTTTGTTTAGCTATATATATATATATATATATATATATATATATATATATATATATATATATATTGGATCAATAGAAAGATACATAGATATGCAGACAGACGGAAAGATAGATAGATAGATAAATGGATAGATAGATAGATAGATAGATAGATAGATAGATAGATACTTGATACATAGATACATACATACATAGATGTAGATAGATAGATAGATAGATAGATAGATAGATAGATAGATAGATAGATAGATAGATAGATAGATAGATAGATAGATAGATAGATAGATAGATAGATAGATAGATAGATAGATAGATAGATAGATAGATAGATAGATACCCAAATGTTAACAACGAAGGCCCCTAATATTGCAAGCCCTCTTTCACAAATATATATTTAATAATCACAAATTATCTTCAGTTATTTAGTGTTATGTTCTCTGTAAAACTCTAGGTTACATTATAATCTAATAAAAAGCACAATGGGCCCCTCGCTAACCCAAGCGTTAGGGCCCCATCCATACAGACTGAGACTTGTGAATAAAAATAATAAAAGATTTGACTCCCTTATGCACGCGGGGCCCATGGGGTGAGCCCATGTATAATACAGCCATGCATGAGACTCACATTAGAGTGGGCCCTTCAATCAGCCCATGTTTCCATTTACGTACATATTTCATATAATTAAAAAAAAAAATTAAATTGAGGAAAGTGAAATGTTGCTGATGTTATCAAATTGTTTGTTGTTCACTGAAGTGAAACAATGGACACTGGAATAAATTGAAAACATGAAAATTTAACGCTTTATGTCCATTTCTGTGTAAGATTTTTTTTTCTTTTTTTTTGTTTTGTTTTGATTTTTTGAAAATCAGCTAATCTCACAAAAAATATGCGAACTTTTAATATCTGCAATGACTAGTTCAAGAATTAGAATTGCACATTAAAATGCAAACCAGTTCATTTTAGAGTGAAGAGGTTTAAAGTGGAGATAAGTGTACACAACCAAATGGTCCAGAGGTTACCAAAGAAAACATTGTACTTTTGGAAATGCATTAGGACGAGGCAGGTTTAATGGATGTTGGAGAAAAAAGAAACTGGACAACAATATGTCGTAGGGTAAAAGGTTTCAATTACATTTAGTGGTGGAGTTTGATTTGGTTGAACAGTGAGACTTTTAGTGAAGTAGTGACACATTCAATTGTGACATAATTTGTGAATAAGTACCTGTTTGTATACACATGGTTTAACTGTCAAATATTATTTTTTTCTGTCTCCTAAACTGTCATAAAATAATTAGGATGAAAGACTATCATACCTGCTGTTTATCGTAGGATGAAGAGACTATTAAAACTGCTGTTTATCGTAGGGTGAAGAGACTATTATAACTGCTGTTTATCGTAGGGTGAAGAGATTATTATAACTGCTGTTTATCGTAGGGTGAAGAGATTATTATAACTGCTGTTTATCGTAGGGTGAAGAGACTATTATAACTGCTGTCTATCGTAGGATGAAGAGACTATTATAACTATTGTTTATCGTAGGATGAAGAGACTATTATAACTTCTGTTTATCGTAGGGTGAAGAGACTATTATAACTGCTGTTTATCGGAGAACCAACAAATAAATAAATAAAAATTACTTTTGATCACAGAGACTGGTACAGTTGTGAGTGAAATGATAATATCTCATCGATATGAAGCCTGGGGTTGGATGGGGAGTTTGGATTTATCTGACGTCACTGCAGGGAGGTGGAGGAAACCGTAGATCACGTGCTTTTCAAGTGTCCCGGGCTGGCAGACTACAGGGTGGACCAGTCCGGAAGCTTGCTGGCCATTGGGCTTTATGGCAGTCTCCAGATGTTGAAAGACATAGTGAGTTAAATCTCATGGGCTATAAGAGACTAAGTCTCAGCCCGCAATTTTACTGAGAGAGTTCTAAGAGAGAGAGAGAGAAAGAGAGAGAGAGAGAGAGAGAGAGAGAGAGAGAGAGAGAGAGCGAGAGAGACGTACAGAGCGCCGAACTAGGGGGACGCCTTGAAATAGCACAGTTAAATAATTTGAAGTTTTTAAAATTCAACTCACACAGGGCGCAGAACTAGTGGAGAGTCTCCGAAATAGCAGTTTTCAAATCTGGAGTAGGGCGTCACAAAATTCAACTCGCACAGGGCGCTGAACAATCTAGATTTGGCTCTGTACGTATCTGTGTGATAGTACTATGAACCTCGGGAAATAAGTATATTTATCATTGCAACCTAATAAATGAATCAAGCATTTAACCGGAGTACACATATTAGTGATGACGTCACACATGTTTACTTTATTCTTAGTAGTCCGAAACTCTTTTTTTTCAAAACCTATTTAAATGATTCATTTCATGAATTGAATCGTATTTGATTCTCAAGTCAATTTGAATCACTCAATAGAGGCACGTCTCGCTGACTACTTTTCTCTTTGAAAAGATCCGAGTCAGTTTGTTTTCATTTCTACCTAGAGACTCAACAATTCTGATTGGCTGGATAGCATCCCCTGTTACTGTCCAAGATTATTGTATTCATAAGTTATTGGTTTCCTCAATTAAATTCTGGGTATATAAATACCCCCGTATTGTCCAATTGTTTATGTGCGCGTGCGTGTGTGTAGGTTTGTGTTTTATTTTTATGTGTTGTTCTCATACACTTCCGGTTCAGATCTTATTTCGAAACAGTTTTTTTTTAAAGAGAAATGTTATTCCAGTGGTTTGATCAATGAGATGAGTATGATTGAACGTGACTCCACATATGAAAGTGGAGTTTTCTGAAAAGCGAAAAAAAATCTTCAAGTTAAAAAAAATGTATCTCATTTTATAATATATATATATATAGATAGATAGATAGATAGATGATAGATGATAGATGATAGATGATAGATAGATTGATAGATAGATAGATAGATAGATAGATAGATAGATAGATAGATAGAGAGAGAGAGAGATAGAGGATAGATAGATAGATAGACTAGATAGATAGATAGATAGATTAGATAGATAAATAGATAGATAGATAGATAGATAGATAGATAGATAGATAGATAGATAGATAGATAGATAGATAGATAGATAGATAGATAGATAGATAGATAGATAGATAGATAGATTAGATAGATAGATAGATAGATTAGTTAGATAGATAGATAGATAGATAGATAGATAGATAGATAGATAGATAGATAGATAGATAGATAGATAGGTAGATAGATAGATAGATAGATAGATAGATAGATAGATAGATAGATAGATAGATAGATAGATAGATAGATAGATAGATAGATAGATAGATAGATAGATAGATAGATAGATGGATAGATAATTTACTTAACGGATTAAGAAAACTTGTTTCTTTTTAAATGCGTTATTTTTATGGTTACAAAAGCTGTCCAATCATTTCTTTACAATTGAACTATTTTATTATCATTGTTTTTTTTTCATTCTTTCTATTCTTTTCTTAACAGCATTGGCGTATCCATTGGAAGGTAGAGCTAACAGAAACAAAAAAAATTACTTGCTTTACACCTTGTTGATATTTTGGTTATAAGTATACAAGAGTACAGAGGTGATACCAACTGTTAAAGACTGCTATTTAAATGTTTTCATTGGAATAAAAGTCATCCACAACGCAATTCACTAGACACAACAAACTGGCATATTGTCTCTGTCTGGCTCGTTGCGCTGAAAGTGTGTAATCAAGTTGGCCAGATTTATTTTGGGATTAAAAAGGCCAAAAAATAAAATAACAAAAAGGCGAATACTGGACTTTTACAGTGGTCTCCAACCTTTTTCTAGCCGTGGACCGGTCAACGTTTTGGTGATCTCACCGCGGCCCGCTGGGGGTAGGATGGGGGCGGAAGTTGATTATTAATATTTTAGATTGTAAATATTAAGGGAATAATGTAATATTTCTAGGCGGCCCGGTACAATTTGATCCACGGACCGGTACCGGCCCGCGGCCCGGGGGCTGGGAGCCACTGCTTTACTAGGTTTCTTCAATGCATTAATGTCAAAGATAAATACAAAAGCATTCTAAATTTTACGTCGTTTTCAAATTGAACTAAATAATGACATATTTTTTTTAGCTCTCTACCAATGTCAGACAAAATTGTACGACCTAAATACTTATTGTATGCCATCAGCAATCACTAGAGTGCGCATCAAAATAAAACATGACTCAAAGACTCAAACAATTATATAATAACATCATCACTGGACTTAAGACTTGGTCTCATATCCATAACTTCGCTTTCATCGCACCTCGAAGTTTCGTTTCACAATTTTCTTCCTTCACGCCTGTTAGCATTTATCTCATCATCAATTTGTATCTCATCAGCAGCTTGTATCTCACCATTAACTTGTATCTCACCACCAAATTGTATCTCACCATTAACTTGTATCTCATCAGCAACTTTTATCTCCCCATTAGTTTGTATCTCACCATCAACTTTTATCTCACCATCAACGTGTACCTAATCAGCAACTTTTATCTCACCATTAACTTGTATCTCACCCATAGCTTGTATCTCACCATTAACTTTTATCTCACCATTAACTTGTATCTCACCTTCAAATTTTATCCCACCATCAGCTTGTATCTCATTATCAACTTTCATCTCACCACCAATCATGTTAACCTCACCACCACTCAATTCGTTTCAGCCTCCACTTCCTGGAACTTTCATTTGAAAAAAAAAATCGCCGTAATCGCCAAATAACATAACGTTCGATACCAGTCAGCATCGATCCCTGGCCACTAACTTCGTTAGTTCCTTCATTATCAAACAGTCATTAGTATCGATTAAACAATGAAACATCGATACCGCTTGGCGGCAGGTGAATCTTAAATTACTGCCTTTTAACAATACAAGAAATGGTTATTGACCAAACACTGAATTGGCGGCCATCGAAAAAACAGAAATAAAATTACTTTCGATTCATTTCTGTTTTTTGTGTTTAATTAAACTAACCGACGCTACGTAGCAATGGGTAGAAAACGAAATAGCAGTATTCGAGTATGTTACTTTCCTTTGAACAGGAGTATTACGTAAAGCCATCTAAAACATCACTAACGTTATTTAAACATGCAAACTTAATGGTAGTATTGTTGTTGGTTCATTGTGTTTGGTAATACAATTACAGATGCCACGAAAAAAACAAGCAATTAAGCCTGTTCCATTCTGGACACAGGACGTGTTAGCGCATTTTCATGTTATGTATCAGTACGTTTGTTAGCTTTCAGTAAATATTTGTAAATTTCGGAAATGTTTATAAATTCAATTGTGTAATGCATATATCTGTAAAAAAAATATTATAAAGACGTTTCTTTGTATTTGAAAAAAAAATTATTTTCTCTTAAATCTAACTACAAGTGGTTTGTGGTTAATGAAATAGGACTCATAATTGAAAACATTCGAAATTGTAGTCATTTAATCGTCCGAAAACTCCGTCAATTGTTGCATACCTCTGATACTTTCAATTAAACTCAGAACACAAGCTTACTATTTCATTTGATGAGTTTCTTAATAAATCTTGGTGAAACTACGTGCTGCAGTATTTCGCACCAAATGAACGGGCTATTGAACGTACAAGGTGTATATATAATATATAAGCCCCTTAGGAGCCCTGAAGCCCGGCCCTCAGAGGTCCTATCGCGAAATGAACTTTTGATGTACACATGGCAGGCCAAGACCTACAAAATGATATATACATCATGGGTCTAAGACTTATAGTTGCTGAGATATAGCGCTCCTTTATTAATATAGCTTATATAGTAAAAAACGGTACTAAGGCCCCTTTTACGACCCTGAGAGGTCAGATCGCGAAATGGAAAAAATATATTTCTTGGCAGGCCAAGACCTACAAAATGATATATACATCATGGGTCTAGGACTTATGGTTGTTGAGATCTAGGGTGACGACGGACTGACGGACAGACAGACAGACAAAACGTGGACAATAGAGCATTTTTTTTCGAAAATGCTCTAAAAATTGTTCCGTGAGCGAATGCAGCCATTTTATTACTCGCATCGCTCAATGACAGAGGTGTATCACTCGTGGGCTGCATGAGAACCGCAGTCCGGTTTTCTCGTTTGGTTAAAAAAAGAAAACACCATATAAAGAGCTTCATGATAGTCGGTTTAACAAAAGATTTAGTCATGAAATAGTAGAAAAACTAAAAAAAAAACAAACTGCGATTCATTGGAAGCTGAACTGACCTTAACAAAGAGCCGCATTGAAATAAAACCATTGTTCTATGGGCATTGAAATAAAACCATTGTTTTATGGGCATTGAAATAAAACCATTGTTCTATGGGCATTGAGATAAAACATTGTTCTATGGGCATTGAAATAAACCATTGTTCTATGCGCATTGAAATAGACCATTGTTCTATGGGCATTAAAATAAACCATTATTCTATGGGCATTGAGATAAATCATTGTTCTATGGGCATGAAATAAACCATTGTTCTGTGCGCATTGAAATAAACCATTGTTCTATGGGCATTGAAATA
This sequence comes from Bulinus truncatus, assembly GCA_021962125.1. Lineage (NCBI taxonomy): Eukaryota > Metazoa > Mollusca > Gastropoda > Planorbidae > Bulinus > Bulinus truncatus. The sequence continues at coordinate 11,596,999 of JAGDYQ010000001.1, read as the reverse complement.
AACCATTGTTCTATGGGCATTGAAATAAAACCATTGTTCTAAGGGCATTGAAATAAAACCATTGTTCTATGTGAATTTTTGCCATCCACCTTGTTGTTATAATTGCCAGTAAAGGTTAATTAATTAATTTATTTTCAGTTGAAATACTTGCAGGGATGATTAATACTCGTTACAGTGGTGTCACCTGGCTATGGAGTAGGGCGCTGTTCGCATCGCAATGGTACATGATTTGGCCGCAGCACGACGTCGGCATTTTCAGACTGTTGGTACTTATCGGCACAGAAATATGGCGGGATATTACTGGAGACCGACCCGAGCGTCCATTAAATCCACTTACCTTTATATTTTAGTACAAAAACCGTTAAATAAAAGAGTTTTCGGTAGTTTACTGCCAAATAATTTTGAGCTGTTTTCTGTCCCCACCCACGACAACTAAAGTCAGTTTTATTACGTACAGTTTTATTAAATATACATTGGACTTTTTTTATTCACGTGATCGTTAATTTTTTTTTATTGATTTTAATTTTCCCATTCCACTCCAGTCTGGACTGTCAAGAACCGTAACTTGCTAATCATCCAAGTTGACAAGGGTTAGAGCCCTTGTTCTGTTAATTTCTCGCTTGTTTTAATTTCCATACGTAATGTTGCAACAGTGGCAGGAGGCGTGGCAGCAACAAGAAACTGCTACTCGACTACACACAACTGTTTACGGATTCGGAGCTTGTGTGGGGTGGGTGAGGGGGGGTCTGGGTAGGTGTGTGTCCGGGTGGGTGAGTGTAAGTGAGGAAAAGAAAAAAAAAGTACCATACAAAACAACACAAACAAAATGTGAGCCAAATAAACACGCTGGGTCCTGCAAGAAGGAAAATAACAACACCACAACAAAAAAAGTTGGATCGAATAAAACAGGGGGCAAAAAAAAATAAACGAAAAGAAATTGTAAATGGTTATGTTTCGTTTATTTTCCGGTAGAAGAATTGTTTCTTTATTTTGGGTGTGACGCCTGGCTTGGTTTAAATTTGAAAGCGGTTATTGAACTAGTTATTTTATCAGATACGTGACCTTGCGGTATATTTGCTGGATTGGCACGACTTATTTCCAATCACAGGATTATTGTAAGCGGTGAGATAAAAACTTACAAGGTAAGATGATTTATTTTTGTCCATTCGGGAAATCTCAACTGATTTTGTTAAAAAAAATTTTTGACCGACTTTAATTTTTTTTTTAATCAGTTGGTTTAAGTCTTTATTGATTCAACCTTCACAGGCAATAAATGTCTGAACGTGAATTTTAAATCTTTATTGTCCTGACAGTGTTTTCGTCCATACAGAACTTTAAATAATTCAACTTTAAAAAAAAAAGGAAATAATTTCAAAGAAGGACTGATGGACCAATGACATATTACGTCACTCATTGGCATATTACGTCACGCATCGACGTATTACGTCACGCTTGATTTTTTCTCGGACACTTGGGCAAAAATATATTTTTTTTTTTAAAGTAAAGTTTCCTTAAGCTTCAACGGAGCAGATGAAATGTAAATTCATCTGTTTGCATAACCTCGGGTTGTAAAGGGATTGTGTGGTTAGCACAACGTCCAACCGCCTTTACTCCCCCCTACTTAAAGCTAGGTACTCATTTAAAGCTAGGTGGACTTCAGGCCTTTCACCAGGATCTGAAATATCCATTGGTCCTCACCGGAGATTGAATCATGGATCATTAAAGCAACATTCGAACGCTTTACTGCACGACCATCCGTCCCCCCACACACAAAGACGTGTGTATCTCCTGTCATATCTTAGCACCTGACAGGTGTTTGAAGGTAATCGATTAATCAATAATTAAGTACGAAATAAAAAACGAGTTAGTTGGCAGCAGCGGCTTAAAATTCATCTCGACCTATTTCTTCAGTTTCAATTCTACAAATCTAGTGAGATAAATTACTGGCTTCCTTCCAGCGGCCATGTTTGCTATGAAATGTAACGAAATTGGGAATGGCGTTAATAGGTGGACGCTGGTCAGTTGGGTACTTTTTTTTTATTTGCTGCTCGGCAAGGGAGATATTTGATTACTGAACAAGTGTACCTCCCCCCCCCCCTTTCCAAGCAGATCCCCTTATAAAACTACAGTTGTCATTTGAATTACTGCAAATGGTCATCAGCGATGAGAAGTGGTCAGCGTAGCTGCTGTACTAATGTAAACCTCTAGTCCAGTTTGGTCAAATTTCGTCACTCTACTAATTGGATGAGAAGACAAGCCGCCCCCACTCCCACCTCCCACAGTTTAAGTCTGGGGGCCGCTGATCGTTTCTGGAATCCTGGGAATGAAATGTAATACTCTGTCAACTACCCGATACAGGAGAGGAATTATGGTATAGGGGTGGGGGGGGGGGGTGGGTGTTGTCTAAATACAGCTTGGGGGTAGGGTGGTGGGGGGGGAGATAGCGAGGAGATGAGTGACAGAACAAATAGGTAGCTGAGTTATTTGATTTTAACCAACTGTTGTTAGTTTTTTAAAATGAAATGTTTTTCAAACTAACACACAATTCTTGAATAATCGATCTTACGCCTCTAAAAATTTACATCAATTTTTTTTTTTTTAAACTAATTTTTAATTTCGTTTCTAATTCTTTTTATTGAACATCAACACCAACACCAATAAAATTAACATAAGTGTGTAGTTCTAATACTAAAAGCTGCTTACACATACAGATATGCAAAACAGAGAGTTATGATCTCCACGGGGTAGCGGTGTAATGTATTCACAAGTCACACGTCATATTATAGACTTTAAAATATTCGACAGCTCAGTTATTTATTAATAAAAACTCCAGCATACACCTAGGGGCAGTCTTAAGAGCCATGTGGGGGCCCCGGGAACATCCTTGTGATGGGCCCCCCTACGTAAGCTACTCAATCGAATCTATATGGTCGATAATATAGATATATTATTTTAGAAAAAATGTTTTTAATTTAAATTACAATTTACATAACAAACAAACAATCAAACAAACAATCAAACAAACAATCAAACAAACATAATCAATAGGGATCAGAGGGAGTTACTTTGAAGTTATTGCGCACCTTTGATTAAAACAAAACTTGGCTTCAATTCTCTTCCGAGGATAGCTTTAAATAGTCAGTGGCCCAAATAGTTTTTTATATAGTCAGTACCCCAAATAGCTTTGTATAGTCAGTAGCCCAAATAGCTTTATATAGTCAATAGCCCAAATAGCTTTATATAGTCAGTTCAGCGGCCCAAATAGCTGTGTATAGTCAGTATCCCAAATAGCTTTATGTAGTCAGTAGCCCAAATAGCTTTATGTAGTCAGTAGCCCAAATAGCTTTATATACTCAGTTCAGTGGCTCAAAGAGCTTTATATAGTCAATTTAATGGCTCAGATAGCTTTATCTAGTCAGTGGCTCAAAAAGATTTATACAGTATGTGACTCAGGAGGGGTGTATGATGTACAGATTAATGTATTTTACCTTTTTTTGCATTAAAAAAGGGTGCGTGCGTGTGTGTATGTGTGTGTGTGAAATTGAATATAATGACATCGTCGCTATTGTTTGTAAAATATAGTTTGACTAAATAATATGAAATAATATGAAATAATATGAAAAACGTATAGACATGAAAATAGTTAAAATCAATTCGAGGTTATAGTAAAACGAATGGAGGAGTGAACTGGATTCTATGTTAAACCATAAGGGTGGAGTCGTCATTTAAAGCCATGCCACTGTAAATGGTTTAACTTGGGGCCACTAATCTCTCGTATAGCCCTAGGGCGAAAACACGGCCATGAGTCTAGACTGTACAAGGTTTGCTGCAAATGTATTTATGGCAGTGTTTTCTGGAAACAGAACAAGATATGTTTGGACAGAGCCATTCTTGTGGAAAGAAACAATAATTCAGATACCAGTTTGGCTTTTGGACGAAATGGCCCCCTACCTGTAAGGCCATTAATGTATATTAAATGCGTTGCTATATGGGTCCCGGCAGGTACATTTCCAAAGGGCAACCTAAAAAATCTCTGAACATCTTTGACGAGGGCCTCTGAAGAACTAAAAACCCCACTGGTAGACAATAATGTTTGGAATGGATAAACGTAAGAAATGAACTCCATCGATGTTCTACTTACTGTAATGTTTAATATATTTCTCTAAAAAAATCGACCCTATGAATGTTATGACTGGGTTCCCGTCCCTGATCACCCTCCCCCCACCCCCCGGGCCTACTACTAGATGTAAAACCTTGGCTGCAACTGGGACAATAAATATGTAGAGAACATCGATACCATCAAATTGCCTGGATTTGTAAGGACGTGGACAATAAAGAGAAACAGCGGTGAGTTAAGTCCAGATAACTTTACACGTAAAGTCGATCATCAGATGGTAAAGACCGCTTCTGGAACAACACGTCAAAATAATTTTTACATATGTATGTATACATGTATAATTGTATGTATGTATGTGTCGGTGTGTTTGTATGTATACATATGTATGTATTTATGTATCTATGGATAAATGATGATTGTATGTATGTATGTATGTATGTATGTATGTATGTGTATATATAAAAAATATAATATAGGGATACTTCTTCTTTTTCTTTCTTCTTTCTACATGTTGTTACTAGAAGTCACACGCACAAGATAACACACTACAATGCAGGCTTACATTCACGTTGAAATTGATTATGCATATCTTAAGAGTGGCTAAAGATAAACCAAACGATTTATATATACATATATATATATGTTACATATATGCCGTGTGTCGCGTAATGTATTCCTGCGAGATGTGTATTGGTATGGCTGCATATGCCTGTCTCTATGTCTGCTGTTCTTAAGAGGTGAGTGTATGTATATGCCAGTATAAGAGTGCTTTATATCACAAACAATGATATACAGATACATTGTTTGTTTATGCTGGTTAGAACGATGAGAACAGGAGTGGTTATGAGGTGAGATGAGGAGAACATAGCATATTATTTCGTCAATTTCAAACATACAATTAATTTATTAACTAATACTTTAACCTCTGTTCCTGCTTTTTGCTAAATCATCGCTTTGCAGGAATTTCATTTGTTTTTCGTACAGTGTGGCACCTGAAAATCTTTTTGACAATAATAATCGAATAAACAAATATCGTTCACAAAGTAAGAGGTCCAGGTAATTGCATATATGACCATATAATGCAATGTGGGGCCGGAAACCATTTTTTGACGGCCAAATTTCTTACCACAGGGATGTATTTTGTTTAACAAAACTTAACAAATTCACATCCGAGTTCCGTTTTGTGATTTTTTATCAACAATGAATAAACATTTTTGTTTGAACTTTCTTCATCACGATTGGTTGTAGAACCACAGCAGACGACGCCACAATTGAAACAATAGAAAACAACAACCAGCCAATAAAATAAAATGAACTATTTGGTTTATCGATCGACCGGTATTTATAAACAATCCAAAGGTAAAAATATAATGCCTTATCATTTAGATAGAGCTTTAGCACGTATTTAATGTTTAAGCCTTAACAAACACAGAATTACGTAAAAATGGCGTTATATATATGCTATAATCAATACGCAACTTCAATATGCGACATTATTAGATGTATTTTGCTCTTCAACTGATTTAATCACCAATGCATCGTGAAATAGCGCAACGGGAATGACGATAACAATGTGTGGCCACAACGTAAAATGGGAGACAACTGAATAAGACAACGTAAATGTAATAGATAATATAAATGCAATGAAGACAACGTAATGGGCGACAACGTAAATGGTAAAGACGAACAGTAATCAAGGTTGCGTGAAAAATGGGAAAAATAAATAAACATTCAAAAGCAGTAGATTGTGCTACCTTTGGTTCAGAATCGAGTGAAGAGGTTGTTCATTTACAGACCAAATGTGACTCAAAAGTTAGAATTTGTAGTTGCAGATTAATCGAGTTAATATCACTGTATCGTGTTGTTGTAACTGAACCTTTATATAAGAGCACCTGACTTCAAGTAGTGATAATAGCGCACCACCCCACATATTAGAATAAACTGCTATATGAACCAAACTAATTCTGTTTTATGAGAACGATACATCTTCATATTACAGCACAATAGATGTCATAGTTGTTTGCAATGAAATATATTTGTAAGATATAATTAATTTCTTGTTAATCTTCTCATTATTTATAGATAATTTAAAAAAACAATACCATTAACATATCAATAGATATAATGTATTTATAGTTTTTCTATGTTTATAATTCCAAAATCCTTTATTTTATAGATATTTTTTACGCCATTTGTGACTTTTCTATCCCATTTAATGGGCAATTAAGTTCTGTATCACATTGCAGTTATCAATAACAGCAATGCTGTGCCTTTAACTGTACCAGTGATTTTTCTTAAAAACAAGCAATAGTTCTGTTCTAATTTTGGATAACAGACGTAAGCAGTGCATTTCATGTTATTAGTAATGCAGCGTTTGTTAGCTTGCAGTGATTAACAATTTTGAAATGTTTGCACCACTGTAATTAATAAGGTATATTCAAAAAAATATTATAAGACGTTTTTACTTGAAAATTATTTTCTAAATTAACTGCATATGGTTTGTATAATGAAGAGACTCAAGGAATGAAAACATTCAAATTAGCGCCGTTTGACCGTCCAAAACCCGTCAATTGTTGCATATACACTCTCTGATATTTAATTAAACTCATACAAGCTATTGTCATTTGACAGAGCCATAAATCTTGGTGAAACTATGTTGTGGTATTTCTAAACAAAATGAAATAAGTATTGAAAACATACATAGAATTTTAAATATATATAAATAATATATAAGCCCCCTTCGAAGCCCTAAATGGCTCTTTATAGTGTCCTATCATCGAATGAACTTTGATGTAGCACATCTAGTCATGACTACAAATATGTATATACATCAGCGGTCACAGGGATCCCGGCGTTACATGAGATCTAGAGTGATGACGGACAGACAGACAGACAGACAAAACGGGGACAATAGAGCATTTTTTTTCTTTCGAAAATGCTCTAAAAATAGGTGCCGGTACACAGCAACATTACAAGTGTGTGTGGAAATCAGTTTCGCATTTTATATTTGTGCGTACCGGCACAACAAAAGCAATGACTGTACCACATAAAAGAATATATATGTGCCCTAACTGTACCACACAATAAGTTCTGTTCTTACTGTATCACTGAACAGTATATATTCTGTTCTGCATCACACACTATTATATGTTTTGTTTTCACTGTACCCCGATGCCCAATCCACACTAGTAAATGTTCTGTTCTCATTGTACCACACTGCCTACCACCATAATGCCCTAACCCATTTTGTGCTAGCAAAATATGAACTTATTTTTAAAGCCGTCACTCACGAGATTGTATTATTGATTGTGTCTGAACACAAAACCCCGATGACATCATGCATTAGACGCATTATTGAAATGAAAGAATTGTGTTTAAGACATTGACCTTTAAACAGACAACCGTGTATCTTTGGAAACAACCAATAGATCCAATTATCAATCCAACTTATGAATGCTACTCTCTGTGTGTAAGAAAGAAACAGAGATAATGAGAGAGAGAAAGTAAGTAATAGATAATTCATTAAAATACAGATGAGGATTTTGATGGCACAATAAAGGAGGAAATTAGAAAGTAAACATAAGTGGAACAAGGAAAGTAGAAAGTAAACGTAAGTGGAACAAGGAAAGTAGAAAGTAAACATAAGTGGCACAAGGAAAGTAGAAAGTAAACATAAGTGGCACATCTTGTATAGCAATATACTTTAGCATACATTGAACGGGCAGACACACATTTACATGCTCACTTATAAAAATATTAGGGAGCGACCGATAATCGGATCGGTATCGGTATCGGACCGATATTGGCACTATCGGTTAATATCGGATCGGCCGATTGTTGTAGGGAACGACCGATAGTCGAACCGATATTGGCACTATGGGGTAGCTATTGGACCGGCCGTTTTTTGGCTGTCGAAACATTGCTTTTTTCACAACAGAGTTGCAGAAAAAAAAATCAGTTAATAACCCAATTCTATAACCAGATCAGACAAGATTTAAAAAAAAGGAAAAAAAAAACCCGTACACAGAAACTGTCACGTCTACATAAAATTACATAAGAGATATGACCTTGAAACAATAGGATTGGCATTTCTTAATTCTAATGTACGACCTTGAATGATACAATTAGTGAACATCTGTTGTATATTTTTTTTTTGGGATGGGAAGTTAGAAGGGGGGGTAAATAGACACGCGTGGGCGAAGTGTTACAAAATATGTGAACACGGGTTGACATACGTCATACAGCACGAGAAAAACACGCGTTTGGCATTGTTGTTGCTTAAGGGGCTGTCCATTAATTACGTTAATAAAATAGGGTGAGGGGGGGTCAGACAATTTTTGACAATTGTTGACAAGGGGAGGGGGGAAGTCAAGAAAAGTTGACGTCAACAATGCTACTTTTTTAATTTAATATAATTACTTAATAAATAGGAAAATTAAGCAGCGTTTGTAGTTCTGTGTTACACACTCGCTTATCATTCAGTATTTTAATTAAACTAACTATATTCCTACTAATTTTGCCACATGAACATTTTGGAAGCCACCTTTTTTAGGGGGGGGGTAATCAAATGTTGACGTAATTTTATAGAGGGGGTCTCTGGAAGTTTGACAAGTTGTTGACAAGGGGGGGGAGGTTAAAATCGCCAAAAATTTGTTGACATAAATAATGGACAGCCCCTAAAAAGAAAATATCTGTATCGGTATCGGTAAAAATGCTGGGGGAAAATATCGGTATCGGACTATCGGTAAAACGGCATATCGGTCGCTCCCTAATAAATATACTGACTGGATCCGTTAAATCAAATCAACACAACATGACCTCCTACACACACACATATAATACATACACATACACACACCTGCTTCACAACATGACTCCTACACACACACACACATATACATACATACACATACCACACACCCGTCTCTGATTCTAGAAGTGCAGTACAAAAATACTGCCGTTGCGGTAAAGTTAAACTGTGTGTTGACAATCACGTGATATCTGCACGTGTAAACAACTGTGCTGACCATTACTGCACGTGTACACTGTGTTGACCATTACTGCACGTGACACTGGGTTGACCATTGATGCACGTGTACACTGTATTGACCATTACTGCACGTGTAAACACTGTTAACCATTACTGCACGTGTAAACAACTGTGCTGACCATTACTGCACGTGTACACTGTGTTGACCATTACTGCACGTGTACACTGTGTTGACCATTACTGCAGTGTAAACACTGTATTGACCATTACTGCACGTGTACACTGTGTTGACCATTACTGCACGTGCAAACAAATGTGTTGAACATTACTGCACGTGTAAACACTGTGTTAACCATTACTGCACGTGTAAACAAATGTGTTGACCATTACTGCACGTGTACACTGTGTTGACCATTACTGCACGTGTACACTGTGTTGACCATTACTGCAGTGTAAACACTGTGTTGACCATTACTGCACGTGTACACTGTGTTGACCATTACTGCACGTGTACACAGTGTTGACCATTACTGCAGTGTAAACACTGTGTTGACCATTACTGCACGTGTACACAGTGTTGACCATTACTGCAGTGTAAACACTGTGTTGATCATTACTGCACGTGTACACTGTGTTGACCATTACTGCACGTGTACACTGTGTTGACCATTACTGCAGTGTAAACACTGTGTTGACCATTACTGCACGTGTACACTGTGTTGACCATTACTGCACGTGTACACTGTGTTGACCATTACTGCAGTGTAAACACTGTGTTGACCATTACTGCAGTGTAAACACTGTGTTGACCATTACTGCACGTGTACACTGTGTTGACTATTACTGCACGTGCAAACAACTGTGTTGACCATTACTGCAGTGTAAACACTGTGTTGACCATTACTGCACGTGTACACTGTGTTGACCATTACTGCACGTGCAAACAACTGTGTTGACCATTACTGCAGTGTAAACACTGTGTTGACCATTACTGCACGCACGTGTACACTGTGCTGACCGTTACTGCACGTGTAAACAACTGTGTTGACCATTACTGCAGTGTAAACACTGTGTTGACCATTACTGCACGTGTACACTGTGCTGACCGTTACTGCACGTGTAAACAACTGTGTTGACCATTACTGCAGTGTAAACACTGTGTTGACCATTACTGGTCGTGTACACTGTGCTGACCATTACTGCACGTGTAAACACTGTGTTGACCATTACTGAGGTGTGTCATGACTCTGTGTCTGTCAATTTTACACCCCAATTGATCATCTTCCTCAGCTCCACCTATGTCAGCTACTCAAAAATTTAATGAACTCAGGACATGACGACTTAAGGCTCATAAATCATTTTCGAAGCAGCGGATCTCAAAGCATCACACTTTCTGATACCCCCTATATTAATGAAAGTGATGGGGGATAGGGGGGATGTGTTGTCAACGTACGTCGGTCTTCGCTTCAATAGTTGTTGTTTTTGTGGTTGATGCATTTTGAATACTGTCTGGTTACTTCAAAGTTTGAATTTTTGTTACCATGGTGATTGCAAAAGCAGTCTACGTCAGAAATCCATCCTTTTTTATTTTTTTGAGATCCCCTGGAATATCGATATTCGCGTTACCCAGCGCCGTGGTATCGTATCGTGATTAATATGAGCAGGGTAAACTGTGTATTTGCGTGAGGTATCAATCTCTCACGCTTGAGTCCCTTGGACGTTGAAATATCGATACCAGTTTGTGTCAACAGACGCGCACATTTTTCAGTATCGTTGGTACTACGGCAATCTCTACCCCCATCATCCTCGGTTACTTCCCCCTTTTTTTGAAGCTTTCTCTCCCCTTGCTGTGACATTTTTTTTTAAACATTTTGATTTATAGCATGTGGGGGTGGATTAAGCAGAAAGGCGGTGATGGGGGGGGGGAGGGGAGGAAGATAGCCGGCTATTGGGGAATAGAGGGGAGGTGGTGGAAGGTAGGCAAGGGGGGTGGAGATATTCAGATATCTGTGGTACCGGATTACATGGAGGCATCAGCAAATGACAAGAGACGTCGGGAAAAAATATTGTCTCGGATGTCACCTGGATTTACTTGTGTGTGTGTGTGTGTGTGTGTGTCGGTGTGTGTGTGTGTGTGTGTGTGTATGTCTGTGTCTGACGTCATCACTGTCATTATTGGGGGGGGGGGGGTAAACAAAACTGAACATTTTGTAGAGTCAGAAGTTTAAAAAAAAAAAACAAATAATGTTCACATTGATTGAAGATTTAATTTCGTATTTCATGTTGTTGTTTTTTCTTGTTTTATCTGACCCCCGGAAGGGTGGGGGGAAGGGGTGGGGGGTGGAGGGGGTTAGCCTGAATATGAGATAAGTAAAAATCAAAGTTCCCTTCATTAAACCTACACTGACCACAAGGGTCACAAGAAGTAAACATCATCTTCTCTGAAATCCCCAATTGGTATATGTCACTGTGTGGTCAGTTCAATGTTAAAATGTGTGGATGAGACAGTGGGACATGTGCTAGTTGAGTGCCACGGGCTGGTGGATCCCGAGGTGGACAAATAGGTGGACAAATAGGTGGACAAATAGGTGGACAAATAGGGTAGCTGGCTTGATATTGGCCTGTATGTCCGTTCTCATAAGCTGGGGATCTCGGCGAGTTTTGATTTCTCGGGCAATAGGAGACTAAGTCTTGTTCCTCCACATAACCTGAGAGCGAGAGAGCAAGAGAGAGAGAGAGAGAATTCAATGTCCCGCCACTTCCATATATGGATACCTATATTGTTTAAATCCTGGTGGATATTGATTGGACCCGGGAAAAGACCATGAGGTTCGAACTTGGGATCTTTCCGTTAGCAGCTGAGCGCTCTATCACACTGTCATCCGATGCACTATATACCACGTGCCATGCTAAATACCCACTATATATCACGTGCCATGCTAAATACCCACTATATGTCACGTGCCTATACCAATGTCTATCAAGTTCCGTGTTACATTCACTAAACCCTATACCAATGTATATCAAGTTCCGTGTTACATTCACTAAACCCTATACCAATGTATATCAAGTTCCGTGTTACATTCACTAAACCCTATATCAATGTATATCAAGTTCCGTGTTACATACCCTAAACCAGCCCCGTAGCGTGACAATACTACAGGAGTGGCCAGGCATTCTACTGCAGGGGCCAGGCAATAGCAGGGGGGCAGGTCATACATTTTACTAAGTAGAACAAATAAGCAGGGGGGGGCAGACAAAACGCAGGGGGGCGGCCCACTGCCCCCCCCGCACGCTACGGGCCTGCCCTAAACCCTATAACAATGTCTATCAAGTTCCATGTTACATACAATAAACTCTATACCAATGTCTATCAAGTTCCGTGTTACATACAATAAACCATATACCAAAGTCTATCAAGTTCTAAGATTATAATTAACTCACAAGATCGTCACATAAAAAATGAAAAAATAAAAACATTTCTCAGAGACTGTGTAACAAGGGGACCTAATGAAACACAATCCTTTCTTCAGTTGTTCAATAAGGAATCCCCAGGACGGGACAAAACACTTCTAGTAGTGTGAGCGTGTCATTCTAAATACTACCCTTCATTCACTGTGGGTCACTCATCTCTCACCCCCCCTCCTCCAGCCCTCTTCCACCCAAAGCTCACCAAACGTTTCTTTCATTCGTCCTACCACCCACGGACCACTCACACACCCCAAATACATCGATCACATCGATAAAAAAAAACAAAGTTAAATATAAAATAAAAAAAAAAAAAACACGGCAACATTACTTTGAAGGCGGGGAGGGGTGTGGGTGGGGGGAGGGGTGGGCAGCGATCCTATCATTATCTGGACATGTCGATCAACACAAAGGAAAAAGACGAACTCACACCGAATTAAAAAAAAACCACAAGACTAATCATCAAACTGAGAAAAACATCTGTTGACCATCTACTAGACCAGCGGTCATATCCCCACTACTTAACCCCCCCCACCCCACACCCATATAGACATACATACACATTCACTCAAAGATATAGACACAAACGAAAAGTTTCTCTCTCACATACACACACATACACACACAGAGAAACAATCAGACACATCCGCGCTACTGAGGACTTTATTTTGTTCGATCTTCTGGTCACATTCTCCTTGATCGATGGAGTAAAACATCTGGATGAAGCAATCAATGGCCGTATTATTTGTAGTTTTTTTTTTTATCTATATGGAAATTATTTGTATCGGGGGGGGGATGTCCCATGAATCTTTGTCCAACAATGCGATAGTTCACTTCAACTATTTAATGGCTAATTTTATTTTTAAAAAATTGTATTTACTTATCGTTGGACTATTGTTTTGACCTGAAATTTTACCACAAAGAGAGAGAAACGGAGAGACATAACCATGGCGTTGTCCCTACTCCCTAGTTCACCCTCCCTCCCCCCCCCAACCACAACCCCATCCCAGAGTCTCCCTATTGCCAAAACTTAAGGCGCATATATTGATGATGATTTACTTGTTTGATTCATAAATTAAAATAACATTATTTTGAAGCTTCTGTCAACCAATGAGAAATGTTTATGCGTTTTATTGTTACATTTTTTTTCCTAATTGACATTCGTTGTACAGATTGGATCCATTCGAGCAAAAATATTAATCTTTCCCCTAAACAGGATAATTAAATTCAGGTTTCTCAAGTTTATGTTTTTATCTTTTTGTTAAAATTTTATTTTTTACTTTAGAGACTATGGCGATATTCAATACACTTTAAATAGTGGAACAAAACAATAAAATAATTAAATCAGTACCCACGATCAAACAGTCCAGTGACATAACTAGGCGGGGAGGGGGGGCAATGAAGATAATTATCCTCTCAGAAAGCTCCTTGCTTTCTTCTTCTTTGTTCTCGATATATGATCATGGGGGATTTCAAACGACCAGGCCTATAGTTATGATGAACTGCACGGTGGCATCCAGGTCCGTCTCGCTCCCATAAAGTTTTTGTTTGAAGGAGGTCATCTGTGGCCAGAACCTGTTGCGAGCTGTGTCATGTAAAGGGCATGTTTGGAGAACATATTTTGCATTCTCTGGAGACATCCCACATGGGCAGTCCTCACTGTTTCCAATGCCTAGCCTTCGGAACATGTGTTGTCTTAGTCTGTTGTGCCCAGTTCTGAGTCTGAAGATAATATTTTGAGCTTGTCTGGGAAGATTATAATAGGAGTCGTTTTTGTCATGATCTGGGTGATTATTCATCCATTTTTGTTAGATTTGTTCATTTATACAGCTCCTTGCTTTGATGTCAACCATGTGCGGCATTCTCACCCCTTTGTATTTGTCGGTAATTTGGAGGCAAGATTTCGTCTCGGGGTGCCCACTAACACTAGTTACACCCAAATAAGCATCATGCTTCCCCTTCCCCCTCCTAACCCCGATCCGAGAACTATACACTTTGAGTGGTCAATAAAATAACAAGGGATCTTTGATCTCGAGAGTCCCACGGGGCAAGTACCCCGGTGGGATCATGCGTTGAGATTCCCTGGATGCATGTACAGCACTAGGTACGATAGTGAAATACCACACAGATTATTTATTGCCTGCCCATTACACTGCATAGATTAAAACCGTCGCTGTTACAGTCAGTCTATAAATATCCCAGACGTCTAACCATTTCTTGACACAACGGACGCGACAAGTGACACATCAATCAATGTTTCGGTGCTGTTTTGTTAGATTTTTTTCCTAATTCTTGGATAATAATAATAATAATCAATTAAAAACAATCTTGGAATCAAACAGTTTCCAAATGTCAATAAATACTGTATTTTGGAATCAAACATTCGCCAGATGTTTAAAACTGCTTTTCCAACATGTGCCATATGTCTATAACTGATATATAAGTTGTCATCGAACATTTGTCATATGTCTATAACAGCTGTATGCTACAGTCGAATAGTTGCCAGATGTTTATAACAGCTGTATGCTACAATCAAACAGTTGCCAGATGACTATAACAGCTGCATGATAGAATCAAACAGTTGACAGATGTTTATAACTCTGTATGTTGAAGTCAAGCTTTGCTAGAAATCTAGGTGAGGGGTGGACAGGCCCGTAGCGTGCGGGGGGGGGGGACTGGGGCGCCCCCCCCCCCTGCGTTTTGTCTGGCCCCCTCTGCTTATTTGTTCTACTTATTAAAATGTATTACCTGCCCCCCCCCCTGCTATTGCCTGGCCGCTGCTGTAGAATGCCTGGCCCCTGCTGTAGAATTTTCACGCTACGGGGCTGGGGGTGGATGAGGGGTGACCAACATTAAACAAAATATTTTTAGTTTTTGGCCTTTAATAATAAGGCATTATGATAAACAATTTATATTCAATATCTTGTATCGGGAAAATTTTCGAATAAAGCTGCATCAACTAAATTTATAGCATCATTTATGATTACTTTTTTTTTAACTACTAACCCAACGGTTGTTAGTCGCGTCATGTTCTACGTCTTAATGACGTCACACTTTGAGTCAGGATCTGACGTAAAGAAACGAAAACGAAGGATTCGCCCCGTCAGTAGACATAAATACAATTTCGCATTGTTACGTCTAACGTACAATCTCGTAAAGCCGTGTGTACATGTTTGCAGTAAACAGATCAGGTTTATTTGTGTAACTTTTGTTACGTCTGGTAACCAGCTACTCTTTGTTGTCTCTGTTTTGTTTCTTTATTTTAATTACACTTCTGCTTTCGCTTTTCTAAAAAAAACTTGTTTAGATACACGCACACTTTGCCACCCCTTGCCGTTCCCGGCTTTTTATTCTGAAGGCGAAAGGCTAGTACGGTTGCTGGGTAGATTACGTTAACAATTGTTGTGTGGAGCTCATAAAGTGATGACGCAATTTGGTAGGCACCGCCCACCCTTCCCATAGCCTTTTATTTTCTCTCACTCCGCCAAGGATGAATCCTCTAGGCCAGAGTGTTCCTAAGTTTATAAGATTCAGTTATCCGCGAAGAAAACTGGGTTTTTGTGACCTACATGTAAAAGAAAAAAAACGGAAAAGGAAAGGATTAGTTGAGTTCAAAAAAGCCGCTCAAGGGGCCCCCTGAAAACTTTGATAAGAGCCTGGAACTATTGGGGGCCATTATCGAATTCCGTTACGCAGTTTAGTCCCGGCCTCAGAGTTGGGAAGCGGCCCTCAGAAATTATTAAACTAGTTCGCGACCAAGGACCTAATCTTTTGAAAACCATTGGATTATTCCATGTTTTAACGACACATAAACACACCCGTCTGGTTTAATACACACCATCACGTCACAGCCCACTTGAACTCATCCTGTTACGTCACCTTCACGACACAGCCCACATGAACTCATCCTGTTACGTCACCATCACGACACAGCCCATTTGAACTCATCCTGTTACGTCACCATCACGACACAGCCCACTTGAACTCATCCTGTTACGTCACCTTCACGACACAGCCTACATGAACTCATCCTGTTACATCACCATCACGACATAGCCCACATGAACTCATCCTGGTACGTCACCTTCACGACACAGCCCACTTGAACTCATCCTGTTACGTCACCTGCACGACACAGCCCACATGAACTCATCCTGTAACGTCACCTTCACGACACAGCCTACATGAACTCATCCTGTTACATTATCATCACGACACACCCCACTTCAACTCATCCTGTTACGTCACCATCACGACACAGCCCACTTGAACTCATCCTGTTACGTCACCTTCACGACACAGCCCATATGAACTCATCCTATTACGTCACCAAACACAGTTAAAAAATCAAACAAGATCAAAGGTTTGAAACTCTTTTGATGTATGTCAGGTCAGGCATAACAACGGCGAAAAAAATTAACAAACCAAAAAAAAAAAAACAGGCTTTGACCAACATGAATGGAAAGCAATTTGTGTAATTGTCCAGCGCACACAAACAATTACAGAGTGTCAATTCAAAACAATGGTTTTGCAATGCAGTGGAAACCCCAATTACCTAGTGTAATTAATTGTTATTCTATACGCCACATCTAAAACTCTATAACGTAAGATGGGAAAAAAATTGAATTGAAAGTTAAAACTTTTCTAGATTGAAAAAAAACATATTCCTAAAAATAATAGTATTTTAAATACATAGAAAAAATGTAATGTTACGTAATATAGGCGGACATATTTAAAAAAAGTAAAATCAAACTGAACGTATAGGTATTTTTCAACCGTGATCTCAATTCTTGTTGTTTTTTTTTTGTTTAGCTAATTCTATTTTATAATGTTCATATCATTCGAGAGAGAGCGAGAGAGAGAGAGAGAGAAATAGAGAGAGAGAGACAGAGATAGAGAGAGAGAAAGAGATAGAGAGAGAGAGAGGAGAGCGACAGAGAGACAGAGATAGAGAGAGATAGAGAGAGAGCACTTCTACCAACCCTCACCTTTTCCTCACTAGTCCAGTGGCGTAGCGAGAGGTGGGCAAGTGAGGAGGGGGGTGCATCATGCTCTGGGCGCTACTCACAAAGGAGCGTCAAATGATATACTTTACATATAATATTATATGGTTTTCGAATGGAGGGAGGGGGCGTTGAAAAGGTATTTGCCCCCCCTCTCTACGCCACTGCCCTAGTCCCCAAATGATATTTATTCCATAGTTTGACACAAAGCCGTTCACACAATCCCAGACTATCCCCAGACATAATCAAGGGCCTAACTACAAAAAAATTCAGCTGAGTCTAAGAGTTATCTCCCGTCATAGTCACTGCCTGTTTGGTTTACTTTTTCTTTTCTTTTTTTGGCTTGATGCTTGTCTCCCTCAATTAGAATCTTTTGTTGCCAGCTAGTCAAGTGAATATGTAGTGGGTTTGGGTACAAAATTCTGGCCATCCAGGTTAACCGGTCAAGTGATGATGAAGTGTCGGCCAGACTGTCTGAGGATGTTGACACTTTCATAACACACGCGCAGAGTCAGGGGGGCGTAACCATTCATAAATTTGACCTTTCACCTCACGGCTAAGACGAAAGGGAAAAAAAAATCGATAGATGTGATGTTTCTATTTCATGATGTTTATTTTTTAAAAATTGGTTTTGAAGGTATAATGGTCATCACAAACATGGCTGGCAGAGTATTGGGAAATTAACTGTCTGAATGACCTAAAACTGATAAAGCATAGATGATATTTAGACCTATAATTAGATACGTTAATGAACAATATTTCTTGTTAATTTCTATCTTCATTGGCAGGCCCACCACCGACTGAAATTTTGAGTTCTGTGCAGGGCTGTCACGGGACCCCGTGCTGATAATAATATTTTCAAAAATTGATTCGGGGCCCCTAAAACTCGCCCTAAAACTCGCCGGGCCCAGGGCACTCGCCCCCCTGCCCCCCTCTCGGCGGCACGGATCATTGGTAAGACGACATGTGATGACATGTTGATAATATTGCTGATTATGATCATTTTGATGTTCTTCACTGATTATTGATAATCTGAGTTATCGTATATTTGATGCAGATCGGTGGGTAAAGTTGTTAATAAAATTATCTATGACGTCATCGCCGCTGTTGTCGGTGATAACATCAGTAATGATCTTCATGAATATGACACCGATTTTGTCTAATGACTGTATAGATGATGTATAGTGTCCTTTTTTTATTGACTTCATGATTAATTTGATGTGTTCAATAATATAAACGTCATGAGAATAACCTATATAAGCATCATGAGAATAACCTATATAAACATCATGAGAATAACCTATATAAACATCATGAGAATAACCTATATAAACATCATGAGAATAACCTATATAAATATTTTCCATCTCTCGTCTGACTGCTGTAGATCGAAAGTAAGAATACTGTTTCCTGTTTAAATATCAATGGCCTCTTGCCTGCGTCTGGACTTGATAAAACGTTAAAAAAATATTCTCATAACATAAGATAAATAAACCCGTGTAATTACATTGACATATTCATGATAATCTCAGACCTATGATACATATATATATATATATATATATATATATATATATATATATATATATATATATACTAGGGCTGTACCGGATTGTAATTTTTAGATCCTGCAGGAATCGGAACCGGAATCGGATTTAATATTTGAATCCTGCCGGAATCGGAACAGGAGCCGGATTTGACCAAATTCAATAGTAACTCTTCCGAACGAAGTAGTAAGTTCTCGCCTAACATAAAAAAGATATAAGAATGAAAAATAGAATAAAAAATTTATCTAGATAGCAAAAAACAGTACTAACCATTTAGATCTTGAAGAATGTGACTAAAACCCCTTCCCCAATCTTGAGTTAAGAAAGATAATTCTGTCAAATTAACAGGTTCATTGTTTTAAAAATTTATTTTAATAAAGCTGTGCCTAATTTAACTTGATTTCTATTACAATCAAACAAAGAAATGGATGACATATCTTAGAAAGTATAATGAACATTTTATTAATACATGAATTCCAAAAAAATAAATAAATACTGTGGCACCCCCCCCCCGATAGTTAATTTTTCTTTAGTTTCCACAGTGACGTCACCAAACCTTATTTCATTCATACTTTCCTTTAAATCATTATCTGAATATTTCCCATAAAACGCAAAATAAAATGCATTTCAGATCTAAATCAATATCACTTTAATGTTCAATTAAAAATGTATCTTCAAGTTATTTATCTAAATATGCGAGGAATTTTATCCAAATCGTGACAACCACTAAATTAAAACATTAGAAGAAAAATAAATTATTCGAACTATTTTTAAACTGCGGTCGCCGAGGATTACATCGTCGTCTGCTCTTTAAAGAATTTAAACTTTGATAGCTAAATATAGTTTATAGAAAACACGGAATCAAAAGTAGCAGAAGGCAAGGTGCATAAAAATGGTAAGGTGCCGTAATAGACTTTATACGATTAAAATCTTCCGGTTTAATATATTTTTACTTACATATCGAACTAAAAGCGATCGACGTTATTGTAGTTTTAAAAAAGCAAAGGAAGTTATTGTTTTAATTTAATTGTATAGCGCTAAATATTTCAAAATTATGTTGAGCTAAAAAAATTTCTTACAAATTTCAAACAATAAAGAAATCCGGCTTAAATCCGGCACATTTTAACTGGAACCGGAATCGGAACCGGATTTGTTAAAACTGCCGGAATCCGGCTTAACAGGAACCGGAATCGGATTCCGGTACAGCCCTAATATATACCATATTTCCCCATGTATAAGCTCCCCCTTTGTATAAGCCTACCCCCCCCCCCCCCAAATTTTTGGACTGTGAAGTTTTGAAAAAAAATATTTTATTAGAGAAACAAGTTATAAAGAAAGAAAATGTACAAAGAAACAAAATTCAAGATTCATAATAATCATCATCGTACACTTTTTGGGCTTGAAAATTTTGGAAAAAAGGGGTGGCTTATACATGGGGAAATACGGTATATACAGAGTTGGCCAAAAAAAAATGAGAACATTGTGTAGACGGTAATATAATTATATCAAAGTTTTTTTAGCTGTACGCTTAGAAAAAATTTTTGATAAGTAGAGATGACACATTGAACAGGATTTCTGATTGGCTAAATACTTTGCAAACAAAATTACATGAAACAATACAATTAATAAAATTATATTTTTAAATAATTCGCATGTTATATGACGTTCTCACTTTTTTTTTGGCCCACCATATGTATGCTAGGGTTCAGCTGGTATAACAACATGACCAAAAATTGCATGATACTTTATAGTAAACAAGCCTGGAGGACATGTAACATAAAGAATAACGAAAAAATAAAATGTTCAGAAATCGTTGAACATTCTTTTACAGTTATGTGTTGAACACATCCACCCATTGATTGGCTCCTGTAGAATATTGACATTACATGGGGGTTTTAGCGTAAAGTGCACTAGTGTTTACAGACCATGTTAATGTTGTCGACATTTGCCATCAGCTCTTGAAATGTTCTCTTACTCCCAATGATTTTCGTTCCTTGTTTAACTTCAACAACGCGATACTTTATTTTAACAGCATTGGTTATCGATACAGCCAATTGACCAAAGCCATGGGTCAATGTCGCTGTGGTTTAGTATTTATTTCTATAATATAAAATAAAAAACACTTTGATAGCAAAATAGCGCTTGATGTTTTTTAGTATATGTGTTGTATATATATATATAAGTGTGTGTGTGTGTGTGTGTGTGTGTGTTGTCTTGTTGTCATATTTAAGGCGTTTAGCTCTTCTATCGTCCTTCACGTGAAAATGTTGAATAGAATGTAAATTTCTTGTACTTAGAGAGTTTTTTTTTTACTTATTTAAAAATTAATAATTTTCTCTGCGACATGGAGAGGGTGACATAAGGACCGCTAGTCACATGCGGCCCGCGGAATCATGTGGTAAATATGTGTAAAACATAAAGATACTTAGTTTCTTTAAAAAAATCTAAATTTTAGTCCGACCGTTGGCTAGGCTCCAACATCGACAAAAAGAAATAACATTTTTTGGCTTATATATATACATATACAGTAAGACCCCGCTTAACGCTGTTTTGTTTAGCGTTGTTTCAGTTCAACGCTCTTTTATTTGAATTTGGGGATTCCCGGAAATAATCTGATATTCCGAAGCAGTTTACCTGTTTTTCTTCTTTCCTATGGTGTAATACAAACGTATTTTTGTCGTTTCAAACATTTGTAAGTGCTGTATACATTTATATAATTTAACGACTGATATAGTGACACATATTATGATTTTTAGTTTTTTATCATGGGTGATAATAAAAAAATGACATAGTGGAAATAGCGAAACAAACCGGTTTAGATGAGGTAAATATGGAAGATGTCAAAGAAATAGTACAAGAAACAGCCGCAAGTATTTCTAATGATGAGCTCATGGAATCAGTGGACCAAGAAGAAAACAAAAATATTGAAAGTAGTGATTCTGAAGAAGAGCAAAAAGAACTTTCAACAGCGTTTCTAAAAACCTGTTTGACCACTGTAACCGATATTGTGGACCAATTTATTGAAAATTACCCAAATTTTGACAGAAGTTCAAAGGCAAGACGGGGTGTATGGATGCGTTATCCATTTACCAACAACTTATTACAGGGCGCAAAAGGAAAGCGCAGAAAAAAGGCAGAAAATTGGAAATACAGAAGAGACTTTAATTATTTGAAAAGTAAACATACTAACTTAAAATTTTATCGGTTTTTAAACTATATTCGTTTATTATGTTTCTATATTTGCAAGAAATATTTTTTTTTATTTTATTGTTACAAAAAACATAATAAATAAATTTTATGATAAAATACCTGACCAATTTTCTTCCCATCTTCCCACTAACCCCTTTATTAATTTGATGATATAACCTCGTTTAACGCTGTTTCATATTACGCTCTACTTTGATGGAACGTATGCCCCGCGTTAAGCAGGGGTCTTACTGTATATATACATACATTGTTTCAGTAGACGTTCATTAACTGAACCAACTAGAGGAGACATACATTTTAGTTTGGGCCCATACGCCCTGCGTGATTTGGTATTCTAACATTTAATCTGGCACACAACACCCTGTTAGGCTAGCAGTGACAGATCAGATAAAAAAATACACCAATACCTTTCCTTATTTACTTGTCTGAAATAATGTTTTTAGTTATACATCTCAAATTGTCACCCAATTGTTTATAATGTACAGAACAATCTGGGAGGTTTACATTGCCAAGCCATGTCCGTCACAAGAAAATGGTCATCTGAATAGTCCCAAGAAAATGGTCATCAGAATAGTCCCAAGAAAATGGTCATCTGAACAGTCCCAAGAAAATGGTCATCTGAACAGTCCCAAGAAAATGGTCATCTGAATAGTCCCAAGAAAATGGTCATTTTAAAAGTTCCAAGAAAATGGTCATCTGAACAGTCCCAACAAAATGGTCATTTAAACAGTCCCAAGAAAATGGTCATCTGAACAGTCCCAAGAAAATGGTCATTTAATCAGTCCCAAGAAAATGGTCATCTGAACAGTCCCAAGAAAATGGTCATTTAAAAAGTCCCAAGAAAATGGTCATCTGAACAGTCCCAAGAAAATGGTCATCTGAACAGTCCCAAGAAAATGGTCATCTGAATAGTCCCAAGAAAATGGTCATCAGAATAGTCCCAAGAAAATGGTCATCTGAACAGCCCCAAGAAAATGGTCATCTGAACAGCCCCAAGAAAACGGTCATCTGAACAGCCCCAAGAAAATGGTCATCAGAATACTTCCCGGCGGATCCAGGGCTAAATGGTATACATATATTTAGATCAAGGTTCCCCATTCTTCAAGATTTGTTAAGCTGCTGAAGATTACCAAGTGGCGGTCTAGACAGAATCTTTCGGCCCTGAAGTTCACAAATGTACCTTCACCTAAGGCCTACAACAACAAAAGATCAGATCTGTCACGTGTCTTTCTCTGTGGCGGTTTCGAGAGGGACGACTTGGTCTTAGCAGTACTAAACAGAAGAAAAGATAATTTAAAACATGTAATCAATAACAGAATGTACATTAAACAGACATCAAACTAAATATAATCCAAATTAAACAAAATCCAAATTAAACACAGTCAAAATTACAGTGCCGAACCTAGGCACCTCTGGTAATCTATGGATGTAGACTGAGTAGACTGAGTAGACTCTGTAGACTGAGTAGACTATGTAGACTGAGTAGACTGAGTAGACTGAGTAGACAGTGTAGACTGAGTAGACTGTATTGACTGAGTAGACTGTGTAGATTTAGTAGACTGAATAGACTGTGTAGACTGAGTAGACTGTGTAGACTGAGTAGATTGATTAGACTGTGTAGACTGAGTAGATTGAGTAGACTGTGTAGACTGAGTAGACTGAGTCTTCCATAAAACTATCGTCGAATTCAATCCGGCATACTGTAACGTCTTTGAGTCCTGAACTATATACATTTTGACTGGTCGCAGTGTGAAGTACATAAAGTCATCCTAAATGTGCAAGATACAAGTTTAACCTTCACCAGAATAGAGCTCATATCGTGCTTGTATGAGTTTTTATGAACCATGGTACGTACTTCTGCAGCGGTTCTCACTAATTTCGCGAATCTCGACCCACTTGGAAAACTATTCGGTTTTCGCGTCCCAGAAGGGAAAAAAAATACGGTAAATGAAAGGAAAAAGTAAAAAAAAAAAATGAATTGTATGCACTCTCGATTAAAAATTTATTGAACATAAATTTTGGCGACTTCTAATGAGCTAGCTACCCAAACTTTGTATTGGAATCTAAAAAAAAAATGACTGCTCTGCAGCTATCTCACGTGAACATCTTCAGAGCCACCTGAGAAGATGAAATCATTTTATTTCCACATGCAACCAAACAACAAAACTCAACGGGCCCACTTACAGAACAACAGCGCACAGCGCTGAGACAAGTTATTGTTGTCTTATCTGTGCTGGAAACTGTTTACCACCAAACAATCTCTGCAAACAGCCACACCAGATGTGTTATGGTCGCCACACCTGGATACACCACGGATGGGGAAGATGGTGGGGGGTGAGGGTGTAAAATGTTTTCATCTTCATTTTGTTTAGGGCGCCGATTCTGTAATATCTAAACAACGCCCACCTAAACTGATGGGCTACCTCGACATGGAGGGGGGGGGGCGATGGTGATAGTGGGTGGTCGCAACCTTCACCGGTGGTTGTAGTATGATCTTGTTGTTGTCGCTGTGGTTATATTGTTGTTGTAG
Organism: Bulinus truncatus; assembly: GCA_021962125.1. NCBI lineage: Eukaryota > Metazoa > Mollusca > Gastropoda > Planorbidae > Bulinus > Bulinus truncatus. The sequence goes on along the minus strand of JAGDYQ010000001.1, from coordinate 11,572,137 downwards.
TTGTGGTGATATTGTTATTGTGGAGGTGATATTGTTGTTGCGGAGGTGATATTTTTGTTGCTATGACGATATTGTTGTTGCAGTGAAAGGTGTTGTTGTCGCTGTGGTGATATTGTTGTTGTAGTTGTGGTGATATTGTTATTGTGGAGGTGATATTGTTGTTGCGGAGGTGATATTTTTGTTGCTATGACGATATTGTTGTTGCAGTGAAAGGTGTTGTTGTCGCTGTGGTTATATTGTTGTTGTAGTTGTGGTGATATTGTTATTGTGGAGGTGATATAGTTGTTGCGGAGGTGATATTTTTGTTGCTATGACGATATTGTTGTTGCAGTGAAAGGTGTTGTTGTCGCTGTGGTGATATTGTTGTTGTAGTTGTGGTGATATTGTTATTGTGGAGGTGATATTGTTGTTGCGGAGGTGATATTTTTGTTGCTATGACGATATTGTTGTTGCAGTGAAAGGTGTTGTTGTTGATGTGGTGATATTGTCGTTCCTGTGAATGTTGTTGGTGGGAATGTTGTTGTTGATGCGGCGGTAATGTTTTGCTCTGAATGTTGTTGTTGATGTGGTAATGTTTTGCTCTGAATGTTGTTATTGATGTGGTAATGTTTTGCTCTGAATGTTGTTGTTGCTGTAGTGATTTTGTTATCGCTGTGAATGTTGTTGACGCTCTGGTGGTGGTGATGGTGGTGCTATAAACCCACGATAAAAAAAATAATTGACAAAATTGTGATATTGTCCCAACTATCAAGTGAGTGACCCATAAATTGGATCGTTAACCCTCAGAGAAGAATCCATTTTTTGTTTAGTCTGAGGCCAATTGCTACATTGATTTAAAAAAAGACTTATCGTATTGAAAAAAATGTAAATATCATCATACATGGGGAAGAGAAGAATTGTTTAAAAGCACAGCTACGTTAACTTATGTCAATGTTTGAAGCCAATCAACATAAGCACTCGGTCTATTCAAGAAACAGTGAACGCAGTTGAAAATGTTTACCTGTCAAAGGTCCGCGTTGCAGGAAAGAAAAATTAAATGCTCAACCATAGCATAATGTGATGCCAGATATTTTATATTAAAATTAAAATAAGATTAAATGAAAAAAAATTAGATCAAAATCTGAAATAAGAGTATTTTTTTTGTCTATTTGAAATTTGTTTCAATGCGAAACCTTTAAAATACAACAGTAACTATACAGCTTTAAAATACAGCAGTAACTATACAGCTTTAAAAATACAGCCGTAACTATACAGCTGTAAAAATACAGCCGAAACTATACAGCTGTAAAAAATACAGCAGTAGCTATACAGCTGTAAAAATACAGCAGTAACTATACAGCTGTAAAAATACAGCAGTAACTATACAAGCTGCAAAAATACAGCAGTAACTATACAGCAGTAACTATACAGCTGTAAAAATACAGCAGCAAGTAATCAGCAGTAAAAATAGAGCAGTAACTATACTGCGATAATGCATGTGCCTTTTGTAAACAGTAGACTTATGGCCAGTCAAAAATGGTAAAAGTGGACAGCGAGTCCCGAGTTTTCAATGTAAAGTATTTCTTTGAATAAACATCCAAAAAGCTCATTTTGTAGCAGCCAAAATTTTGTTTTCAAAAAAAAAACCTTCTGCGTCACAACGAAATAAAACATATTTTCTGTTTCAACAGTTTCAAGTTTAACTAAAAATTGTTTGATCCGAGATTTAAGAGACCATGATACGTGGTTCAGAAATTTCAAAATAAAACCATTTCTTCGCGGGAAAATTTGCGCAGATTTGGTCTAACACTTATTCAAATTTTCTAAATAGTGCTTAAGATGAAAGAGCGAGTCAAACTGTTTCTTGATGGCGACTTCATCAAAGAATGTATGACGGACGCCGTGATGGGCATTGTCACGTGACAGCTAGTTGTCACAAAAACACAAAACTTGTTACTTTACTATGACGCCAACACAATAGGCCGATTTGACCAATTGATGTAAAATGGGCCCCGCGACTAGCATTTTACATTTAGCATTAATAGTGATAGTTGTTATTGAAAGAAAAAATTAAGAGAGGGGCCTCGCAAGCATCCGTTAAATTGGGGCCCTGCAATCCGTAAGCCGGCCCTGTAACCAGGTTCAAAGTTTATTTATTGAGTTACTACCAATATTTATTTTACAGAAACCATTACCGAATACATGTAATGTACATAGAATAGGATCATGTCTTCAATGTACACAGTATAGGATCATGTCTTCAATGTACACAGTATAGGATCATGTCTTCAACGCACAACGGATCTACGCTGACCGTGGCTGACCGCCTCAGTATCCACACGTCCAGTTCCACGTCCAGTCTCACACACGTACAGCCAGTCCAGTTCCACGTCCAGTCTCACACACGTACAGCCAGTCCAGTTCCACGTCCAGTCTCACACACGTACAGCCAGTCCAGTTGCACGTCCAGTCTCACACACGTACAGCCAGTCCAGTTGCACGTCCAGTCTCACACACGTACAGCCAGTCCAGTTGCACGTCCAGTCTCACACACGTACAGCCAGTCAAGTTGCACGTCCAGCCTCACACACGTACAGCCAGTCCAGTTGCACGTCCAGCCTCACACACGTACAGCCAGTCCAGTTCCACGCCCAGCCTCACACACGTACAGCCAGTCCAGTTCCACGCCCAGCCTCACACACGTACAGCCAGTCCAGTTCCACGTCCAGTCTCACACACGTACAGCCAGTCCAGTTCCACGTCCATTCTCACACACGTACAGCCAGTCCAGTTGCACGTCCAGTCTCACACACGTACAGCCAGTCCAGTTGCACGTCCAGTCTCACACACGTACAGCCAGTCCAGTTCCACGTCCAGTCTCACACACGTACAGCCAGTCCAGTTGCACGTCCAGTCTCACACACGTACAGCCAGTCCAGTTGCACGTCCAGTCTCACACACGTACAGCCAGTCCAGTTGCACGTCCAGTCTCTCACACGTACAGCCAGTCCAGTTGCACGTCCAGTCTCACACACGTACAGCCAGTCCAGTTGCACGTCCAGTCTCACACACGTACAGCCAGTCCAGTTGCGCGTCCAGTCTCACACATTGCCAAGTGCTCCACGACCCAGTCTCGTAAGCCCAACCGTAGCTGACCATTCGAGCTCTTGTGCAGCCATGCATCGCAGAACAAACCAATACACACATGTCAGAATACACACACACGCAGTCACCCTGTGACACGCACTAATTAAATTATATTTTGGTTAAACCTTTACTAGTTTTTTTACTAAAAATATTCAATGATAACCTCTTATCTCATTCAAAAAATAGTTGCAGCTAAACTACTAAAAAAAAAAGGTAGTTAAATAAAAAGTTGAACTACATTTTTGTTTACTTCAGAAGTAACTTTTTTACAATTTTTTTACAAACACAATACATTTATTAAATCTAATATTAGTCAAAGAAACGACTCACCGTGAACATGTTTGATAGGAGAAAAGTACGAAGCTACATATAAGAAAAAATGTCTCTTCTGTCTTTCTGCATCTCTTACGCTGTCAGGGGGGTAAGACAGAAACCTTCCCCACTCCCTTATTTTTGATATTCATTCTTGATGTTCGTTCTTGATGTCCATTCTTGATGTTTATTCTCACTATTCATTTTCCATGTCCGTTCACGATGTTTTGCTGAACATTTTTTTTGTATTCCCCTGTCAGTCATCCACATTCTCTCGGTGTTGATTTCCTACCATATGATTGCAACTGTATGTGTATATGTTACTCTATTTTAGTTCATGTGTGTGTGGCTGTGTGTGTGTGTGTTTGTTTGTTAGCCTTTATCTGTATCTCCAGTTCTGAAATCGAGACGTCTGCTAATGTATTGTCATCTCTTGTTTGCATTCAACTCTCATTTTTTCATTGGGGACGTGGCGCTATGCCATACCTCAGTGGTTCTAAAATTACGATTCATGTACCTCTCTCTCTCTCTCTCTCTCTCTCTCTTTGAACTCTCTCAATAATCTGCGGGCTGAGACTTAGTCTCTTAGAGCCCGTGAGATCAGACTTGCTGTGTCTCTCAACATCTGGAGACTGCCATAGAGCCCGATGGCCAGCAAGCTTCCGGACTGGTCCACCCTGCGGTCCGCCAGCCCGGGACACTCGAAAAGCAAATGATCCACGGTTTCATGTACCTCTCAATACAGGGTAGTTTATGCCATCCCCACAACTGGATTTTACCCTGAATTTCGGTGCTCTCCCCTGTTAGAGGCAATTATTTGACCATAAGAGTAATCTACTCATGTCTCTCTAGTAAACATTCGGTAGCTAGGGTGGACCTCTTTGAATAAAAAAAAAATTATTATCAGAATTGAGGTACCTCGTTTTTTATTTTTGTGGATCGGTGATGTCATATCTGTCATCTTGGATATGTGACGTCAAGTTTATTTTTTAAACAAGCGTGGCCTAAATGTATGACCTGTGTAATCACCGCCATATTGGTGAAGGTTAATGATACAACAAAAATGGGGACAAGAAGTATTTCAGCATCAAAAGAAACCATGTAATTTTTTATTAAAAGGTTTTTTGGAATATTCGGAACAAAATCTGTATTAAAATTTCGAAGTATTTCACAATAGATACATGCTGCCAATTGTGAGATGAAACACGAACAAATCATCCCAATCGAAAACAATCGAACTAGGGTGACAGCAAAAATTTTCACACTAATATGTTCCTAGCATGAGTATCGGCCATAAATTGTTTACATAGTTTATAATAAGAATCAGAGCGAGACAGATCCAACCAATAGGAATCAGAGCAAGACAGATCCAACCAATGGGATACGTCTCTGATACTATCATTGGGAGTTTTTAATTTCTGTCATTTATAGATTGAGGCGGTGGAGCTCTTTTAAATCTTCTTTGAATAAAGTTCAGACTACAACTGTTGTGAAACACCTGATATTAAGAGACACCTGACATTAAGAAACACCTGCCATTAAGAGACAAAACTAAATAAAGCCAAATCCAGATGTTACACCTGGAATACAAACAAAAACAAAACATATCACCCACTGCTACTGTGTGTTCTGATTAAAATTCTAAGATAACTGAATCAGGTGCAGTGTGGACAGGTTGTGCAGATTTAAATGTTTAATGGATGAACAACAATCGAAATGTTTAGATTGACTTGTTTAGTCACCCGGGTATTGATTATAGTATTATTAGCTGTACCCTGCAAAAACCTTTGCATAGAGTTATATCCCCTTAGGCTTGATCGGTAGGCTTAGTTATTTTGGTTTCGGGCAGATCAGATTTTTCACGATTGTATTTCAAACTGGAATACTGTTGTATTAATTTTTTACTTTCGATTTAACGCAGAACCCAGACCGCTATTATTTATGTTAGATTTTATTGGCATTGAGGAGTTGCTAGAATTTGTATTTAGATAAAATGATGGGCATATAAGCACTTTCTATAGATTGTGCATATAATCATTGCCATCTCTCTCTCTCTCTCTCTCTCTCTCTCTCTCTCTCTCTCCACACACATATATACACACACACATACAACACAAACTGTTTTCTAACTGGAAAAACTGAGATTTGTATGAATATAATATTTACAACATGTGTTAAGTAACAGCTTACTGATCACGGTTACAATAAACTTACCAATCACGGTAATAGTGCACTTATCAGTCATGTGAACAGTACACTTATCAATAATGGTGTTGCGTAATAATGTATATATATGTTGAGGGCATGCTCGCCAGTGATTTATAACAAACTCACCAAATATGTAACTTTAACTTTTATATGTACTAATATGTAAGTAACAGAATCAACGGAGTACACACTAGAACAAATATTTTAATACACTATAATACAACTTAAATAAAACTTAATATTCTTCACTTCTAACTAGGGAGCGACCGATAATCGGATCGGTATCGGACCGATATTGGCACTATCGGTTAATATCGGATCGGCCGATTTTTTGTAGGGAGCGACCGATAATCGAACCGATATTGGCACTAAGGGTTAACTATCTGACCGGCCGTTTTTCGGCTGCCGATACATTGTTTTTTTTTTTTTTTCACAAATCTAGTAACTCTAAACTGGTTTTGGTTTACAGAGTTAAAGTTTTACATACAGACTTCCAGTTAACTGCTCACCTGAGTGAAGTGATTTACTGATATAATTAAGTGTTTTTAATTTTAACTTTTTTAAAAATCTTCTACAAGTAAATTCAGTAAAAATTACACAGATAAACGATAAAAATTATTAAAATATTTTAATTTCATCACAACTTTCACAAGTTAGTGAAGTTACAATTAACAATTAATACATTTTTTAGTTTGACATTAATTATTTACAACTTTATCTTACTTTTTTTGTTTTTGTACAAGTAAAAAGTAAAAACAACAAATTGTTTGTTATAAGTTTAATTTTAAACAATAAACATGCAGATTTCTGAGATTATGCAGGCATGGTTTGTGTTTCTGACTTCGGTCTTCCGGCCTGTCTTTTCAAATCTTTTGTTATCTAATCTTTTTCATCTGCAAGACACCCTTTCATTTATAGCAAAATATCGGTATCGGCAAAAATGCTGGGGAAAAATATCTATATATGTCTACTGCCAGCACTATTCTCTCATCTAATAACTACTCTACTGTATATTTTCTACCAACTGACGTTAACTTATTCTAACTTAACTTTATAAAAGTCGGGGGGGGGGGGGAGTTGATCACGCTCTCAATGCATGATGAGTCATTACGGACAACTAAGTAAGTTGTAAGCTAGGCTTGACCATGACCTTGGGTTACATACGATGGTCAACTAAAATAAGTCACTCGTTGGGGGGTGGGGGTTCACCTGTCGGTTTAGAAGCGGGGGGGGGTAAATTCTAAACGTAACAAATGGTAACAGTATAATGGTCTTGTGTGATGACACTACTATATCACAACTGTCAACAACAGACGTATCAAAGTCACAATGGTCCTATTAGTATGTCTTATCAGTGATTACATCGGCGCTTTATCAATTCCACGATAAACACAATAGTGCTGAATAATATTTCCATTTTTTTACGGCTATATTCTTGCACTGGTTTCATTTAACAGCAGGCAGAGCGATCTCTTGAAAGATATTATTCATAAAGATACTCTCAAAATGCGCATCTCTCGAAATATAATATTCACCAATGTTGCCGCTGCCAACCACCCCCATCTCTCTCTCTCTATCTCCGCCATCTCTTTACTTCATTAATATCCATTGTGTGAATGTGTTTTGATTGGAAGTTCTCAGTGCGTGTCTCTGTGTTTGATGAGTTGGCAAGTGTCGTCTGGTCTGATCAAGCTGATTCAGCAAGGGTCGTCAGTTAATGTGAACCCCAAAACGAACGGTGCAGTACTGTCAGGGGTCAGCCTTTCATTCCCCAGCCCTAGTAACTCCTCCCGAGTGCTCAGTTCGTTCTATTCTCTCAACATGACAAGTGTTATGTAGTGCGATAGATCATGGAAGGGTCATTTCAGTGACACTACATTTTAAGAGTTTATGTCAATCAGAAAAAGTTATTACAATTTTTTATGTCTGAAAAATACGAGGCTCTTACATAGAAAGATTTTTTTTTGGAAAATATGTAAACAAAAATTGTAATATCCTTTGATGATCAAACTTGAGTTAGCCAATGAACTTTGGTCGTCATATTACATCGAAGACTGGATATTTATGTACTCTTGAATCGATCGCGTAAAATAAATGTTCTGGAAGACATCCAGTCCAACATTATTAAAAATAAATCTATATAAATAATAGCGGTGTGGGTTCTGCGTTAAATCGAAAGTAAAGAATTAATACAACAGTATTCCAGTTTAAAATACAATCATGACCAAATCGGATCTGCCCAAAACCAAAAATAACATAGCCCATCGATCAAGCCTAAGGGAATATAACTCTATGCGAAGGTTTTGCAGGGTACAGCTAGTCTTCAAATAATATTTTGTAACTTTATATTCATCATTTATGCATACACTGGAGGCTGGTTAGTGAATAGATAGTGAACTAGACGTGCATGCAATAGGTACAGGGTACTAGCCGCTGACTTGGAGAGGAGATGGGCGCCTACAAGCCTATAAGCCCACAAAAAGGACGAATGAGAGCACAACAGATATATGTGTGTCTGTTGACGAGCCCCAAAATGACCATATCGGTCTAGGGTGAAAAAAAAATTCATGACCTAGATTTTTATAACACAATTGACAGATTGGTCCGAGTATAAAAATCATAACTTGAAGGTTGTTTTAAAGATTTTGACAACTTTTAAAAAAATGAATATACCTCGTAAATATCGTTGATATGTCACTGTACTACCCAAAATATGAGCAACATATTGTTCGAATTTACGAAATGGTAAACAACTTTTTTGTTCTAAAATTTGTATATCTAAATTTATATAATTAAAATAAATAAATAAATAACTTGATTTCAATATAATTCTTGTTTTAAATTAGAATCAATCTAAACAAAGTTTTGAAATGTACACACATCTGTTGATATCTACAACTTAATTATTTACATAATTGCTACCTACACCACGGATTTATAAATCACAAATGACCGAAATCGAGCACATTATTGTAAATAGATGTTAAATACCATTTTGTTCTTTTTGGAACTAAATCATTTTTCTATGCACAGTACCACCACCCTCGCAAGAAGGGTTTTTTTCTTTTTTTTTCCCGGACTAGAGAACCCCAATGATCCATTCCCCGTAGATCATGGTTTGTCTCTCAGACTAGAGAACCCAAATGATCCATTCCCCGTAGATCATGGTTTGTCTCTCAGACTAGAGAACCCCAATGATCCATTCCCCGTAGATCATGGTTTGTCTCTCAGACTAGAGAACCCCAATGATCTTCCCCGTAGATCATGGTTTGTCTCTCAGACTAAAGAACCCCAATGATCCACTCCCCGTAGATCATGGTTTGTCTCTCAGGCTAGAGAACCCCAATGATCCATTCCCTGTAGATCATGGTTTGTCTCTCAGACTAGAGAACCCCAATGATCCATTCCCCGTAGATCATGGTTTGTCTCTCAGACTAAAGAACCCCAATGATCCATTCCCCGTAGATCATGGTTTGTCTCTCAGGCCAGGATGGAGAGTTCATAAGAAATCATACCAAATAATTTGCATGATACTCTCCACAAATAATAAACAAATGAAGAGAAATTCACTCTAATACAATTTTACATATCAGTAATGTATTCCATATTCCTAAAATCATGTCTGTTATCCACGAAGGTTAATATATAAAAAAACACCTTTGGAGTTTGTGTTAAACAATAGCAACAGTTGCAACTCTGACTAATTTATTGTTGGTTTTTAATTAAACTGAATCTAAGCAAAACACACTGAATGCTTACGTGGGTTTTTGATTGGACGAGCTGGTCTATTTTTAGTCACAGCATGTAACATCGTTCCTTTATTTCCCTTTAAAGATGTTAGATGAATTAAGAGAAAGTACCACGCGATGATTGAAACACGAACAAATCATCGCATGGTAGGTACATCAGATGATGAAATAGGTTGATTCGAGTAGTTTATACAGGTGAAAAGGGGCGATAAACCTGAGCCGTTTGTAAGGATTTATCAACTCAGCAGCAGCCTAAAGCCCCTAACTACCAAAGGTCCCCATTCAATCTAAATCTGCCCGCAATAAGGGTAAGTATGCTTTGTTTCTGCCGTCTCATTCATAAAAATTTTTTAATAACACGGAAGGCCAAATAGGATTTTATCAAAGAGCCAAAGTTTAATTAATCCAATTGGAATTTGAAAAATTTGGCGTGCCAGATTTTTTTTATGCCGTATTTAGAAAATAACTAATTTGGATAATATTATGCAAATTTGTACGTGTCATGTTATTTCCATATTTTTTTTATATAATTCCTTTTAATAATTTGAGTTAAATAACCGTAAAAATCATTTTTAATACATTTAAAAATGAAATCAAAAACGTTTTTTTAATAATAAATTATTACAATAAACTAAAAAGTGTTTCAAATATTTTATGAGATCATACAAACACTTTACAAATAACACAGCTCAACAAAAAAAATTTTTTTCGAATTGCCAAGAATATTTGAATGAATTTATAGCAATTCATGGGTGCTGATTTCAAAACTGCCACTGCTTTTGCTGAATTGGCTCTAGTTTCTGAGATATTGGACAATCTTGAAAGTATGATTGTACCCTTTGCGTAAAACAAATGCAATACGTTTGGTGTCTGTTGTTTTATTTAACTATACCAAGTTATAACTTGGTTTATTTTTTTTCTCTTTTATAGCTGCTTTCTAAAGACATCATGAGTTCATCATGAAGATGCTGCAAAAATAATCCGAATGTATTCTGTTACATTTGTGGAGAATACATGATTGAAAAGCAAAGAAGAAATATAACTGACTGTAGCAGGCATATTTGGCTTATTTCGGTCTGAAGCTGGAAGACCAAGACAAGTCTTGGGTTCCCCATAAGGTCTGCAAAAACTGCGTGGAGAGCCTACGGCAGTGGACAAATAGTGAGAAGAAAAGTCAAAGTTTCGGTGTACAAATGATATGGCGAGAGCCGAAAGACCATTTTGGTGATTGTTATTTTTGTATTGTGAATGTTAAAGGCTTCAATCGCCACAAGAAATCTAAGTGGGGTTATCCTGATCTTGAATCTGCAATGAGACCAATTCCACATAGCAGTGAAGTTCCTATACCAGTGTTTACTGGATTATTAGAGCTTTCACCATCAGACTCCGACGAGGGGCAAGATCTGGAGTTTTTGGCAGGTGAAAACAGTGGAAGCGATTATGAAGGAAGTTCTTCAACACCTCAACCATTCAGCCAAGAAGAACTCAATAACCTAATACGAGACCTAAATCTGTCCAAGCAAGCATCTGAGCTTTTAGTGTCCAGGCTCAATGAAAGAAATTTTCTCAAACCAGAAGTTAAAATAACATTTTATCGGAAAAGAGAAGATTTTCTTCTTCAATATTTAAGTTTACTGTAATGACATCCCTGGACTTCCGCTCCAAATGGGACTACAAGACTACCATTCCGAAGACTGGCGTCTTTTTATAGACAGTTCCATCACAAGCTTGAAATGTGTTCTGTTACACAATGGTAACCGATATGCATCTCTTCCCATTGCTCACTCAACCCCACTTAAAGAAGAGTATGAGAATATCAAAACAGTATTTCAGAAAGTCCGTTATTATGAGCATCAGTGGTCAATTTGTGTTGATCTAAAAATGGTAAACTTCTTGCTTGGGCAGCAGTCAGGATACACAAAATACCCATGCTTCATGTGCCTTTGGGATAGCAGGGCAAAGCAAGATCATTGGACAAGAGTAACATGGCCTGCAAGGGAAACCATGACTGTAGACAAAAATAAGACCATTCTCCCACCGCTTTATATCAAATTAGGTTTAATGAAACAATTTGTTAAGGCTTTGGACAAATCTGGCAAATGCTTCAAGTATATTTGCAGATCATTCCCCGGATTGAGCATGGAGAAGCTGAAAGCTGGGATTTTTGACGGTCCTCAGATTCTGAAACTCATCAACGATCGACATTATATTAATTTCATGGATCACCTTGAAGCTTTTTCATGGAACAGTTTTGTTTCAGTTGTCATGAACTTCTTAGGTAATAACAGAGCATAGAATTACGAAGAACTGGTGCAAGATATGCTCGCTAACTTCAGAAACATTGGAGCAAATATGAGCATCAAGGTACATTACCTGCACACTCATTTAGACAAATTTCCAGGTAACCTTGGGGACTTCAGTGAGGAACAAGGCGAGAGGTTCCAACAGGATATGATGGTGATGGAGGAGAGATATCAAGGAAGATGGGACATACATATGATGGCTGACTACTGTTGGAGCCTCCAGCGCAATTGCACCAACGACACATACAAAATGAAGTCGAGCAAATAGCGATTTGCTAATGCATTACTATAGACAATTAACATATTAATTAATTAATTAATTAGACATAATTAGTTTTTCAAATGAAAATGTTTTCTTCTATAACACTATTACACATATTTTTGAACAAATTTCTGCATGACTATTAACAGTTTCACTACTTTTTGTTAGTATACTATTATACTTCATGCAATTCTTGACAATTTCCAAACACGGTGCATACATTATCTAATTAATTTTAATTATCTCGTAAAATAGAGCCAATCTAGCAAAAGCACTTACATATTCTAAATCAGCATGGTTGACTTTGTATAAAACGATTCAAATATCACTGGCAATGAAATCACTGTTTACCAGTGCAATCATTGCTACAAATATTTAAATGAGTCGTCGTCCCCTCCTGCCCCCCCTCCACCCCACCCCACAATCTACATATACATGTACAGATTATGTTAATAATGTATGAGTTAAATAACTTAAGTAAAGACATCTAGTTAATCATATTAAGCATGTGCTTTTCGAGTGCCCCGGGCTGGCGGACCACAGGGTGGACCAGTCCGGAAGCTTGCTGGCCATTGGGCTCTATGGCAGTCTCCAGATGTTGAGAGACACAGCGAGTTTGATCTCACGGGCTCTAAGAGACTAAGTCTCAGCCCGCAGTATTCACTGAGTGAGACAGAGAGAGAGAGAGAGAGAGAGAGAGAGAGAGAGAAAGTTAATCTTATTGAGTTAACCTACACTTTAAATTATAGAAATTATACTTTACATACATTTGTATATAGTCTAAGAATTTTTTTTATCAGCCCGCAGTATTCACTGAGAGAGTTCAGAGAGAGAGAGAGAGAGAGAGAGAGAGAGAGAGAAAGAGAAAGTTAATCATTTTGAGTTAACCTACACTTTAAATTATAGAAATCATACTTTACATACATTTTTATATAATCTAAGGTATTTTTTTTTTACCTTTTAGTGTAATTTAATACAAGTTTTATTTTTATTTAATTTTGTTTTTTAAATAAAGATTATTATTTTGCATATTTTTCGTTTAATAAGAATGAACCGTTTATTTTGCTTTGTTACACACATTATTTTTATATGGCCAGTTTATATGAGGCTAATAAAAGCTGAACTTTTCTGCACACTAATGAACCAAAGCTGTACTTAGCAATCTTAATCTCAGGCATATTTATTCCCAATATAAACATTAATAAAAAAAATAAATTAGCTTCGTAATCTAATAAGGCTAGATGTTAATTCGTGAACTCAAAATTATTTTTTTTTCAAGTGCATTATCATGTAATATCTCAATTCTGAGCTTTTCAACTGAAATAAAAATCGGTCCTAAATTGAGAAACATGATTTTATAGAAATATGATTTAATAGAAACATGATTTAATTGAAACATGATTTAATTGAAAGCTCATCAAAAAACCAAGCTTCTGGAATCCAGGAACGGATTACTACTTGGGGATGGAAGTGATGTGGGTAAACAAATGACAATCATGGGATTAAATCTTCTCACGTTGTAGGATGGAAGTGATGTGGGTAAACAAATGACAATCATGGGATTAAATCTTCACACGTTGTAGGATGGAAGTGATGTGGGTAAACAAATGACAATCATGGGATTAAATCTTCACACGTTGTAGCCAAAGCCGTAAATCCTAATTTAGAGGGCTTTTAGTCAGGGACTCTTATACATGTTTAGGGGTGGGGGGGGGCTTAGATAATAGAATCTATCAGGGCCTACTCAGCACTACATTTATATAGATTATGATAAAAGTGGCGAATGTTTGACAATGGCGACATTAGGCGTTTGCCTAATTTTCCCTTGCATAAAAAAAACCACCCAGCATGACGTTGATATCGTCAAACCAGCGTTTGCCTATGGCCCAACTTATAAGAGTGCCATAAAGGCGGTCTGAAACAGGCGGCACACAATCTTTCGCCGCCCATTATGGCATTTTCTTTACTTCAGTATTTGCCGAAAATGGCAAGAGATTGGATAGGAATTTTTCAAGATTTCGCCCCGTCTCTGTATCTTTGTTTAGGCCACTGTATAACAGAAACATAATTATCATTATTAAAAAAAATCGAATAGTTCAAATATGGTGCTTCAGCGGCCCATAGGTACAGGGCCGCAGCCAAGAACTCCGGAGCCCCTGACAAACTAGTATAATGTGGGCCCCTCTGACACACACCTCGCCCCCTCAACGTCACAGCGAATTGAATAAATAGTCAATAAATTTCGTTCGCAGCTGGGCATCAAAGTTAAGGGACCTCTGACATCTATTGCACGTGCCGCCCCCCTCTCAACGGGCCTGATTGGGTCCCCAATTATATCTAGAAGTCTCCTTCTAATGCCCTCAAAAATCTAATAACAGCGCTGGAGTCCTTGATTTTAAAAGGTCTTTTCAATTAAGACAAGACAGGATAAAAGTGTTAGAATAAGATTACATGATGGATTAGCAAACGAATCTACAAACCTGAAGATTTAGCGAGAACTTATAGGACAAATTCTTTCATTCAAGCTTGTAAAAAATTTAAGTTCCCTTAGCCCAAACGGGTCATCGGGGCAGATGAAGAGTATATTTAATATGCTTCTATAATCTCGTGAAATAAAGGGATTGTGTGGTTAGCACAATGCCCAGCCGCCTTTACTTCCCAAACTTAATCTAGGTGGACTTGTGGGGCGACTTTGGAGTAAATTTCACCGCGAAAAAAATTCCATGGTTCTCACCGAGGATCGAACCCAGGACACTCGGGTCGACAGTCAAGTATGTACAAAACTCAACCATCCGTCCCACTATTCAAGACTTCAGAGAGAAAAAAACCGACAACTTGAAAAACGATCATTATAATTTATTTGGTCATATAAAGCTAATAACACGAAATGGAATGTATCAATTTATGAAAATAATTTACAAGCAATGCGCGTGTGTATGAGAAATTCATATAACCCAAATGATTACTGTTGTATTAAACAGTTTGTCAGAAATCGAAAGAATAAAAATAAAGATGCAGCTATTTTAAACAATTCCAAGTCTGTGATTTTTTTTTTGGTTAGAGTTTGGAAAGAAATGATTCACTAATCTTTGAAATGTAATCGTCAGCAATGTCTGCTTCTATTTTTAGAACAAGTGTTGTGAGTGGGTCAAAAGGAATTGAGGCTCGATCGGAAGAGGGGGTGGAGGTTGGACATCTAATTCATAGGGTTACTTAAAAAAGAAGATTAGAGAGTTTCTCTACTTCACTGTCATTGACACAAAAAAAGAAATCACGAAAAGAAATTTTCTATGAAACTCTGCACTTCCGGTTGTTTTAATGTGAATGGCTTGGGAAGTCTGGTATGTTTCAGGCCAGTATTTGTGTATTATTGGACATGTGTCTTGTATGTTTCAGGCCAGTACTTGTGTATTATTGGACATGTGTCTTGTATGTTTAAGGCCAGTATTTGTGTATTATTAAATATGTATTGTGTATGTTTCAGGCTAGTATTCTTGTATTATTGGATACGTATTGTTTATGCTCCAGGCCGGTATTTGTGTTTTATTGGACATATTTCTTGTATTTTTAAGGCCAGTATTTGCGTATTATTGGACATGTGTATTGTATGTTTAAGGCCAGTATTTGTGTATTATTAAATATGTATTGTGTATGTTTCAGGCTAGTATTCTTGTATTATTGGATACGTATTGTTTATGCTCCAGGCCGGTATTTGTGTTTTATTGGACATATTTCTTGTATTTTTAAGGCCAGTATTTGCGTATTATTGGACATGTGTATTGTATGTTTAAGGCCAGTATTTGTGTATTATTGGACATGTGTCAAGTGCAGCAGTATATATATATATATATATATATATATATATATATATATATATATATATATATATATATATATTATCTCATAGTTTGTAATTATAAAGTTCACTGAGGCTCGTATTCTACTTGTTATGACTACGTTGTTAAGTCTGTGTGTTTATCTTTGATGCTAGATAGAATCCCTTAACCTTTCTTTAGTACACTCTATTAGGGACACTGTCTACGTCCTCCACCCCAGGGGTCGATGCAGTATCAGCGAAGGCGCGGTGGGTTCTCAGGATTTAAAGGTGGGGGGGGGGGGACCTTTAGGCAGAGATACCTTTGATATCTAGAGATGTTATGCAAAACGAATTGCCTGGGCTATGATTACATCAGATTCGAATTGAATCTGTTTTGATAAGGCGTCGTTTGACGATGGTGGTGCGGGAAGGCTCGGCGTTCGACTGGTGGGTCCACACTGGGTCATAGGAACGTACAGGTAGAAGCACCGTACGGCGGAACCTCAGGTTAGGCACGCTTCAGGTCACGAACAGTCTGGTTAACGAACTGTAACTTCGATTCTTGTTTGTCTCGAGTAACGAACAGTACCTCAGGTTACGATCTAAGGCCTCAGAGGGGGAGAGAGACAGAGAGAGAGAGAGAGAGAGAGAGAGAGAGAGAGAGAGAGAAAGAGAGAGAGAGCGTTGGATACAAACGCGTTTAATGAAATCGAAGGCCACGCAGTACAAATAAAGACATGAAAGTAGAAGCAATCGTAGGATGATAAGGAACCATTTACTGTTTCAACTACAAACATAAAAAAAAATGTGCATCAAGTGGGCAGACGTCGAAGACTTCGCTGTGAACCATCATCCCAACAATCTGCCACCCCCCCCCCCAACATGGACAGTGAGCCTGATGAATGGTATCGCGATGTCCCAAATCAGAAAGATTCTCCAGCAAAAAGAAGCGACAAATTGTCTTAATAGTTTCTCTGTGGATAAAGATTCCCAGTCACATTCTAAGTAACAATAAAACTCCTGAAACTAATGATTGTAAGAGAAACAAGCAATCTAAGCCTGGATACAGGACGTGTTAGAGTATTTTCGTGGTATAAGTAAGGGAAGTAAGTCACGCTGAATAACTGTTACAAAAATAAATAATGAGTTACGCCCCTTTGTACGCCCCTTTGTTTATATAGCTTATACAGTTAAAAAATGGTACATAATAAGCCCTTTTATTCGGTTCTCAGAGGTCAGATCGCGAAATGGACTTTTGATGTACACATGGCAGGCCAAGACCTACAAAATGATATATATATATCATGGGTCTAGGACTTATGGTTGTTGAGATCTAGGGTGATGACAGACAGACAGACAAAACGGGGACAATAGAGCATTTTTTTTTCGAAAATGCTCTAAAAAGAAAGTGACGACATTTTCTTTAGTCGTTTTCGTTCTATACGTTAAGTTCCAGATATTTAATTGTTGTTTTTTTCTGGTAATGTCCCGATTTAGTTTTTATGACAAAAGAACGATTCTTTCATATTGAAACGGATTAACTTAATGTCATGGATTTCAATGTTTCCTGTTACGAACATATCGGATGACGAATACAGCCCTGAACGAATTAAGTTCGCAGCTCGAGGTACCGCTTTGCTCCATTTAAAGCAGGAACGTGCACTGAGTCCTTGACATTGGGTACAGAGCATTGCAGTGGCTAAGCCCAATGTAAAGTATCAGTTGAGTACTTGGAAAGCCCTTGTTCCTGCTTCTGTTTATCTTAAAGAAACAGATAAATTTAGGCGGATAACTATTTAAAAATGAAGATAATCAAATGAAAATGCTTTTGAATGTACTTTTGAAGTAATAATTAATGGTGTAATTCTTATTTACATGTTTGATTAAAAAATACTGACGAAATATTAATTTGCAAACTAAAGTAAAAAGAAATATTTTACGATACTGTTTTTTATTAATTAAAACAAAATACTGAAAACTATTACTTTGCACACGGCGGATTGGTTTATTTTTAAACAAATACTGACAATACATAAGTTAGCACTCTGTGACTTTTGAATTACCTCCCGTGGTTTTTAAAAAAAGTAAAGTGAAGTAAAGAAATAATTTTACCAAATCGATGGATTAAATATTATTTTTAAATATCATAGATGTGATGTCGATCGATATATAATATATAATCAACACGCCCGGTAATGTACTGCAATTTTGTGTGTACATTTCTAGGCAATTGGTGAAGAACTTTCGGAGCTATTAGCTAAGACGTGAATCCTATTTACATTCTTATTTATAAAGATTTAATGTAGTTAACTTAACGTGTTACATATAAAAATAATTCATCTTTACAGATATGGGAATTTCCCAGACACATATGGGGATTCCCCACAGATACTTCAATACTTTGGTAAAGTTCCTTTTTGTAAACATCTAGAGGAAGAATGGAATATCAAATCCAGATGTTTTGTGTGAGTTCAGATTGCTAGGGATTAAAAACAGAATGTCCCATATCGAACATGTCAATGGCGTAAGAACTATTTCAGATCTTTCTTCTTTTGTTGCTGTCTTAAGTTTTGCACTGAATTGACCTCTCAAAGTGATCCGGTCAATACTGTTTGACCTGTTGACCCTTACCCCCCCACCACCCCCGGACACGGTGAAACACTGGCACATGTATGAATACACCGGATGGCTCCATTGTTGACAAGTGGGAACAGACTCAAAACTATAACATTGAACAATACATTGACGCCTACAGAAATATTTCTCTTTTGATGGGCCAAGTTTGGAAAGGCTCTAGACATGCAGAGCGTATAATTATATAGTCAATGTTAGCCATATATTTCATTTTTTAAAGAATACAGTAGTTGGATTATAGAAAGAATCTACATAAATATTTTGCTGTAATCGAAAGTAAGAAAACTGTTTCCTGTTTAATAGTCTCTTTGCCTGCGTATCGATTAGGTAAATGTTTAAAAATAATAATAATAATAATCTCATAAAATAAAAAGAATTATATAATTAGACTGAACTATTAATGATAATCTAAAAAGTAAACTATGGTGTCCATCTCTATTAAAAAACAAGCAATTAAGCCTGTTCCATTCTGGACACAGGACGTGTTAGCGCATTTTCATGTTATGTATCAGTACGTTTGTTAGCTTTCAGTAAATATTTGTAAATTTTGGAAATGCTTATAAATTCAATTGTGTAATGCATATATCTGTAAAAAAAAATATTATAAAGACGTTTCTTTATATTTGAAAAAAAAATTATTTTCTCTTAAATCTAACTACAAGTGGTTTGTGGTTACTGAAATAGGACTCATAATTGAAAACATTCGAAATTGTAGTCATTTAATCGTCCGAAAACTCCGTCAATTGTTGCATAGCTCTGATACTTTCAATTAAACTCAGAACACAAACTTACTATTTCATTTGATGAGTTTCTTAATAAATCTTGGTGAAACTACGTGCTGCAGTATTTCGCACCAAATGAATGGGTTATTGAACGTACAAGGTGTATATATAATATATAAGCCCCTTAGGAGCCCTGAAGCCCGGCCCTCAGAGGTCCTATTGCGAAATGAACTTTTGATGTACACATGGCAGGCCAAGACCTACAAAATGATATATACATCATGGGTCTAGGACTTATGGTTGCTGAGATATAGGGCGCTCCATTATTAATATAGCTTATATAGTAAAAAACGGTACTTTATAAGGCCCCTTTTACGGCCCTGAGAGGTCAGATCGCGAAATGGAAAAAGTCATTTCTTGGCAGGCCAAGACCTACAAAATGATATATACATCATGGGTCTAGGACTTATGGTTGTTGAGATCTAGGGTGATGACAGACAGACAGACAGACAAAACGGGGACAATAGAGCATTTTTTTTTCCAAAATGCTCTAAAAAGAGATCATTCTGCACGGGCTCAACGGTCTGACAGGCCTAATTTGATAATTATTCAGGTCCGATATAAGGGTGGGCAATCTTAGCCCCGGGGTGATACAAGAGCTAACTGTTGGTGTTCAGAGAGTCCCTTAGCTTTGTGAGATGGGCAGTGGCCCGAGAACTGCAAGGGGTGGCCCTTGTCAAAGTTTTTTCTACATAGGGCGTACAAATGTACCTTTTGCTAGGGCCCCTAATTTACCTTTGACGATGGCCCCAAATTTACCTTTGACGATGGCCCCAAATTTACCTTTGACTAGGGCCCCTAATTTACCTTCGACTAAGGCCCCAAATTTACTTCTGACTAGGGCCCCAAAAATGTAGGAATGGCTCTGACTTGAGGCACAATGGAGACTCGGACGCCGTGCTGACACGGGCTCAAAGCCAAATAGCAAACGCGTTATAAAGTGATCTGTGGTCACCATGTGTGATAAAACCAAATAGTGACCTGTGTCTGGGGAAATATTTCAATGTACTATTGATAGCATGGGCGTCCAGGTACGATATGTTATTGTAGTTCATCTGAAGTGGCATTAGCAGACCGCGGGAACTAAGGCCAGTGTTATTATTGGGAACTACGGAGGGTGTTATTAGCGGGAACTATAGAGGTTGTTATTAGCGGGAATTAAGGAGGGTGTTATTATTGGGAACTATGGAGGTTGTTATTAGCGGGAATTAAGGTGGGTGTTATTATTGGGAACTATGGAGGGTGTTATTAGCGGGAATTAAGGAGGGTGTTATTATTGGGAACTATGGAGGTTGTTATTAGCGGGAATTAAGGAGGGTGTTATTATTGGGAACTATGGAGGTTGTTATTAGCGGGAATTAAGGAGGGTGTTATTATTGGGAACTTTGGAGGGTGTTATTAGCGGGAACTATGAAGGGTGTTATTAGCGGGAACTATAGGGGGTGTTATTAGCGGGAATTAAGGCAAGTGTTATTAGCGGGAATTAAGGCAAGTGTTATTAGCGGGAACTAAGAAGGGTGTTATTAGCGGGAATTAAGGCAAGTATTATTAGCGGGAACTAAGGAGAGTGTTATTATCGGGAACTAAGAAGGGTGTTATTAGCGGGAACTAAGAAAGGTGCTATTAGCGGGAATTAAGGCAAGTGTTATTAGCGGGAACTAAGGTGATTGTAATAATGTCTGTAAAAACCGCACATTCCGAATTTTTTTTCAGAGTTCAAAATTGACCAAAATTAAAAAGTATTACGTCAAGGACACTCTCAGAGCCGCTTACGGTCAAGGTCGTATAAGACCCTACTATCAGACGGTTCCACCTCAGCTGCGTGACCTGCCTCAGGTGAAAGGGGCTTGTGGGGATAGCCACAGTTGCCACCCTATAAGTCCGCCACTTATGTGCGGTATTTCGAGCTATAGACTCACCTGTCTCACCTTTGGATCGTTGACGCCGACGCTGACGCTACAAACGAACGCGATCGATTCAACGAAGACTATGGGAAACGGAAATACTAGCGCCCCATAGTTACTCATGCCCCCCACCTCTACCCCTGTGGTCTCTCCACGGTCTTCTCACTTATTGGCTATAGGTGTCTGTAATAAGGACATGTTACTTTTAATTTGCTCAGAGCTGTCTCAGATGTGCATGAAGTGGATCCATCTTATTATTTATGGGGGGGATGAGGGAAGGGGTTCCTTAGGGAGCCTCACCGTAACCGAGCCTTTAATGACTTACTGAAAGTCTCGGCAAAATAAAATGTGTTTAGTGTACATTTGTTTACCAGCTTCAGGTATACACTTAGTAGTGCTACCACAGACCGTCCCATGGCATCATTAGAAACTAAAATGTCAGGACATGTCAAACATTAATTAAATTGCCTGTAAACGAAAAAGGCCTTAATTCAACCTCCTCCCTCCCTCTCCTCCCCTTAGCCACCAAACCTACTCACTCCACTTCCACCCATACCATTTCTCTCTTACACCCCCCTCCCACTCCCCAAAATACCTGATTGTACCCTAATACCTGATTGTACCCTAATACCTGATTGTACCCTAATACCTGATTGTACCCTAATACCTGATTGTACCTTATTACCTTATCCCTCTCACCCCCACCCCATCCCTCCCAAACGTTTCTTCAAAGTTTCCCATTTTTTTTTCAGTTTCTTGTAAAACACAGCTGTGTTTCCAGACAGTGCTCCCCTACCCCCTACCCCCTCCCCACCCTATTAGGAATCAATAAGAAGCGGCCAGTCCTGTAAAGTATCGATCAAAACCTGTCCACAGCAATCAATGCTTGTAACAATCCCAAGGACGATGGACCCCCCCCCCCCCATTCAATACTGTGTCGATCGGTTCAATATTTCCTAAGTAATAAACAATAGAGAGAAAAGAAAAGGAAAAAAAAAACTAAAGGAAACCAACCAATGGAAACAACGTTTAGCCCACTCTGAGAGTTTTCTATCATCCAGAGTTTCTTCCCCTTCATCTGAATTAATAAAAGCCGATGATGAAAGGGAAAACCCCGCGACATGAACTTAAATGATAACAATAAAAGAATCGGCATAAATATTTGAATTTATTTCTTTATTGATTCGTTTATTGATTTATTTATTTGGGCCATTGTTTAACTATGTCATCTTTGCCGGAAAAAGAGGTAGGGTGGGTGGAGGTGCAGGTAGGGCGGGGAAGTACTGGAGACTATCTTTAAATGAATGACAATAAGTACTTTTCGTTTTCTATGTGCTATTATTATTGCGGTTCGTGTATTTCTTTTTAGGTGGGGGGGGGGGGGTGAGTGGGATATGGAAGAATAGACAAAGATTTCCACACAATAATATTGTTTTTAGCCCGGAGCTTCTGATAAGTGTTTTGGTTACCCATTCCTTGTGGCAGGTCTGACTGATAGCAATTTTTGTCATTCATTTTGGTTGTTATTTTTTAATAATTAATAATTATTTTGTTTGTACTGTCACACAATGTAACATTGTGCCCATACTGTCAATCTCTGTCCATACTGTCACTGTGTCCATACTGCCACACTGTGTCCATACTGCCACACTGTGTCCGTACTTTAACAATGTGTCCATACTGCCACACTGTGTCTATACTTTAACAATGTGTCCATACTGTCACTGTGTCCATAATGTCACACTTTGTCCATACTGCCACACTGTGTCCATACTGTCACACTGTGTCGATACTTTAACAATGTCTCCATACTGTCACACTGTGTCCATACTGTCACACTGTGTCGATACTTTAACAATGTGTCCATACTGTCACACTGTGTCGATACTTTAACAATGTGTCCATACTGCCACACTGTGCCCATTTCATCACACTGAGTCCATACTTTAACAATGTCTCCATACTGTCACACTGTGTCCATACTGCCCCACTGTGTCCATACTTTAACAATGTGTCCATACTGCCCCATTGTGTCCATACTTTAACAATGTGTCCATACTGCCACACTGTGTCCATACTTTAACAATGTGTCCATACTTTAACAATGTCTCCATACTGTCACACTGTGTCCATACTGTCACACTGTGTCGATACTTTAACAATGTGTCCATACTGTCACACTGTGTCCATACTGTAACACTGTGTCCATACTGCCACACTGTGTCCATTCTATCACACTGTGTCCATACTTTAACAATGTCTCCATACTGTCACACTGTGTCCATACTGTCACACTGTGTCCATACTATCAAACCATGTCCACAATATCACACCTTGTCAAACTCCCCATTCACACTAAGTCGCTGCCAGTCGTTTTTGTCTCTGCCCAAATCTATCAAGCATGTCAGGCTTTAACTTCAATGTCACATTTGAGTTATCTCTGGTAACACACACGTTATCCCCCCATCCATCACTATAATGAACAGATATTACAAAAATATCACTTTATTCTGAAGTGAACTCTCAAAACTCATAACATATAAAATAATTGCAAAATATCAATAACTCTTTGCATGACACAATTTTTAGTCGAAATATATAGAAAACATTCATCACTCAAGAAAAGTTTTGCAGAATAAAGGGAGCGAAATCCGTAGAATCAAAGGGAAGTAACAACTTTCTAAAGACCACAGCTCGTTTAAATTAAACACAACAAATGCCCAAATAGACGCCGAGCCACACAACATAAAACATCTTTGCATAAAACCATTAATCTTGATACAAAGTAATGTCGATAATTAAGCACAGAAGCTTAGAATAAAGGTAAGAGATGCTATGAGATTATAAAACATGTTGGCCAATAAGATAAACTCTATTATAACTATTTGTGGATTTGCATTAGATGGAATCTACAGCCATATATAAAATGAATTCGATCAATTGCCATGTGTATGTGACAATTGTGGACATACTGTGACAGTATGGACAAAGTGTGACAACTTTGGGGAAATATTTCTGTTCATGAGTCCATTCGTTCCGCCAACGACCACATCTGTTGAGGATAAGATGATGATGATGTATGTTTTTGTACACGTATCTGGAAGTAGAATGGTTACATTAAAAATATGATATCATGGAAATTCAGCTAATCTAGATGCATCTGTTCTTCTTACAACTATCCATTTCATGTTGTTTTATCTATTGATCAATATATTTGTCGTATGGCCTTCCCAGGTTGATTATTGGTTATTAGATTTATTATAGACGTTACATACTGTTAACAGATACTGTTTATTTGGAGAAAGGGGAAGGGTGGGGGGGGGATTGAAAAGTAGCTGGGACGTATAAAGATTTAAGGTAGCGAGTTATAATAAAACTAGCGATTCTCAAACTGTTCCTTGTATACCTGTAAAACTTGTATCGTAATCAAAAGGGGCTCGGATTTCTATGTCCTAAAAATACAATACACATGCATTCATTTAAGCCCTAAAAAGTACCTAAATTAAAGTTCCCTTAACCCTAAAGGGCCATCAGGGCAGATGAAGTTCATCTGAATGGGGACTGATATTGAGGAGCAGTGCTCGATTTAAGAAAAACCAGTGCCTGGGATGAACACGAATTTCCGCAGAGTTGAGGATAAATGTCTATGATTTCATCCCCGGCTGGGATATATTAGCTAAAGCAGAGCCGGGGTTGGCATGTCTCAGTGCCGGGGATATCCCCGGCATCCCCGGCGGTAAATCGAGCCCTGTTGAGGAGTCAGATACATGAGCTGGTGTTCTGTAAAATACATTTTGTTTTTGAGTCGAATAAGTGTCATAAATCAGGGAATCACAGTTAGAGATGATAGACAACTGATTTTCATTGTTGGAGCAAGTCCGGTTACTCAGCGAGCACATTTTTCCATTACATGGCAAAAAAAAAACATTTTAAAAACCTAAGACCATTATATATGTTTCATTTCGAGCTACTAGTATTGAATAAAAAAAAGTTTCATGGAAATTTTGGACACCATTAATGGGTACGATTAAAAAAAATTGTATTCTTCATTTTATCATAAATTATACACTCAGCCTTTCACGTGCGTTGAGTGTAAATTAGCCGGCACAGGATGTACCAGGCAATTCTGGTATATGGGGAAAAGATACTTTCTTGCAACGGCGGTCAATGACGATTATACGAGACCGTAATATTCACATCTGGCGGTGGTGACGGATGTGGTTGGCACACAACACCCTTCCACTCTGTCCCACTCAAGCACACCATATCATTCAGCCATTTTGGGCCCGGGGCCCATTTCAGTCTCCCATCTTTCCGAGTGGCAGGATAAAACCCCTTTGCCTTGCCAATCTGGCCGATCAACAGTTCACTCACCTTTTGGTCTTAAAACCCTTTTATCTGCTATCCCGGCAGATGTTAGAGAGGAAACTCACCCCGCCGCCCTGTAGACATGGCAGACATGCATCAGCATCGCCAACAATGCTGGTGTGATAGGCACACTACATCCTATCATGCTGGCAAAGGCGGCGTAAAAACCGGGCATAGGTCGAGTGTTAAATTTGATTTAGTCTGTAACACAAAGCACTTGTGGTTGTGGTAACCGCATGTGGCACTCAGAGCCTGTTTGATAGTGACACTTTAAAACAGCTCTGATCCCAGCTCTTGACAACAATTCCTGGTCTAAACTTAGTCTTCTGTTTTACATCATGTGTCACCCTGTATCATATTCCACACGTTGAACACGCCACCCAAGCCACACCAAGCCATGTTAAACCACACCATGCCACATTCTTTCAGACAGAGCGCAATGGCACGTGTGACACCATGCCATGCCACGACACAATATGCCATTCCACACAGCACCCATGCTTGCAACGCCACATCTTGCCTCGCCACACCATACCATGATACATTAAGCCACACTATGGCACAGCATGCTAGCCACAACATGCCATACCACACTATGCTTCGCAACACATTGCCATGCCTCACCACACCATGCCACGCCACACCACACCACGCCATGCCACGCCACACCACACCATGCCACGCCTCACCACACCATGCCACGCCACACCACACCATGCCACGCCACACCACACCATGCCACGCTATGCCATTCTACTCCACGCGACACATTCCCCCATCTCACCACACCATCCCACGCCACACAGTGGCACGTTACACCACCATGCCACTCCATCGATCTTCCGTTACTCTATGTCCACAATGTCACACCTTGTTAGACTGCCCATTCACACCAAATTGTTGCACGTCAGGTGGCCCATGTCCACAGTCTATCAGGCCACACTCTGTAACTGCAATGTCACACTTGAGTTGTCTCTAGGACACACAAGTTATCCCCCATGCATCGCTGTAATGAACAATTGTTAAAAGAAATATATATGAGGATGGCAATTCTACATTCATTTAATATAATCATTCCAAAATATCAATCACCTTTAAATGACATTCTTATTAGTCTTACAAAAACAATCATTAACCGACAGACTCTCAGCGGAACAAAAGGGGGATAAAAAAATAGAATCGCTAAGGGGAAGTAATAACTTTCTTTCGATCGCCGCCCATAAAATGAAATGCAATAACTGCCAATGATAAGTCTAGGCTGGGACACACTTCAGAATGTTACATTAATGAATGAAGAACGGCACCTTAGAATGTGGACAGGAGATTTGTCCAATATTACACGTATTGACCAAATAGATTGATTCTTTGATACTAGTACACGTATTACTATCAACAGTGCTTTTTTTGTTTAAAAAAAAATAGGTGCCGCTACTCAGTGATGGATTGCCTAACTTTTAACTACCAGTTCGCAGTTTCGCATTTTATATTTTAATTCTTATTGCGCACAATATCAAAACAATTCAATTTTAACAAATTAATAATATAATAAATTAATAATAAACGTTAAAATACAAGAAAAGTAATATTTTTTCCCCCACATTGAAAAAGGTGCCGGTACGGCGTACCGATGCGTACCGGCACAAAAAAACAAAGCACTGACTATCAATAATATTTTTTATAGATATGTGTTTAGTGAAATTAAAGTGTCGTAATGCCTTAACAATTTCATGTTGGGGTATAAACTTTAATTGACAACTCGTTTTGACCAGTTTTAGATATAATATCCAACAATGGAATGAAATTAAGCATTCGAGATTGCGTGGCTGTATGTTTTGCGCAATTAAGGCCTACTGCCTCCGTCTTCAGCCTGCTGTTTTTCTGGATTTGCTTCCATAGCCTTTGGTCAGCCAAGACCATCTGCTAGGCAGCAGTTGATTTAATTTCGGAGTTTTCTCTCCTAGATGACTGATATCCCTAGCTAACGGCCTCATCTGACCGGGTTTAGAGTTTGAGCGCTCTATGTTCGCTTTTTGCTATCATTTCTTAGGGTTTTTGAGGCTTTTTTTTATAAAGGTATCCTTACCACGGGATACCTCACCTCACCCTCCATGACAGCAAACCAGTTAGTCCGCGACCGCTTATTAGTAGTCACGGCTGACCCTTATATCTAAGGGTCTTTCCCCTATCCGCCAGCTGGGAGCGAGACGGACCTGGATGCCACCGTGCAGTTCATCATAACTATAGGCCTGGTCGTTTGAAATCCTCCATGATCATATATCGAGAACAAAGAAGAAGAAGAAGAATTTAGCATTCTATGTGCTCCTATCGTAATGATTCGTTGAATGTGTGTGTCTATCGATCACGTCAACCAGGTCTGTTGAGTTATTAGAAAAGTTTGAGCTCACATACTGTTATTAAGTAGATACTATAAATGTTGGAGATATTGAAAAGTATGGGGATGGGGGTATCGATTGAGGGCAATGAGGTTTTGGAATTCAGTGGATCTCAAAACAATTAACCGTCTACCTACATTATTTATTCTAGCAATCACTGTACTGGGTAACAATACATTTGAGGTGACCTTAGGCAAAGTCGCTTATCAGTTCTGCCATTTGCAAATATAGCGGAATTAGTAATTGTTGAAAACCTAGGCCCTGTCTGACGATCCTGAAATTTGAAGTCAGTTTGGCCCAGAGAAATCCATAACCTGCTTTGAAATTAAACAGGGAGATAATACCAAAACAAAAATATACCGAGAAATCACATACAGTTTTTTTTTTAGGTGAACTGAAAAAAGTTAGCTAAGTAGATATAATTATGGTATCAAATTTGAAACTGCAAAATTGAACGCGAAATGTGCGGTATTAAGCAAAATGTGCGGTAATAAGCGAAATGTGCGGTATTAAGCAAAATGTGCGGTATTCAGCAAAATGTGCGGTATTAAGCAATATGTGCGGTAATAAGCAAAATATGCGGTATTAAGCAAATTTTTGAAAACACAATAATACATTTCACATTTATATACAGGGAAATTTATTTTGCTGGGTGACACGGTACGCCCTGGGTGACACGGTACGCCCTGGGTGACACCTATTTCACCCCCCCCCCGCCCCAAACAGGGGGACATTTTTACCACTTAGTACTTTTCGGCACAAGAATGGAGCGGCATATTTAAACTTCTCCCCAGACGCCACGAACCCTTACTAGGAGACTGCACCTTGTCCATTAGTCTGAGTATAGTCAGGGCCGGATTTAGACCTGATAAGGCCCTAAGCTATGAGTTATGGGGTAGTATATACGTCCAGGTATTATACGACAATGTGCTAAATATTTAAGTATGTAAGACAATTGCTCACTTGGACAATTAGGAGCTATAGCTTGTTTAGCTTATACGTCAATCCTGCACTGTTTATATTGTGCAGCTCCCAAAGAGCCAAGAAGACAACAGATAGTTACAGAGTTCCTTCTTACGCGTGTGATGTCGTTTTATCGCCTACGCCGGCAAGGGATTTAACCCACGTTCACACAACTCTTTTTATAGTCAGAGCTACGTTACCTGACTGACGACCAAGGTTATGGAGTGGCAGGTGTCCCACAAGAAAGTACCGAATAACCGCAGAATTTCGCTGAGGTCAGAATACATCACATGACGTGAACATTTTTTTTTTAAACTTCAGGGATGTCTAGTCACGCTAAAACGTCATCAGGAATAGAGAGGTCAGCAAAAAAAGCAACCCTGACCTTTGTATTTCATTTCGAAGAAAAAAAAATTGATATATATCCGTGCCAATGTCCCTGATGTATCTTATTGATTGAATATAAGCGTCGAATCTAAAATGACATTGGACCTCAATTTGAATTGGGAAATGTACAGTGATAAGGACTTTTAAGATAAGCAGAAGGTCACATAGACCTAGCACTTATTTAAAATCATGGGGATCTTGCATTAATTTCAGGTCATTACGATCTAGTGCTAATTAGCATAATATGACTTCTAAAGTTGTTCGTTGCGCAAAGTTTTTACTAAACCTGTTGTTCTTTTTTATCTATACTGCTTAATTACTTTTCCTCATTATATTTCAGATAAATTGACCATTGTTGGCTTTTTTAAAATATCATACTTGCTATTTGAAAATCTGCAAACAGACATTGGGGGGGGGGTAGAAAAGGGCCTCTCCCAAAACAGAGTGTACTGGAGAGTGGTTGCAGACGTCCATTGCTCCGCAAGGAGTTCAAGGCAAAATCTGGGATGTGGCTCTCATTTACCTCTTTTGTGGCCACTGGACATAATACTGGGCATAGTGGCCACCCCCTGGTATATAATGTCTACTGGACATAGTACTGGGCATAGTGGCCACCCCTTGGTATATAATGTCTACTGGACATAGTACTGGGCATAGTGGCCACCCCCTGGTATATAATGTCTACTGGACATAGTACTGGGCATAGTGGCCACTCCCTGGTATATAATGTCTACTGGACATAGTACTGGGCATAGTGGCCACCCCCTGGTATATAATGTCTACTGGACATAGTACTGCAAAAGTACTTTCACATACATACATGTGAATATGACTTTGCATTTTGACCTCATAGATTTCTCTGTATTATATTTCAATTTAAAATATAACCCTGCTCGACCTTGAGCTATCACCAAGCAGACGACGACATTTCTGCACCAAACCGCCAAATAGCCTCACACAATTCTGTGCTCCTCTGGCTATATTTTGAGAATCTGTGCAGAGTAGCATCATATGATGTCTGCATTAAACATTCTGTTTACGTGTGTTGTTATTATGTTTGAAACCTTACCAAAAGGATACGCCGCTGACTTCAACAGGCAGACGAGCACAGCACTGCACTGCACAGCACAGCACAACGGTGTTTACATGTATGGCAGCAATTAAGATGTCAATAATGACGTAAAGTGTCGGACAAGTGCAAGTAAATGGACTTTTATTTTCTTTTTTTTTAAAAAATGTGATTTTGACCTTAAATTTCCGATTTATCTAGTTCATGTCGCCTGTGGCAGTTCTTATCAGGTCAGTATTACTTAGGGAACTCCTCGTCTGAACTCTGAACATTAAGATTATAGAAGCAAGTAATAAAAAAATGATTAAAGTGAAATTGTAAACACAAAGTTTTACACCGGTAGAAAAGTTGAATATAAGTAAAGCAAAATATCGAATTATAAAACTAATTTTTTTGTTGATGAAATATTGCGTTCATATTTCATTCATATTTTTGTCATAGATTAATTAAATTTTAAATTTACAGTTGGTCAAGATTCCTTTGTGGATTCAGTAAATGTATAATTCAGTAAATGCATAATTACAGTATTATAGGCTTTTAGTTAAGTCACTTTTTAGTTATATAAACATGGATTCTGTGTTGTGGGAAATTTGAAATCAATTAACACCAACTTTCTCTAAACCCAATCGATAGGAAATTCTAAACACGTGTCTTCTATCGATAACACGTGTAACTGAAACATTACTTTCTCATGAGCATGATGCTACTGACACATACTCTTATCTACCTAGACCAGGGGGGTGGGCAACTTTGTGAGCCACGGGCCGCAATGGGTTCTTAAATTAGACAGAAGGACCTGACCGAGGGCGGATGGATGGATGTGGTCTATTAATGTATAACACCATAACAGCCAGACTGGTCGTACTTGGCCGTAGTTTGTCAATATTTGACTTTGACACGCCCATTCATCTGATCACCCATTCATTCACAAACACACTGACAGACACTGGCACTATAAATATAAGCTAACTTACAAACACACAAACAATCAGTCACTGACAGGCCTAAATCATAGACACACACACACACAATCATTCTCACAGATACAAACATTCATTCATACCAATATTCAATCACACAATAATTCACTCAGACAAAAATCATTCATACACACGATCATACACTCACACAACTTTCTACGTTTCAACACTCACCATCAATACAATTTCACCTGTGGCATGAGACTGTCACTTGTACTCAGTGCTCCATTTAAGAAAAAAATCAGTGCCGGAGAAGAAAAAATTTTTTCGGTAGAGCCGGTGATAAATGTCTATGATTTCATCCCCGGCAGGGATATATTAGCTAAAGCAGAGCCGGGGATGACAGTTCTCAGTGCCGGGGATATCCCCGGCATTCCCGGTGGTAAATCGAGCCCTGCTTGTACTGCATACTATTGTATCCCCGGGGAAAAAAATTGAAAGGTAGCAGAGGTTATTTCCCTTGCAGAGATTCCACTTCCCTCTCCCCCCATCTCCCTTCCAGAGGCAGGGGGGAATAAAGGTGGGAAATGCCACCTACCCCCCCCCCCAAAAGGAAGTTTTTTGTTGTTTTTTTTTAATTTACTGTGTAATAAAAAAAAAGTTCTCTTATCCGTACATGGCTATTTGGTCAGATACGGTGTAGAATAAGAATTCATGTTTCTATAGCCTCGGCATATAAAGTGATTGTGTGGTTAGCACAGCACTCAGCCACCTTCTTTTCTTCCCCAAAAATTAAGTCAGGTACCCATTTAAAGCTGGGTGGACTTGTCGGACTTTAATCAACTTTCATGAAAAGTTGACTTCAGTTGAAAAAAGCAAAGCAGATTTTATTCAACAATGTTTGCATAGGAAACGATTCTTTAGTCGCTGACATTTTGAATTGTTTATTGTTTGATAATTAGTCGCGTTTACCAAAGCACCGTGATAATCTCTTTTGAATGCATTAAAAATAGTGACAGACAATATTTATACCCAAAGTTGAGTTTAACTGAGCGATGAGAATTTTCTTTAAGCCAAGCACGGAGACGGGTGGAGCAGTGGGGCATTGGTGTAAAGTTGGGACAAATTCAGTTGCCCATATTATCGCGGAGGTGGTGGGGACGGGGTCAGAAACGCAAAATATATGTGTTATTATTTACTTTAAAGCTGATTTCTATGCTACATAATAAAAAAATGAAAATAAGGAAAGTAAGCTGTTTGTTCTAAAACTTCCGGCACGCCTAAACAATAAGTGAACAGTAAGGACAAATATAGATGCACGAAATAGTCCGGACAAATGGATGGAGTATACAAACCGGCTACAATAAACTCACTACCTTACGACTCGCTTAAAGTAATGAAAATTAAACATACCAACTTTAACCTGAAAAACCTTTGCAAAAATTATGCGCACATTTTTAGAGCATTTTCGAAAAAAAATGCTCTTTTCGAAAATGCTCTATTGTCCCCGTTTTGTCTGTCTGTCTGTCTGTCCGTCCGTCCGTCCGTCATCACCCTAGATCTCAACAACCATAAGTCCTAGACCCATGATGACTTTTTTTCCATTTCGCGACCTGACCTCTCAGGGCCGTAAAAGGGGCCTTATAAAGTACCGTTTTTTACTATATAAGCTATATTAATAATGGACCGCCCTATATCTCAGCAACCATAAGTCCTAGACCCATGATGTATATATCATTGTGTAGGTCTTGGCCTGCCAAGTGTACATCAAAAGTCCATTTTGCGATTTGACCTCTCAGGGCCAAAATATAAGAGTTTTTTATGTACCGTTTTGCTTATATTTTAAATATAAATAATAAAAGCTAATCAAAGGGGCGTAATTATTATTTATTTTTGTAACAGTTATTCAACATGACTTACTTCCCGTACTTTATATAAAACAACAATTGACGGAATTTTCGGACGATTAAATGACTACAATTTAGAATGTTTCAATTATGAGTCCTATTTCAGTCACATATTCACTTTACAATTAAATCTAAAGAGTCCTATTTCAGTGACCACAAACCACTTGTAGTTAGATTTAAGAGAAAATAATTTTGTTTTCAATTATAAAGAAACGTCTTTTTAACATCTTTTTTCAGATATATGCATTACACAATTGAATTTGTAAACATTTCCAAAATTTACAAATATTTACTGAAAGATAGCATACGTACTGATACATAATACGAAAATGCTCTAACACGTCCTGTGTCCAGAATGGAACAGGCTTAGATTGCTTGTTTTTAATTTAAGACAAGTCATAAAAAACTTTGAATGCCGCCAATAACTCGCCAATATGCCAGAGAGTTAAAACTCCGGACAACATGAGAGTATTATAACCTCTTTTTAAATAATAAGTTAACTCACTGGCCTAGCTTGTCATAACTTGACCCACCACCCCACCCCACAAACCGGAAATGACGCCCTTACTTACCCCCCCCCCCCCCGCGACTGTCTGACATCGTGGGAGGGTCGAAGAGAGAAGTTGCCAGATTTTGTCGGGAGCTTGAACTACCATTATTGGCGGATTTGCGAGTTTGTGGCGCATTCAAGGTTTTATTTGACTTCAATACTAAAATTGACGCATGGAATTATTTTTAAATTTATCTCCATTTTTACTCATCTGGATTTTATTTCGGCATGTGTGTGTGTGTGTGTGTGTGGTTTTTTTTTTAAGTAAATTTTGGTTGTTTTTGTAAAAAAAATTGAATTAATCTACCTGCTCTGGACAATAGAGATAATGTCTAGCGTTTTACCTGTATTAATTTACCCTAGTCTACTATACACTGTAATCGATAGATAGTTCAATGAGATCACACCTTGATGAGAAATACTTTACAAAACACAATAAATATAGAACACTGTGTGTGTGTGTGTGTTGCCTGGTGTATGTCTATGTGTATTTGTGTGTGTAATCTGGTGTGTGTCTGTGTGTGTGTGTGTTTGTGTGTGTAATCTGGTGTGTGTCTGTGTTTGTGTATGTAATCTGGTGTGTGTTTGTGTGTGTGTGTGTGTGTAAACCCAGTGTGCGTCTGTGTGTGAATAATTGTGCGTGTCTTTGTGTTTGATCTGGTGTATGCCTGTCTATGTGTGTGTGTGTGTGTGTACGTGTGGTCTCTGTCTCGCTTTATATGGATCTCGTGCGAACTTTGAAACATACAGATAGTAGTAATCTCGCAACAAGTTGGGATATGGCATCATTAAAATAGAACTCACGCCCAAATGGCTATATTAATGTCAACATAATGGACAGAAACACTTAGTCTTTTAACCTCTAATGAAATATTCAGTAGTAACGAGTATCCCCCTCCCCCCCCCCTTTTCCAATTACAAATTATGTTTAGTATTATTCCTGGCCAAGTCTGCGTCTAATGTGAGCTCTCAGTCACTGTTTTTTTTGGTTTTTGCCAATTTTTACTTTTGTTTGCTCATCTACTGCTCTAACAGTTGGTGCCGCAGTGCTCAGCTTGGCGAACGGCAAATGGAAGGTACCATCAGATTTACGAACTTATCATTGGTTAACGCGACTCCATTTTTTTTTATTTCTTTTTAAATCTCAGACACACGATTGGCTTATACATTTTTAATGCCAACCAATCCGTCCGGACATCCGCTTAACAAAAGGTGTTAGTCGTCTGCTGGCGAAAATTCCATTTCCTAGCTAGTGAAACTGTTTCCGGGTCAAAGAGATTTCTGATAAAAATAAAATAATTCCAATTTTAAGACTATGCTCATTTCGTTTCATCTTTTTTTTTTAAAGTTGTAGTATTTAAACATAGTTACCTAATGTAAGTATATTTGGTACAATACATCCAGTTGGACACATTTCATTGGACAATTCGTTATGATACACTTTTGCTTTGTGAGATTTAATTCCGGGTGTTATATTACATTAAGTAGCATTTCCATGTAATGTCTAGTAAAATGTGGGTGTGGGTGTGGGTGGTGCTGCATTATTGGCCACCTAAAGGAAACTATGATGTCGTGGTCCAATGCGACAACTAGGTCACGAAAATCAAGTACTTAGTGTCTTATAACAGAGGCTCCCCTGAACTCGTGGGACCCCGAACAGGGAACCCAAAATAGCACATGCCTTGAAATGGCCCTTATCGTGGATGGGGCCATTTTGTTATAAAAATGGTAAAGACATACCCCCCCCCGCACACAAACACACATACACTCACGTTTTGTCTTTGTTCGTTTGACTTTGATCTCAGTCATACATGGTTGACACTCACTCTTCACACCGTCCCCCTTGCATCGCCCACTGACCTCTCGACCCACCCATCTTGCACGGACACGGCATTCATCTTGTCTGTCATCAACACCCTAAAATCTTTCTTCTTCCAGCAGAGGACCAATCAATTTTCAATCCGAGCCCAAGACCTGCAATTCATTAACTTTTTTCTCTCTTTCTCTCTCTCTCCATCTCGCTCTGTCTTTCTCGCTCTTGATTCAACCTTTTCTCAAGTAACAAAAAAAAAAAACAAGGAGAAAGAAAGAATTCATCAAAAGGACATCGATACCCGAATTCCTTTAACAATCTCCGACAAAATCTTTACAATGGTGGGACAACTCTGGAACGGTGTAATCTAACTAGAGTTATCCCCCCACGAAGGACTGTGTCCAACGGAGGTTACTTTCTCCTGCCGGATACTTTAGTTCAACAAATCATTAGAGGTACAAAATCTCCATTAACGTTGACTCATCAAGACGTTTTTCTACCGTAAATTATTTACCGAGTTACGGAGAGTTTGAGATGGCAAGAGGGGGGTAGGGTGTGTGTGTGGGGGGGTACATAGGATTAAGTCAAAATTATGGTGTGTTTATACCAGACTTTGTAACGAAATCAGCTATTTTTCAAACCTTGTGCTCTATCGAGAACATGTATTTAGCCGAGCACCCACACACACAGACGCACAAACAAAACCGTTACACACACACGCACAGACACACAAAGCCGTGGCTAGGTAAACCGTCTTGCCTCACCCCCTCCCCTCGTCATTATAAAAAGGGTCCCCTTTAAATAATGATTCAATCTGATGCTAAGAGGGCCATGACACTAAAAGGGCCCGAACAATGAGAGGAGCCCAACACTAAAGGGGCCATGATACTAAGAGAGACCCGACACTAAGAGGACCGTGATACTAAAAGGGCCCAGGCATTAAGAGGGCCCCCCAACACTAAGAGAGCTTCAACACTAAGAGGGTCATGACACTAAAAGGGCCCCAAAACTAAGTGGGTCATGACATTAAAAGGACCATGACACTAAAAGGGCCCAGACACTAAGAGGGCCCCCAACACTAAGAGAGCCCCGACACTAACAGGGCTATGATACTAAAAGGGCCCCCAAAACTAAGAGATCCCCGACATGTATTGTGTATTGTGCTCCCAAATATCTTGGGACCTGCATTTACACACATACAGAACATACAATGAACAAACCTAACATATTTGATTCAGCCCAACTCTGTGCCCAATAAGTGGCTGCTCACCGAGCCCCCCTTTCCCCCACCCAGCGACCATTGGACTGCAAACACATAGAAAACATTGACGGATGACTCGACAGTGACGTCACCATAACCATAGGCGTATGAAGATGGTGCACTTTCTCAGGATGCCAATTTTAATAAACTTCAATTTTAGTCGAAAAAAAAGTGTGTATCCCGTGTGTATTTCTCCCCCACACAATCAAACACACCTACGGGCATACACTTTTGTATACCCACGCCCCCCCCCCTTACCATTCCCGGGGTTTGGGGGGGGGGGGGGGAAGAGAGATTCCGTTGCGTTCAGTACCATCTTACCAAAGTAAATGTCTGCAATGTTGGATGACGAAGCTATAGTGTTGATGACTGAACATTGAAACAAAAAAAAAATATGTCAAATAGATTAAATAAAAATAAAAAAAAACAGTTGAGGTCGAGCTGACATTAAGACTTTATTTTATTATGCAATATCCTGCAAATGATCACATCAACTGATAACACGCCAGCGAGACTTCAAACGATATTTCTTAGCAGACCAGTGAACTGGATATATTAAATGTATATGAAACCTCAAACGCACAAACACATAGACATGTATACATGAGTCCTTTAGACTTGACCTTATATACACACATACACACACACCCACACACATACGTACATACATATACGAACATACATATACGCCAGGGACGAGTCGTGAGGGTTGCCAGTAAAAACTCTTAGAGAAAAATTTATTGATGTTTTCATGCTATATACAAAGTACAAACGAGCATAGATTTATATATTTGTATAAGTTATTAGACTAACAAAATATGCGGTATATATGTAACTGAATGTAATATATTTAAACTTGTAGTCATTGTATTATGAATGATTATATTCAATAAACACAGTACCATCATATAGCATTATCTATTAATATCACTATGACCGGCAACACTCACGCCTCGTCCCTGATATACGCACTGTCTGATTCCTTTGACTAGAAATTCAAGAAGATTAGCACACTGCAATGGCTATCGTTTTCACATAATTACAGAATATATTTTCTATTTTTGTTCTTCTGCTGACCACTGACGGTTTATAACCTCTTCCCTTTATTCTCTTGATGAGTCGCAAGTGTCGTTGAGCGATATTGCTAACATGTAGAGCGACACAACAAGCAGGGCTGTTGATACAACAAGCAAAGGTTGTCGATC
Source organism: Bulinus truncatus (assembly GCA_021962125.1). Taxonomy (NCBI): domain Eukaryota; kingdom Metazoa; phylum Mollusca; class Gastropoda; family Planorbidae; genus Bulinus; species Bulinus truncatus. The sequence continues at coordinate 11,534,204 of JAGDYQ010000001.1, read as the reverse complement.
CACATACGGAATATGGAAATATAATTTTATTTAAAAAAAAAAAAGATCATTACAATGAAAATACTTCAGTATATTACAAGCAAACAATCGTAAGCATTCGAGCTCAGCCAACCTGTTTACGTCAATGTTATTTCAATGTGAACTAAAGCGTAGGACTGTAACAGACAAAGAGAAACTTCAGGTGGGGATAAAAGAAAACAAGAGCGATGCACGATCAGCAAGTCTTGAACTTAAGTACCTGAGCAAAAATAACAAAGACAAAGAACAACACAAAGACAAAGAGCAACACAAAACATTTCTTTGTACCGGATGACCAAAGTTTGAATGACAATAGATGGACGGACTCAGATATTTTTGTGTTGGTAGCACCTACATAATGAAGATGTACAAGGTGTTTATTTCATACTTGACACTTCATAAATGTCGTGACATTAAATTTGGTTTATTTCTTTCTCCACAATTTCTTATAATTTTTAATTTTCTGACATAACTAAAGAAACAGTGCAACAATCAGAGATGCATTTTATAACTTTACTGTAATTTCAACAAAAAAAAAATATGACAATGTAATATAAGTCTTGTGCAAAAATCGAAACTTCTAGTGACACCAAGTTTACAACAATATCTTATATTTTTCAATTCAAAACATTTGATAGAAAAAAATTTCTAGTTTTCATGTATTTATACAACAGTTACCATTCATGGTAATTTAGTTCCTAAATAATTTCTGTATTAACAACCAAGAAATAACTAAAATGATTTTTAGGTCTATGTATCGTAATCAGTAATCGGACATACAGTTTAGAGGAGAATCGGTAATTGTATCAGAATCTGCATCGTCCGTTTATTATTTTCAAATGTTAATGGAAATATTAATTACAAGTAAATGAGACAATTAAGCGGGAAATAAATATTTTAAAATAAATATGAAACTGAATGTTAAAATTTGATTTGATATTACTGACATTATGAAAATTAAAGAATCATATATTTTTTTAAAATTCTATTAGAAATTCTCGTTTAATATAATTTGACTTAGTCTTATTGAAACCCAAGTCTACCAAAAAATAACACAAAAAAAGGAATTTCAAATTAAATTATTTAAATTACTTCGGAGTAATTTTTTTTTCTAATTTAACTAACATTCAATTTGTTGGCATATTTTTTTTTGTTTAGTAAGTAAAATAAAGTTACTTTGGTTACAGAGACCTGCCTTAGAAATAGAAATATGCCTACGAATTCAAATGGCGCATAAATCAAAGAGCTTAAAATCAAAAAAAAAAAAGAGAGAGAGAGAGAAAATTCTGATATCAATATGTCTCGGATTCCGAATGTGTTTTGGAATGCGAATGCCTTGATGCGGACCACCTTTATGGAGCACTTTACGATTTGTTGAATTTGGAAACTGAAGTAAACAACGTATCGTGATTTGCACCAAAAATTGTTAAGACTTAGTTGAAAGCTTTTCTTGCTGTTATATATGTATATAACATCGGTTTATTGTAATCAGCATTCAAATATTTTATATTTAATCCTAAATACCAAGTTTTTTAAATAAAGTATTAAATTTAAAAACATGGATTTTGTGAGAGCCATTAAATGATCAAGCCATTGTGTGTAATATCTATAGAAAAAAAAATTAATTGGATGTTCCACGATATGGAACTTCCGAAATTTTATCTAGTTCGGATTATGGTGTATCAATGTACAAGTCTAACTAATCTGTCTCCTCATTTGTTTTCCGTTAAGTATGCTGTCAATCAATAATTTAAAGATGAAACTCTTTGTTGCTAACGCAGTTGTTAGTGTTTGAGAGTATATTTTCGTTTAGAAACCTGATTACGTCATTTATTTTTTTTATATTTCCTGTTTTCATTTTCGCCTCCTTATAATTTTATATGTATACTAGCTGAACAGGCCCGGTACTCGGACCGGCTATTTGGCACGCAGTTGGAGTTGAAAATGGTGATGCGCTCACAACACCATATCATTGACTAATCTTAATTCATTCATAATATTTTAAATGACTCTTTCTCAAAAGTTATTTTTTTATTAATGTATCAATTCTTTTTCACTTAGCCCCACACCCATCCTTCCCTCCATCCCTCCCCCGCCCGCCAACCCCCTTCCACTCAAGACATGCCCGAATCGCAGAGGGTCTCAATGTACAAAATTACAAAAAGGGGCATTTAGTATAACTGCATGTTCACCCTGTTGACAATACCACGTGACACCTCTCCCTACCTTTACCCCCATCCCCACCCCCGTTAAACACTCCTTTCCCAAACCTATACCCCCATTCCAACAGTTCTTTTTTTTTATAATTTTATTATTAGAGCATTTTTTTTCGAAAATGTCCCCGTTTTGTCTGTCTGTCCGTCCGTCCGTCATCACCCTAGATCTCAACAACCATAAGTCCTAGACCCATGATGTATATATCATTTTGTAGGTCTTGGCCTGCCAAGAAATGACTTTTTTCCATTTCGCGATCTGACCTCTCAGGGCCGTAAAAGGGGCCTTAGTACCGTTTTTTATTATATAAGCTATATTAATAAAGGAGCGCTATATCTCAGCAACTATAAGTTCTAGACCCATGATGTATATATCATTTTGTAGGTCTTGGCCTGCCATGTGTACATCAAAAGTTCATTTTGCGATAGGACCTCTGAGGGCCGGGCTTCAGGGCTCCTAAGGGGCTTATATATTATATATACACCTTGTACGTTCAATAACCCGTTCATTTGGTGCGAAATACTGCAGCACGTAGTTTCACCAAGATTTATTAAGAAACTCATCAAATGAAATAGTAAGCTTGTGTTCTGAGTTTAATTGAAAGTATCAGAGCTATGCAACAATTGACGGAGTTTTCGGACGATTAAATGACTATAATTTCGAATGTTTTCTATTTCAGTAACCACAAACCACTTGTAGTTAGATTTAAGAGAAAATAATTTTTTTTCAAATATAAAGAAACGTCTTTATAATATTTTTTTACAGATATATGCATTACACAATTGAATTTATAAACATTTCCAAAATTTACAAATATTTACTGAAAGCTAACAAACGTACTGATACATAACATGAAAATGCGCTAACACGTCCTGTGTCCAGAATGGAACAGGCTTAATTGCTTGTTTATCATGTTTAACATGAGGCATTTTAAAAAAAAAGAGAGACGTGAGGTTAAAAAATTAGCGGTGTTGCAACTTGAATCGTCTGCTTGACCCTCCCCCCTTTCTGCAACCATTTGGTTTATTCTCACCCCTATCCCAACCAACTCGGTAATATATATTTGAGCGCGTTAACAATCAGTCTATGTACAAAAAATATCTTTTTATATAATTCATACCAAAGAAAATAATCCTCATTATGGGTACAGAAGCTTAACAAAAACAAACCCCGACTATAAAACACACTACTCCATATCATTTAAAAATCTTAATTCGTTATTAAGAAATCCTTGTTGTGTTTAGAATTCCCCATTTTTATTCAAGAAAGATTCATTTGATGAACAAAATGCGCACCAAACATACTCTCATTGAACATACATTGTCTCTTTTTAGTTTCTATAATTTAGGAATTCCCCAGACTATTTTTATAGAGACGGTCGATGACACGCACTGTTTTTTTTTTTAACTCCGCAAAGGTGTGACGTAGAACTCAGACTTTTTTTTACCGATGTAAGCTTTCAACCCGTACGGTGCCGTGTATTTTTATCGTACAGATATGCGGCTTTTATCTGTTGAACGTACGCATAGGTTAGACGATTATATATATATATATATATATATATATATATACATATATATATACATACAGTGCCGGCCTTACGAATTGCGAGGCCCAGTTAAACGGATGCTTGCAATAACACCATTACATTTAATGCTAAATGTAAATTGCGGGGCGCCCACCATAAACGGGACCCAGTTTGGAGCAATAGGCCAAATCGGCCTAAGGCCTGCCATATATATATAAATATATTCGTTGTTTTATAAGCTTTTAATAAGTTCCACTTTCTGTTTCTGTTAGTGGGTCTGTCCACAAATCTTGTAACTCATTTTTGGACCTTTGCTATTTTAGTGAGAAAGGTAAAATTGTGCACACATGTAGATTCTTATGGACAATAAACAGTAAAGTTTATAAATGACATAAAAAATTATCTTGAGACCACTGAGACCATGATTAAGACAATAATTTCAAAATAAATATGATGCATAGCACCGGTGAAAGAAGGGGGGACGGATGGTCGTGTGATAAAGCGCTCCACAGTCGACCTGAGGGTCACTGGTTCGATCTTCAGTGAGGACCAATGAATATCTCAGGTCATGGCTAAAGTCCCCACTGTGTCTTCCGTGGTGCCTCCATGGCATTTGCACTTTCGGCTCTGGTAGGGGATGAAAGAAAGGCACGGCCACTTCACACACCGGTGGAGAAGATCTCGAAATATTGAACCTATTTTTTGTCTTACAAAGACTAGCCAACATTTCGCAAAACTGTGCAAAACATTAAAAAGTTAAATTCTTTCAAAACTATAAAGTTAAAAAAAAAAAAAATATTAAAAATAACTTTTTTAAAATTAAGGTTCAATAAAAATAATGCACTAAAACATTAAAAAAAACATCATACAAATAATATAAATTATAATAACTAAAACTGAAAGCGTGGAGAGAACACAATACACTGAACTAAATATGTTTGTATTCAGTGCAGGATCAACCTATAACATACGCAAGCTATAGACTAGGGCCCCCACTTTCTTCGGGGCCCCCCAAATAATTGTCCAAGTGAGAAATCGTCATACACATATTTAAATATTTGTCACTGACATTTCTTATCTGGACTTAAAAAGGGTCCCAAATCTGAAATAGCTTAGAGCCTTATAAGGTCTAGATCCTGCCCTGTTTGTATAAATAATAAGTAGCGATGATAAATCTCTATATTTAGATCGGCACCCACGCTTATAGTTTTAGTATGATGATTTGTATAAATATGTGTTTGATATAATGAGTTGTATAAATATGTGTTTGATATAATGAGCTGTATAAATATGTGTTTGATATAATGAGCTGTATAAATATGTGTTTGATATAATGAGTTGTATAAATATGTGTTTGATATAATGAGCTGTATAAATATGTGTTTGATATAATGAGTTGTATAAATACGTGTTTGATATAATGAGTTGTATACATATGTGTTTGATTTAATGAGTTGTATAAATATGTGTGTGATATAATGAGTTGTATAAATATGTGTTTGATATAATGAGTATTATTAATATGTGTTTGATATAATGAGTTGCATAAATATGTGTTTGATATAATGAGTTGTATAAATATGTGTTTGATATAAAGAGTTGTTTTATGCTTTTTACTTGTTAGTGCATTTTCTGTGTAAAAAAGTTTATTTTTTTAATATTTTTTTTCATTTTGTGCACATTAAAATTTAACGGATGGTTAATGTAAAAGTGTCAAAGAGTTCGCGAGACGCAGTGAGATTTCGTTGAGGTGTGTGAGTTGACTTGATTAATTTTGTTGACTGACGAGCGAGTTGAAGACTCAGACTGCAGGGAGTTGAACTGAGTTTGTCGTCGGAGATAATTTCAAGACGATGATGAATACTAATGTACACTCACACCGGCCACCTTCAAGCAGAGGCGTATACGTTCCCACTGGTAGCGCGAGTGTAGGATCTTTGGTGAGAGCCAAGGGTTTTATGGTGGAGGTTTTCTACATGTCTTCCCGTGGTGCCTCCGTGGTGGCTCCGTGGACATTGCACTCTCGGACATGGCTTAGGATGAAAGAAGGGTACTACAAAATTTAAATATTGCCCCATTTAAGGAGTGATTGTTTATTGTGACGTTTGGTGAAGCGCTCGACTGTCGACCTGAAGGTCCCGCCTTCGATCGCCTTCGATGGTACAGTATCGGGCGTACACTATAGTTCTCAGCCACTGCACATGACACTCAATCAAAGCCCTGCGTACTGTTGAACCTTCTTAGCCACCAGACCCGTTTTTATTTTATCTGACCATATTTTGTTTAAATGAATGCAGCAGGTTCCTATAAGGTATTTCTGTCAAATCTGTCTGTCCGTCTAACTATGTGTATGTCTTTCTTATGCAAGCATGAACCTAAATCTATTTGCGTGAGTGTAAGTCTGTCTAAGATAAGTCCTGGCTACGAACCTCGATACCAAGGAGTCCCTGATGGCAAAGTACTCAGTAGGGGGTTGTTTTGGTGAGGGTCTGTTCAGAATATCTGTGAAATGCTGGGCCCAACGTTCTCTCTCCTGACTTTCAGTTGTGATGGTTTTCCCGTCTTTATCTTTCACAGAGCACATTTGCTGCGTGTTCTTGCCTGCCAGGGTCCTGGTAATTTCGTACAGCCTCTTCATATCTCTCTTGCCTGCTGCTGTTTCTGCCTCCTCCGTTAGGTCGTGGATGAATTTCCTCTTGTCTGCTCTGGCGCTTTTCTTCACTTTCTTGTTTATTTCCGAGTACTTTGCCTGCAGGTCTCTTTTCTCCTGTTGGTCATGACTGTGGTTGATCCTCTCTTTCAATGTTTTCCTCTCCTCCACGAGGTCCCAGGTGCTTGCGGTCAGCCACTCCTTGCGCTTTTTTGTCTTTTTTCCCGGGACTTCTTTGCAGGTATCTGTCCAGCTCTTTTTAATCTCCTGCCAGTGTTCCTCTATTATTTTCTCAGCCAAGTCAGCTAGTGCCTCAAAGCGGTTTTTCAGGCTGCATTGGTACTCTGTGGTTTTTCTGGTGTCTTTTAGGCTCTGGACGTTGTACTTGAAGGAGGGTCTCTGTGTTTTGTCCTTGTGGGCTCTCAGTTTCAGCTTCACGGTAGCCTGCACTAGGTGATGGTCCGATGCAGCGTCTGCTCCTCGTTTTACCCTCACATCCAGAAGGCTTCTCCTCCACTTGCGGCCAATGGCAATGTGGTCTATCTGGTTCTTAGTTTTTCCATCAGGGGATATCCAGGTCTTCTTGTGGATGTTTTTGTGAGGGAAGATGGTGCCTCCAATGACTAGGTCATTGAAAGCGCAGAAATCCGTGAACAGTTCTCCGTTGTTGTTCATATCTCCGATGCCATGTTTGCCCATGATGAGCTCTTTATTAGTGTTGTCGTTTCCTACTTTGGCATTCAGGTCCCCCATCAGTATCTTGAGGTCTCTTCTGTGCACTTTGTCAATGGTATTTTGTAATGCACTGTAGAAGTTGTTTTTCTCTTCTTCATCTGCCGTATTGGTAGGGGCGTAACACTGTATGATGGTGACGTTTCTTTAGTCCACTATTTTTTTTTATCCAAAAACTGTATCTTGTTGTTTCTTTACAAATATAATGTTTTTAGAAATAGTTACAGAAAAAAAAGGTACACAACTGTATCATTCAAGTGCATTCATCCAGTGATGGGTTGTCTATGTCTAAAACAGAGGTGAGCAAATGTTTTCAAATCGAGGGCCACAAATGGCTAAAAATTTGACAGATAGCCCAGACCAGGAGAAAAGTATAAAAAGGGCCAGACCGAAGGATATGCATGACGTTTTTCTAGGAATTTGTATAACTTAAATGGACCTAAAATTGAATGCGAGGGGTGGTCGGATCTAACAGCCAAACGGGTCGTGCTTGGCCCGCGGGCCATAGGTTGACCGTGACCAGTGCCGCCAAGAGGGGAGAGGGGCAGGGGCAAATGCCCAGGGGCTCGGCGAGTTTTAGGGCGAGTTTTAGGTGCTCGGACTGAGCTGGCCAATCAACTTTTGAAAATATTATTATCAGCACGGGGGAGGGGGTGTGACTGCCCTGCCCTGGGGCCCGAAATTTCTGTCGGCGGACCTGCCTATGACTGGTCTTGAAAAGGCGGCCCTTTTCAATCTTTTTTTTTTCACAACACATTCACAACCCATTCACAACCCATTCACAACACATTCACAACACATTCACAACACTTTCACTTTAACAGTTGGAAGTTGCGACTATAGAACAGAAACAATGGTCTCTAAAGAAAATCTCCATCATTGCCGGGGATGGCGGCGAGAACATCCCAAAATAAGAACCGCCGAAGTAATTCCCACGGAATGACAAAAAAAAATTAATAATACAGCGCTGAATAATTTACACAGAGTCAGAAAGATAGAAAAAGATGGGTAGATAGATAAATGTGTGAACTGTAGTAAAGCTCCCCCCCCCCCGCCCCACACGTCCCAACCCCCTAAGATCACAAGGACAGATAGGGCGATATCGTCTTACTTTAGGGAATGTTCTCAGTCTGATATGTTTCAGCAGCGGTTATCAATCTTTTTTCGCGACTGTACCACAATGGTGCGAAAGTATGTCCGAGTGTACAAATCAAAAGTATGTCCGCGGGTACAACGCAAAAGTATGTCCGCGGGTACAACGCAAAAGTATGTCCGAGTGTACAACTCAAAAGTATGTCCGCGGGTACAACGCAAAAGTATGTCCGAGTGTACAACTCAAAAGTATGTCCGCGGTTACAACGCAAAAGTATGTCCGCGGGTACAATGCAAAAGTATGTCCGCGGGTACAACGCAAAAGTATGTCCGAGTGTACAACACAAAAGTATGTCCGCGGGTACAACGCAAAAGTATGTCCGCGGGTACAACGCAAAAGTATGTCCGCGGGTACAACGCAAAAGCATGTCCGCGGGTACAACGCAAAAGTATGTCCGCGTGTACTACTAAAAAGTATTCCGCGGGTACAACTCACAAGTAAATTCGCGAATAAATGCACTTGTTTTCATAACGGAATGTGTTCACCTTTCTAATGCGATACTTGAGTCACGTGGTTTGGTGACGAGCCAAGCTGCAAACTAACGACCTTCTTCAAACACTTGGTTGTTTTAAACGAAGAAAATTTAATGTCGCTGCGAACCCCTGGATAAACTTCCCTGTACCCCTCGGGGGTCACTTGCCACCGGTTGAGAATCGCGAGGTTACAGTTTTGTTATGTTGTTGTTTTGGGTGAATAGTGTGTGAATGGTGTGTGTCCGCATCCACAGCACACAGATATGACGGATATGAGCCGGGTGCGTGATGTCGTAAAGTCACACAGTCCCCAGTTATAAACAGCTGTCGTCCATTTCTCCCACGTTCTATTTTCTATCTCCGTATTAGCTTCTCTCTCTCTTCTCTCTTTTTACGCTGTGATAAACATATTTCTCGTCGCCACTAGACCATAACGGGTTAAAAGATTTTGCTTCAGTTTGACGTTTGCCTTTTTAATACTTTTTTTTCTTATCAATACCATTCATTCAAATATAACAAGAAATAAATCTAACAAAGAACTCGCCTTGCGCCCAGGTAGGTATCTGGCACAGATGTGCGCGCTAACTGGGGCTGTTCTAGGTCTCTTGATTCATGGGACTGAAAGCAATTAGTGTAAGTGCTATTTGAAATAGTTATTGTAAACATGTTGTAAACAAACTGTATTACGGCGAACTGGGAACACAGGTGGAATACATGTTAGCTTTACAAAATGAAAACAGATAATATCTACATGGGATCATTTTTAATTGGTTTCTTGATCTCCAACTCAAATCTATACATGATCATCTATAATAGCCACTTCAATTCACAGTAAAGTTCCCAGAGTTTCCCTCTATGGGCTATGCCCTACCATCAGAACCGTTTTTATGATTTCTCAGGGGCCCTGGCCAGAAAACTTTAGAGATATTTATGGGCCCCCCGACAGCCTCAGATTTGATAAAAAATTGGGCAGCTGTGGCCCTGAATGTGTGCCTGGTTGGACTACCCATGAGAAGACATCTGTCTATCACAGAATGATGTCTGCAATGGCCTTGTAGGCGCCACGAGGATCTATGACGAATGTACCTTAATTATTCTCTAGCTCAAGGCCCCGTTATCACTTTAGATAAAAAAAAAATGTCTTGGGCCCACGACATTCAAAAGAAGGTCTTGACCATGTAGTTAGCATCAACAATCAAGGTACTTCTGAATCACAACCCCAAATACTTCAAGACATTGTCAGATGTCAACCTGAGAGAGGTCATGTGTCAATCAAGTTTGGATTCATTTCGAATTTCCGGAAATCTGTAATTGCGCTTTTAATTATCCCTCTTTCTCCCTATGATTTTCTGTATGTTTTTAATACATTGTTAAAACAAGTTGGAATTCACTGCTATTGCTATACATTAAAAAGTGCATCTTACAGTTAGTATGTTGGATGGCATATGGAGTGTCTAGTACGTCTGATGACACATGGAGTGTCAGTTGTACGACCGATGACACATGGAAAGTCTGTTGTACGTCTGATGGCACGTGGAGAGTCTGTTGTACGTCTGATGGCACGCTGAGAGTCTGTTGTACGTAGTGTTGTTTTCGTTGACTAAAACTAAAACCTTCGTTGACGAAAATGTTGACTTTTCGTCAACGAGAACTAAAACTAAAACTAAAATTAGCAGCAAGACTAAAACTAGACGAAAACTGAACTTATTACAGATAAAACGAAATAAAAACTGAAACTAAAATATAGTGTTGCTTTCGTTCACGAAAACTAAAACCTTCGTTAACGAAAATGTTGAATTTTCGTCAACGAGAACTAAAACTAAAACTAAAATTAGAAGCAAGACTAAAACTAGACGAAAACTAAAATTATTACAGAAAAAACGAAATAAAAACTGAAACTAAAATATGACCTGGGACTAAAACAACACTAGTTGTACGTCTTATGACATATGGAGTGTCCGTTGTACGTCTGATGACGCGTGGAGTGTCTGTTGTAGTCTGATGACGCGCGGAGTGTTTGTTGTACGTCTGATGACGCCTGGAGTGTCTGTTGTACGTCTAATGACGCGTGGAGTGTATGTTGTACGTCTGATGACGACTGGAGTGTCTGTTGAACGTCTGATGACGCGTGGAGTGTCTGTTGCTTTTTTAAAGTTAATTCTTGGTGGAGATTTTTCTTATGTAACATTGATTGTAGACATTAAACAAAGATTTTTTTATTTATAAACGGAGTCAATTTGAAAGCATTGACAGCCAACATAATAGGGTTAGAAAATGGACGAAGATACACTTCTGGTATTTATATGAAATGTGACAAGCTGACTTTAAAAAAATATATAAGACGAGGTAATGGAAATCAATCAGATAGAAAGAACAGCTGAAAAAAAAATATAGAGTTAAGTTGAGGACTAATTGATAAAATGCTTTTTTTTTTTTTGACATGGCTGAAACATAAGTTGTCCACCCCCACCCCAACCAATCGCGATTTCTTTAATTTATTTTAAAAGATACTCATTTTTTTGTTATATTACATTTTTTTTTGTGTAATGCAGCAGTAACAAATAACACAGCCACAATCTAAGTACGAGGGGGAGTCATTTCGAAGATTAGCGCCAACTGAGAAAATCTACACCCCTGTTTACAACTCTGTACATTATCACGACCAAAATTTAAAAAAAAATATTCTGTGTCCATTTAGTAAAGTTTGGTGTTTGTTTTGAATCTTTTACATTTATGTTCAAAACTCAGGACGGAACTGAGGTGCATGTTGTTGTTGTTGTCTGATTATGCATGTAAACATCCACACTTGTTATCAATTAAAACAACAACAAACACCGGGCAGTCAATACGTTGTCTGGGGAAATTTTTAATGAGAGAAAGGATCGGCTAGTGTGAATGCGGAGGGAGTGGAGGAGAGGAGAGGTGAGGAGAAAGAGGTTTTGATGTGGGGAGGGGAGGGGGACGGTGGGGGGGGGGGACAACGGAAAGGTGAAGCAGTGTTTTTAAACAAAATGCGGTGCCGTAGACGTACAGATAGACGGGGGTCCGCGAGCTAGACAGAACGAGCGATGTGTATATACGAGACGCTCAAGGGGGAGGGAATGTACCGTTGACAGTTGGTTACTTCCCCTTGGCTGTCTGACGCGCGCGCGCGCGCACACACACACAACGGGTGTTGAAAGAGAACATAGCTCCGTATGGCGCTGGGGCTCAAATCTTTAATGTGATTTATTATTTAGCCGTCTGTTGCTGTTTTTGTTTATTTCTTTATGCTTCCATATCGGATGTACCTTTTTCATAATGTAAACAATGTAAGTACATCAATTAGGTTCAAGTCACTATTGTTGTCAGTATTATTATTATTGTGGATAGAAACTTCAAAGAACTCTGAACTATCCGGCTTAATGTGGTTAAAAAAAGCGTGTGTAAACCTTTAAGCCGGATGCGCTAAAGCTTTATAAATAATTAGGATCTTCCTTAAAAAAATAAAATACTCACTGTTTTTATTTTCAAGGCCGGCAATTATTTCTTATTGCTGGGACAATTATTTTATTTTCAGAAATACCGTTAAGCCAGAATGCCTGGTAATCGCGATCAGGGTGGTGTAAGATGCACTAAAGTTGATGAATGTCGGGTAATCGCAAGCCGGATGGTATAAGATGCACTACAGTTGATGAATATCGGGTAATCGCAAGCCGGATGGTGTGAGATGCACTAAAGTTGATGAATGTCGGGTAATCGCAAGCCGGATGGTGTGAGATGCACTAAAGTTGATGAATGTCGGGTAATCGCAAGCCGGATGGTATAAGATGCACTAAAGTTGATGAATATCGGGTAATCGCAAGCCGGATGGTGTGAGATGCACTAAAGTTGATGAATGTCGGGTAATCGCATGCCGGATGGTATAAGATGCACTAAAGTTGATGAATGTCGGGTAATCGCATGCCGGAAGGTATAAGATGCACTAAAGTTAATGAATGTCGGGTAATCGCATGCCGGATGGTATAAGATGCACTAAAGTTGATGAATGTCGGGTAATCGCATGCCGGATGGTTTAAGATGCACTAAAGTTATATTTACAGTCACGTCAATTGAACTCAAAGCCAATGAGTGAAAGGGTGGAAATATTTCTAAATTTTTAAAGAGACAATCTGTCCTAAAAAGAGAGAAAAAAATTGATTTATTGAGACACAGTTCAATATACGACGGTCTTAATTTGATCGATACCGGTAGGTAAGGGGCGTCCTTAGGGCTATGTGGGGGGCTCTTGGCAGTGGTGTAGCGAGCTTAACTCGTGCCCGGGGCACAATACCTTTTTAGCGCCCCCCATTATATGTAAAATATACCATTATGCGCCCTTTTGTGAGTAGCGCCCGGGGCATCATGCCTCCCCCTCTTGTCCATTCCTCACTACGTCACTGGCCCTTCGATATAGTACATTTGGGACCACCTCCCCCCCCACACACACACATAAGCAACATCACTGTCCATCAACCGATTGTGAATCTTGAATCAATATTATTTGACATGTTGGGCACCTTTGATCATCCAGCGGCTAGGTCTTTTTAACACGGGGCCCAAAACTTATAAAACACCTTTCCAGTAGCAAGATGGTTCATAAAAAAATGTACTATCTGGTAACAACAAAGTAAACTTTACATTTTAGTTGGTTTACAGCACAATACATGTTACAAATTATCCCTTGTGATGAAATCCCTGTAAGGGTGAGATCTTTACCTCTCAGAATCTATAAACCTGTTTTGTTTTAGTGCTCTTCTTTCATCGACACAATAACGATAGTGCAATGGCCTTGGAGCCACCACTGGAGAAATGTAAGGGAACTTCACCATTCCTTCATTTCTCACTGGAGTTATAATCCGGACCCTTAGGTCGACAGTCGTGCGAATTACCGCACGAGCATATGTCCCCTCTCTGCCCGACCAACTGCCTCCTCTACCCTGCTGATGAAAATGCTCTATATGTTCTAGAATTCACCCCAAAATATGACGCAAGAAGGCGTCCTAGTTAGGAAACATCAAAGGGGCAGTGTATCACCGGAGGCGTAGCTAGTACAAAAATGTTTGAAGGGCTATTTCGGCACACTTTCCTAGTTCGGCACACTTTCCTAGTTCGGCGCCCTGTGGGCTCCCTACCACCCACAGTACCCTTCCTACGCCACAGTGTACCACTCACTAATCCAACCAATCAGAAAGCCCGCTGAAATTAAACGCGCCACTCGTAATAAACATTCTCGTTTTGTTTTGCAATGTTTACATTTTCTCATTTGATACACCGCATTGTATATCAACATGACAAGTGATCGATGCTGTTATGATATCGATTATATAGAGAGATGAAGGATATTGACTGGCGCGTGCTTTCAAGTTTAATATCACACAGATTGTCATCTCGTAGTTTTATTGATATTTCTTAAAGAAGCTAGACACTATGCAAACTGTCATTTCTTAGTCACTTCAATGCAGAACACGTTAACCTACATCCCAAGTACTAGCTACTTTCTTTCTTTCTTTTTTCTTTATAAACTAGTTAACAAAAACCATTGTCACTCTTCTTATGCTATATGCGAGCATTGTTTTGTCTGTATGTGCACTATGTCTCTCTCTATATAAAAATTACTGTGAGCTTTGTTAACACTATGACTCGACCAGGGCCAGTCTTAAAGTTGTGGCGCCCTGGGCATTTCGATCTTTGGCACACTTTTTAAAATCTAATTTTAGATATTTTTACATTGCGCCCCCCCCCCCCCAGGACAACAGCTGAAATAGCCGGTAAGTTGAAAGCATAGCCAGCTTTGTTGCCCTACCTTTATAATACCCAGCATGCTTATACACCAGTGCTTCTCATACTTTTCCCCATTAGCGACCTGACAAGACACCGTTTAGTATTCGCGACTAACCTATAAAGAAGTAAAAATTAAAATTAATTCTGCTTACTCTCGATTAAGTATTTTATTTAAAAAAAAAAAAGCAACTGTTAGGCGATCAGCTCGCGATCCACCAGTTAGTCATGTGAGAACCACTGGTGTACATACTATCCTTGCTGTGTCTTGAACCTGCACCTAATTGTTTGGGCTCATAATCACAGCAGCGCCACCCACAGAAAAATACATCGTACCGAAAGTGTATCGCTACTGACAAGTTCCTCTACCGATGACTTCAAAAAAAATGTTGCCAATTGTGTTGCATCCCTTTTTATATAGTGCAGCACCTAAATATAGATACACTGTAGAATAATACACAAATATGGCGGATTTCGGAAAAAAAAATTTAATTTGCGATGCGCATCTCTGTATAATTTGCATTATGTGGGTATATTGATTCTTACCCGCGGGCTGTCACACGGCACGGAGCGACATCTGTTAACGAAGCCACCATACCCCGTAGTGTCTACATTTATATTGTGACACAGAGAAAGGTGCATGCCTACCAGATGTTTGATTAACTGGATGACTCCGTTTGGTTAAATGATTACTTTAGGGATTTATTTACTTTAGAGCCGTAACTTTAGTATCTACCTCTCTCTGTCTCTCTCTGTCTCTCTCTGTCTCTCTCTCTCTCTCTCTCTCTCTCTCTCTGTCTCTCTCTCTCTCTCTCTGTCTCTCTCTCTCTCTCTCTCTGTCTCTCTCTCTCTCTCTCTGTCTCTCTATCTTTCTCTCTCTCTGTCTCTCTCTCTCTCTGTCTCTCTCTCTCTCTCTCTCTCTCTCACACACACACTGTATATATATATATATATATATACATATATATATATATATCGTATCTAAAGGCTCAAATTTCGGAGTGTTCCACCCCACACACACACACAGCTTTGGGGAGGTTGCCTTAGTCGTCAACCTCAAAGGCCACTAGCGAGTATAGGTTCAAAGAAACTTACAGAGTCAATTTCAATCTTTTAGTTCAATCTAAAGGACCTTTCCTTATAGTCATAAAATTTACTCTTGAGAAATATTCAACCACTGCAGCTACCGCTTCTGTATGTAACAAAATTGCATATTACTTGCGTAACAATTAAACTAGTATCAGATCCGCCACAAAAGGGGTGAAAGCCAGAACGAAGTTTATGGCTCCCCTCCCCCACCCGACCCGCCCTTTGGGGTTCTTGTCGGGTACTGCAATCCTATGTAAAAAATCTTAACTATTGATGGGCTGGTATGATAAAACGGCCTTCGATTCCGGAATTAGTCAGGGAGACAAGGTTACCCGGCGATAGCAGGGGGTACCATCATAAGAACAAAGCTACACTTTGTTTCAACAAATAGAAACATTTTTGTAACAATGAAAGTAACGAATTAAAAAAAAAAACCTCCCTGTTCGACAAAGTATCAAGGGGGGGGGGGTAGGAGGGGGGGTAAGGGGGGAAGTTCATCTCCCAGGGTCAGTCATGACACCAAAAAGATCTAAGCTGCCAACTGTGTTGTGTAGAGAGCTCCTGTAGACATGTGAGCAAACCAGGTTCAAACATCGGAGATTTCCCAGTCGTCAGCGAGAGTAGTGAAACAGTAAAGCGGGGCAACTGCTGATCCAAATAACTCAGTTCCAAATGTCAATCAAGGGATTATTTATGTTTTATGTGAACAGTTGACCTCCCCCCCTCCCAACACACACACACACGCACTCCCAGGTACTAACAGTTCCGAATAGCTACACTGAATAAAAATATCTCATAAGAGAAAGATGGGTGGTTGGGGGGGGGGGGAGATTGGGGCAGGCTAAATTTTTGTAAGTGTTGTATCGTTGTATCGACCAATGAACATGGTCAACAAACAATCTTTGGACACAGTTGCCAGTCCCTTGCTTGGCCGTTCGCTGCACGTGCATCCAAGTAGCTAAATGTAACCCTTACAACAGACGACTGACTCATCTAGGACATCTACAATGTAATGGTATATAGTGAAGTTTCCGATGTAATGCCCATACACAGCGTAGGGGGGGGGGGTCAGGTGATGTAGAGCTCAACTTTTTTCTACCACCACGGCTATACGGATGGCCGAGTGGTGTAGATACTCGACTGTCAACCTGAGAGTCCTGGGTTCGAAACTCGTTGAGAAACATGGGAATTTGTACAGGTGAAAATGTGTTTTCAATGTCGTCCCGCAAGTCCACCCAGCTTTAAATGGGTACCTGACTTTAAGTTGGGGAAGTAAAGGCGGCTGGGCGTTGTGCTAACCACACAATCCCTTCATATGCCGAGGTTATAGAAACAGATGAATTCTACACTTCATCTGTCCCGACGGCCCGTTAGGGCTATGAAAACTTTACGTTACTTACGGCTATACTATAGCATTGTGTGGCTAGTTCGATGCCCCCACTAAATTACCGGGTGCCCATTTGAAAACTGGGTGGATTTAGGGGGGGGGAATTTTCTGACCCGGCACTCACCGGAAATGGGCCAATAAAACTAATGAGAAGAAATAAAAATGCCTTTAGTCATGAGACTTAGTTTTGCACCTGTGCCAGGTAAGCTCGGAACAAAACAATAAATAGAAAATAATGTATTCTTTCATGGTTAAGATCCCAAAAAAGGTTATTGATTTGGTTCAATCAGAGCGTGGAGCTGGTCACGAGTCAGAACCCTCATTATCATCATCGCCATCGGCCCTTTAACAAGTTATGTCTTAAGATGAATGGAGGGGGGGGGGTGGTAGGTGCCCCTTCAAAGACGTGGATATGTCTTTCCATTTCCCCCCTTTTTGCGTGTAATTTGAAGTCAAGTTTCTACATCCTGGCCTGATGGCTGTCACATTAATGTGGGCCAACCCTTTCAATATGTGACGGTTTTCCTCCCCCCCCCTCTCTCTCTCTCTCATACTTCTTAAAGGATGCCTTGCATGTTATCTAGAAACCTAGTTGATGCCATTAAACCTCTGTCTTCTATAATGCTTAAATGGGTACCGGAGCCTGAGAAAAAAGAAACGTGAAAATCGCATAAGACATAACTGTCACTGTGGCTAATAAATAGGATCTAACGTAAATTGTAATGAGGATCCTTTAAGATGAGGCTACACACATTGTTAAATACGTAATTACTAGCTGTAACCCTGCGAAACCTTTGCATAGAGTTAGTTCCCCTTAGGCGGTAGGCTAGATTATTTTTTTGGTTTCGGGCAGATCCGATTTTTTCATGATTGTATTTTAAACTGCAATACTGTTGTATTAATTCTTTACTTTCCATTTAACGCAGAACCCAGATTGCTATTATTTTATTAGATAGACATGACATACTTAAGTAAACAAAGACTGAGTCCGTCTAAAATTTAAAAAAAAATCTATTTTGATGTAAGTCGTTATAAGTATTTGAAAAAATGTTTAATCCTTACTTCTTGGTGTAGCATTGAGGGTTTTCCTTATTTATGACTTTTTTATTATTAATATTATCGATGGGTTGTATTTGCAGAAGACGAATGTTAGAAACTATGTTAACACTTAGACAAACAGACACACACGCTTAGACAGACAGGGAGACCCACATGCGTAGATGAACAGACATACACACAAATAGATAGACACACACACACACACGTAGACAGAGACAAACAGATACAAACACGTTAATATACAAACAGACTGACACACATAAATAGAAGTAGACAAATAGACATAGGCAAAAAGATAGACACATGCATAGACAAATAAACAGGCACACACATAGACAGACTGATACACATACACATAGACAATCAGACACTCACACACACACATAGACAGACACTCTCACATACATACATACATACATACATACATACATACATACATACATACATACATACATACATACATACATACATACACACATAACTCAGCGTGGCCTAATTTAAATTTATAATCTAATGTTGACGTAAATACAGGTAAATACTTTACCTGTCGATGTGTAGATTTACACGGAATGTTTCCTTAACCATAGACCTTCATGCCCATCTTGTTTAACCTCCCCATTTTTATTTTCACAACATTTTTTTCTAAGTCTTAATTTACCTGTGAAAATAAAAAAATGTAATCATCACAATCTACCTGTTTGAGTTTTAATTTCTAAAATTAAACCAAAAAAATGTTTTAAAAAATTAACAATAATAAGAAATTCCTTGAAAAGGTGTTCATTTTTTTTGGCTTATTCTACAAGGGCAATGAGTGGCTTAAATCTGGCACAAAACAGTCCAATGTATATTCATTAATTGGAATGTTTTAGTGAACTCATTTAAAATGCGTGTTAAAAAAAAGTTAAGTTCCGTTTAGTCCTAAAGGTCCGATGGGGGAATAGAATTTATCTGTTTCTGTAAAACGCCTAAACTGGGCGTATAAAAAGAGTGTATGGTTTGCACAAAGCACACCCGCCTTTAAGTCCCAAACTAAATCTGTTTGAACTTGATTGACATTTTACCAGCTTTCACTAAGACCTGGTCAACTGTCCAAAGGTTCTCACAGTTTGAAAGTTTAGTGCCCTACATCGTCCAGCCATCAGACAATGTGTATTGTGTATTCCTCCAAAAAAAATTCATCTATTTCGGTCCATGTATTCTATTTATAGATTTATTTAATCAACTGCCTGACTCAATTGTCTAACAACAAATTTAAAACCAGTCGCAGATTGAGAGCCCAGAACGGGAAGGGGGGGGGTGAAGGGTGGGGCTGGGGTGATAGGGGAGTAATGGGATAACCGTGCCGTCTACTACTTCATATGGGTACATGACATTATTTGGTTAAAACGTGTGAGTTGGCCTCGTCATTTACAGCAGAGGTTCTCCACATTTTTACTCAACTGTACCCCAAAGGGGTGCGAAAGTATGTCCTCAGGTACCCCCTACCCCAAAAGTAACTTGGCTAATAAATGCTCTTATTATGCGTACCCCTGCACTCCTTTCCCCCCCCCCCGTACCCCCTTGGGCTACAGCGTACCACCGGTTGAGATCCGAGGATCCACGGATGTCTCCCGTGGCGCCTAATTGGGAATACCACTCTCGGCTGTGGTGAAGATAAAAGATGGACTGCCCACCCTAATACCCCGCCCCATTAGTTTATAGAATCTAAGTGAAACATCCTATCCCTACATGAACTTTAACTCAGTGACTGACTTAACTTGACTTAATCCTCTGAATCCACGTGGGAGCATAGGGCCTCAACAACGCTCTTTCAGCGAACTCTATTTTGGGCGTCTCTCGTCAGCTGAGCCCACGACCATCCAGCTGCCTTCATCTCTCGCTCAGTGCAGCGTCTCCATGTTTCCTTTGGCCTGCCTGCTCTTCTCTTTCCCTGCGGGTTCCACTCTAGCGCCTGCCTTGTGACTTAACTCAGTAGTTTCTTTCAACGTTCACCTTTTTTTTTTGTTTGTTTCATGGAATTTTCTGAGAAAGTATAAACTCAATGATCATAATGAATTATTTTTTAACCACACACACATACACACACACACACAAACACACACAAAATAAAGGTTTTCTAGCCATCATTTATACAACAAAAAGAATATCCATTATACGAGAAAATGTACGACCTCCTTGGAGATGAAAGCCTGTATCAGTTTACTCAAGAAATATGTACTTTGTTTTCCCATCACAGTCTGGCGAAAAAAAAATTTATTTTTTTTTCAATGCAAGAGAAAAATGTTTAAAGATTTTGTTTTGTTTGAAGTAAACACGTTAAACCAACCTTGATGTAATTAGCGGAGAACTAACCCGTTGTAAGCAGCTTCCGGGTTGGAAATCAAGCACAACAAGAAGAAGTATTGCAAGATTTTTTGTTTTTTTTTAAATCCTCACCTTGGCTAGATATGTAGTCAGAAATAGATTTGTATATGTATATGTATTTGTACATATACACATATTTAAGTTCATCTGCCTCCTTGACGGGCATCAAGGCAGATGAAGTGGCAAAAGCTAATTTGGTTATGTCGCCATGGCATATTTAGAGATTGTGTGGCAAGCACGAAGCGCAGCTGCCTTTACTGCCCCAACTGAAGTTTGGTGCCCATTGGAAACAATGGGGGGGGCTTGGGGCACTTTCACCGGGACCTAGTAATAACACTAAATTGTTCTTCTTTATTCCTGTGTACCACTTGTATATGTATTTGTGATTATCGGTGTGTCACAGATTGACTCTGTGTGTGTATGTGTGTGTGTAAGTGTGTGCCGGGGAGAGTATCAGCGTGTAACTGGAGACTGAGTGGTGCGCTGTGTGTCTGTGTGTGTAGCTGGACTGTGTGGACAAGTAGATGATGTCCAGTTATTGGAGTGAGAAGTCGTGTTATACACCTGGTATGCGAGATCGTGCGAATATAGTGTCATTGGTACATTGTATTCAAGGGGGGTCGATTAAAGATTTTAGTATTGCAGCTCAAAGTTGAAGTTAGTGTTTGTGTGTCACTGAAGATGTTGCTGTGTTATTACTAATAACCATAGATAAGGTGCTTGTGATAATGTGATTATGTGTGATTATATGTGTTTATTTCTGTATATCGAAAAATCAGAAAGAATGTCACATCCAGTAATATTTTTCGTTCAAGCGAGGTGATGGTTTTTGTTAATTTTCTTCTGCGCACAGGCAAAAATTTTCTCACGCACCACTGGTTGCCGACCTTTGCCCTATAAATAACCAATAGTTCAATATATATTTTGTACTGATATACTCTAAAAATACCAATACATCATTATATTTAGGAATATTGTCACAGAGTGACTGGGTGTTCTGAATGTAACAACTCGATTATTATATTATGGAATCTTATATACCAACAATACCGATAGATTATTATATATTCTGCAAAATTCCAATAGATCACCATATCCTGAACAGTCGTACAATTTCACACCATTCCAATAAATCATTATATTTAAGAGAATTGTCACGGAGTGACTGGGTGTTCTGGATGTTCAACTAATATCATAACAATACCAATCGATTATATTATGGAATTGTATATACTTACAATACCGATAGATTATTAATTTCTTCAATATTCCAATAGATCACCACATCCTGGACAGACATACAATTTCACACCATTCCAATAAATCATTATGCGCCTAAACTGTAATGATTCCAACCAATGAACTTTGAGCTCGCAATTGATTATCATTTTTCTGTATTCCTAATTAACCTATATATCGATAACTTTGGGAATTCCAAAGATTCCAGTAGGACCTTTTTGTTCTGGATCTCATCGATTCAACTATAAGAGCTTACAACAGTGCGTTTTATTTTAAACTAGCTGTACCCTGCAAAACCTTTGCATGGAGTTATATCCCCTTAGGCTTGATCGTTAGGCTAGGTTATTTTTTGGTTTCGGGCAGATCCGATTTTTTTCATGGTTGTATTTTAAACTGGAATACTGTTGTATTAATTCTTTACTTTCGATTTAAGGCACACTGGAAATGCGTATTATATATGATGCCGAAAAAAACTTAAAACGTATTCAATTCACATAAACTTCAAAAGGACCCGACAATGCTAATCTTCATTTATTAAATTTACAATAGTCCATTTAACTCCATCCTCTTCTTCCTTTTGGCTCTACAGCCCATTTAGGGCCCTGGTATGCCATATTACTCTTTTCCACTTTTCCCGATCCATGGTCTTCTTCCTCCACTCTCTCACTCCTATTGCTTTAAGGTATTTACAAAACATCAATTTCATTCTGAATTCCAAATAGCACGATACAACAATGTACTCAAAGATTTAAATGTTTCAATACTTCAAGGGGACCGATACAAAATTCTGATGCCTATTAGCCCGAAACGAAATTCTTCATACAATAAACACATGTAGCGTACACATGTCTAGCAAAAAATTATAGTTTACTTGAGTGAATTTCAAAAAAAAAAAAAAAGTATACGGAAAATTCAAGTGACGTCGTACAATGTACATTGGTGGACAATCCGACGACGAATAACGGTAACACCGTGGCCGCGTGTCAAGTCAATGTTGTTATAAGTTTGTATTGTTATTACACAGTATTGAACTATTTGATACTACACAAATTGAAACATCGAACATAGTAAGAAAAGAATTATTAAGAAAAATATTTGAATAATCAAAAACTTCAGATTTCATTAGCCCCCCCCCCACCCAGAGTTTTGTACTGACTGTAACCCCCCCTCTCCCATCAACCTTTCCTCAAATGTTGTCTGCATCAAATGATTACTTATACATTCAATAGGTATCAATCATTGGTGACTTGAGGAAAAATGAAATGGCGCAAACCACACTTCCTCTCTCTCTATGTCACAAAGTCACATCATGCGAAAGCACACCCACACTAACAAGTACATACAAAAACACACTCATGCAAACACCCATTCAAACACATCTATACAAACACACCTATACAAACATACGCATACCAACATACACATTCAAAGACACACACATACAAACATACGAACACATACATACAAACACACTGATTCAAGAACACCCACCCAAACAAACACTCTCAAACACATCTAATCAAGCACACACAGATACAAACACTCCCAAACAAATAAAAATCCATATTAAGACACACGCATACAAACACACACATACAATGATATACAAACATACACATAAAAACACACACACACCCAAAAACACACGCAGCATGCAATACTCTCTCCTGTAGTTTATTACAAACACACTCGCACACATACACACACGGACAGGCCAAAACAAAGATACATACGAACTCACACATGCATACACTCATGCAATAGTAACTCAGTCAAAGACACGAGAGTTAGCTCAAACCACGTGCACAGGCAATAAACCTCGTAGCTCCGACAAATGTAAGTTCTGATCCCTGTAACAACTATCTCATTGTCATATCCTGTTTCCTGCAACAACTATCTTATTGTTCTATCCTGTTTCCTATAAAAAAAATGTTTGTTTCTTGAGTGTGAGCAAAGTTCTATGGCGGGAAAAACTGAAGCTCAAGCGGCACTATTCACAAAGCAGCTAGTGATTTACTATTAGGTGCGTACTTTGGAAGGTTGAGGCCCAATATCGATTCCCTTTGCCGCCACTGTAGAGAAGTGGAGGGAACCGTAGATCATTTGCTATTTGAGTGCCCTGGGCTGGCGGACCACAGGGTGGACCAGTAGGGTAGCTTGCTGGCCATTGGACTTTATGGCAGTCTCCAGATGTTGAGAGACACAGCGAGTTTGAGCTCTAAGTCTCAGCAGCAGTTATCACTGAGCGAGCTCAGAGAGAGAGAGAGAGAGAGGGAGAGATATATATATAGAGAGAGAATTATTTACTTTCTGATACTCAGATACCACGTGACATCAAATATGGTATAAAATTGGGTTTTGTGTGAATCGTGTTGCGCATTGTTGGGACCCGGGGGCCTCAACAATCGGAGCCACGGCCCCTTCCCTCCCCTCACAGATCACGGAATGTCTCTTTTTGAGTGCCCCGGACTGGCGGACCACAGGGTGGACCAGTACGGAAGCTTGCTGGCCATCGGGCTCTATGGCAGTCTCCAGATGTTGAGAGACACAGCAAGTCTGATCTCACGGGCTCTAAGAGACTAAGTCTCAGCCCGCAGTATCCACTGAGAGAGTTCAGAGAGAGAGAGAGAGAGAGAGAGCTGTACATAAAAAAATAAAAAGGAAATGTGTTACGTTTAAACACACACACAAAAATGTAAAAAAAAAAAAGATTTGAGAATAGCCGGTTTCATGCATTGGACGCTCAGCTTTTATAGAACTTTTTTTATGGTTTGGCACTTTTTGTTTAATTCAACAAAATATCCTGGGTGTTTTTTTTTGTTTGTTTGTTTGTTTAACTTTCAATTTTTGTTATGAATTTATAATTTTTACTTCAGCTCGCGACTCCCTGGGCCCTCCGCATCAATCTCCAACACCCTCCCCCACCCCCACCCCCCCCACACACACAGCCCTCATGTCAACACAGATCAATGTCTACAGGTGTGCAGTAGCGGTGTCTGCATGATAACAACGTTTGAATTAAGACCGTACCTTTTTTTTGTATAACGAGTTGAATGTGTCTTAAACGTTCTGTGTGTTCTTCCGTATCCACACCCACACACACACACCTGTACACTCAGACACACGCCTGTGTACACACACACACACACCTGTGCCTATATTTTTGTGGTATGTCTGTGTGCTGGTCTAATTATAAAATGCGAGAGGCTGTTTTTTGTGTATATCTTATGATTTGTTAATGACATGTTGGTGGTCTATCATCAACTTCTTGTTCTACTTGTCGTGTTCTGTACATCGTCTGTGGCAAGCCCGTCACAACACAACCACCAGCACCACCACCTCCCCAGGCCATGATAGTATGAGGTCAAGGTTCAAACCGTCAGACGACATATAAAAACCCCCCAGTGTGGGTGGGTCTGATTCTATTTTGATACGATGTGTATCCCGTAACCAACTTTGATGATTTGTTAAAATTTTTTTTTGCACACTTACACACATACGCGCGCTCGCGCGCACACACACAATAGCGCGTGCTTTTATAGGCAGAGGGAAATCGAAGTAAAGATTTGTTTCAATTAGGGTTTATACAAAAACCGACGTCAAAATACCGGTTTTTCGTCGCCGGTTATTAAAAACTATCCCTGGTTTCAATATTCAATGATAACTCTACTGCAGCTTTGTCTTTAATCTCACCTGTTTAATACCTTTTTAATACATTGTGGAATTCCCTATTGAATTCACATGAACCAACATCGACACTATTTTGAAACAAATGCCCCCCCCCCTTTCCCTCGACTTCCGTTCCATCACGCTCATTCGGCTCCAACGTCGGTAGACCTCCTAAACCACGGATTATATATTATACAGTATTACTATATAAATAGTCCTCGCTTTTTGTGTTAAAATTTTCGCGCCATTGTTGTTGTTCACTTTTGTTTCCAATGACGCTTTCCATTCATAAAAACCCACAGACCTATTCACACCTCTTTGTTGTTGTTTTTTCCAAGTCATGAAATATGAATGAAAAAGATTTCAATTTGCTTTTTAAATATAAAAAAGTGATAATATATTATTTAATTCCTGAGTTCATGGGTTTTTTAGGAGCTTTATATATAAAATAAACATTTCTATTCAATGAATGGTCTGATGATTGAAAATATAAATTAATGGCTGCGATGAACCACATTGTTTCAAAACAAGGCTTGCGCAATCTGTATAATATCTAATATGTGTTCCAAACAAAGTTCACATTATAAATTACGCACCATGATGCGCACCCAGGTCCAAACACAACCAGTGACATGTGTTGTACCAACCTTGCACATAGTCATCAACGGCAGGGCCGCGCTGACCTTACCACTAAAAGAACTCTGATAATTTATTTGACTGGCGACTAATGACAACAGACAAGTCCAATTCTCCATTTAGTAACTGACCAAAGTGAATTGTATGAAGCCAGTGATTCCTATAATCAATGACCCCTGCCCCTTCCCCTGGTGGGACGCTGAGATGATTTTGAGGGGCCGGTGGAAGCCTAGGGCCGAATGGGGATGACATAAATACCTAAAATAAAAATGATTTTCCCGATGATAAAGTTCAAAGATGAATCCAATGAAAAGTTTAGAATTTTCATTCGTTGAATATTTGTAAATGTATTTAAGTTTCATCATCTCATTTAGTGTAAATGTGTGAACAGACAGTTGTACTGTGATCTCTCGTCTTTTATTTTTTTTCAGTCACACAAATGCTAAAAGTATGGCTTCATTTACATTTAATATTATTCACTAGCTGTACCCTGCAAAAGCCTTTGCATAAGAGTTATATTCCCTTAGGTTTGATCAGCAGGCTAGGTTATTTTTGGTTTCGGACAGATCCGATTTTTTTCATGAATTTATTACAATTTAAAGATGCTATATATTGTAGAAATAAAAAAAAAATAGATATGAATGAAATTATTTCACATGTTGGCCTTCGGGTTTCATGTTGTAAATATAATATAACTCTATTCAAAGGTTTTGAAGGGTACAGCTAGTCTCCATCTATTTATCAATGTATGACCAGTAATTCTTTCATTAAACAATGCTGTCTAGTACAGAAGGCCAATAAATCACTTGCCGGGTAATACTGCACTCGACCAGCTATTCTGTAATCTCTCAACATTTTTATAACATTTGAAAAGGCCATTTCCACTAGATTTTTTTTTTTAGCTAAACAATGAAAAGACGAGGAATCTGGGTGAACCCATGGTGGGGGTAGATGGGGAGGGGGGAGGGGCATGTTGTGGGGCGGGTGGGGAAGGCAGGTCCAGTTTAAAGTTGTTGTTTGTTTATTTTGATAGGTTTGTATGTAATGTCACTCTGTCTGGCGGTGGACAGCAACGTAGACAAAAAATTTAAAAAATCAATAATCACTAACTTCTCTAAGGTCGATCGATTATTTAAAATTTCGAACACTTGTGTGTTCTCGATGACAATGACACTATTTTAAAACGTTCGTGTTTATTAATGAAGCTCTTATTTAGCCTGAGGCTAATTACTTTTTTGATAATGTTTATATAATTATAATGATGGAAATAGAGGGAAAAGATTACGGCTTCTCAAGTTTAGCACGAGCTCATAAATGGGCTGAGTTCTGAAATTGTTGTTTTTCAGTCATGTGTGCTATTTTTAATATTGTATAAAAGGAATTGAAATATTTTAACAATATAAAATACAAAAAAAAAGTAACAAAACAATAGATTTTATTTTAGTCTTTCGTTATCACACTAGACAGGCTAAGATTAATACTTTAAATACTCTAAGTTTTACAATTTAAAAATAATAATTAAAAAAAACTCTTTAAAAATAGACAAATAGAATTCTATTCAAAATGGGTTAGATTATAAAAATATTTATATAAATTGTGTTCGCTAAACAGACGCGTGAACGCCAGACATAAATGAAATAAATTATCCATATGTTAGCTCTCGCTTTTATTTGTCAATAAAAAAAATATTTTTAAAAAGTGTTTGATATAACATTTTATTGCGATTAATGTAAACATTATTTTATTGAAATTAATTGTTCCGTTTGGTTTTTTTCTTCGTCATAATTAAAATATGTAAGTCTGACATTCTAAAGATTTCATTTACTTTTTATATAAAAATAGTTGTACCCTGCAAAACCCTTGGTTATATCCCCTTAGCCTTGATCGGTAGGCTAGATTATTTTTTTGGTTTCGGGCAGATCCGATTTTTTCATGATTGTATTTTAAACTGGAATACTGTTGTATTAATTCTTTACTTTCGATTTAACGCAGAGCCCATATCGCTATAATATGTATTAATTTTTGAATGCAAAATATCATTGATTTATTTTATTAACATTCAATCTTTAGTCCAAAGTTTGCATAACATGAATATATCTCTGTATTCTTTTGTGACCTATTACATGATTTAGTATTCTTTTACTTCAATATGCTGCTATGAACACTTAACTGTTCTTCTTATCTCCTCTCTGTCCTCTGCACTCGCTGTGTGCCTCTTTCTCTTGTATGTGATGTTCGTCCTTCTGTGTCTCTGGTTGTGGGTTTATCCATCTATGGTACTTGCCTCACTTTGTGTCAGATTGAAAAAGGAAGCGTAATTTTAGCACAGATTGCAGAAGTAATTTATGTTGAACACAGTTTGAAGAAGTAATTTATGTTGAACACAGATTGCAGAAGTAATTTATGTTAAATACAGATTGCAGAAGTAATTTATGTCAAACACAGATTGAAGAAGTAATTTATGTTAAACACAGATTTTTCACAAGTAATTTATGTTAAACACAGATTGAAGTGCAATGTAATTTGGAACAAATCTCTCTAGGCCGCACATAGCTCTGAATGTTTGCATTAATCAATTGCTTAGATTGGAATCTATTAACAAAGCAAACGAAAATAATGTTTTTTCTATCTCTGCTGAAACTAAATAATTCCGTTTATTCTATCAGTTCTAGTTTTGTTTTGTTCTTATTTATTTCACTGATTGTTTCTCAATTTCGTTTTCATATTAATCTTAATCCTTCTTTTCCCGTTTTTCTTTTGCATAATTCACCCTCACCCTTTAAAAAAAAAGTCTACGGCTTAGTTCCCCTTGGATCGACTATTTAAATTACCGCCCTTGTCTAGGGATATCAATAGAGATTTCTTAACGCGTCTTCATAAGATGTATCAAGGGGAAGAGAACGTGTGGGGTGGAGGGGGGGGGGCTAGCTGTCCATAATTTCTTGTTGTCTATCGTGCTTTCTTGTAAGCTTGGGATTTACATATTCAGATTCTCTGGTTTTTACACCCATGATGCATCTGTGCGTTGACATTATTTCTTGGAAAATTTTTTCAAGAAAAGAGAGAAAAAAATAAAACAGTTAGCTCTCTTATCTCGAGAAAAACTTATTAATAGTGGCAAGTTATCAATAGGGGAGGGGGGGAGGTGATCAGTCTTGATGGTGGGTTAGAGACAACAATATAAACAAAAATAAATAAAAGGTTCTCAGAAAAACTGTTTGACCTTCTGACATTATTGTTTTTTTTTTCTGGAGATCATTGTGGAAATATCGATAACCAAATAAATCTGAGATAGATCTTATTAATGGCAACTTAATTATGTTGGTCTTTATTGCTTCTTAATGGCTACTAAACTAGATATGTCTTTATAACGACTTCTCTGTGGATACAAATAACTCGTTATTTCTTTTTGAAGGTCAGTCTGATACAGTCAGAATGTCAGTCTAGTACAATCATGAAATAAACTCACATAGCTCGGATATATCTTTATGACATCTCTGCTGCTATTTTACCTCTTTTCCTGAACCTACCACAAAAGAACTGCAGCTTATCAGTGTAAATCATGATGGGGGATTGAATTAAATTTTTAGCAGATAGAACCATATTATCTACCATATTATAATCATATAAAGGCTTTTATTTCTGCCTCTTTTGTGGTTTTATTTGACAAGGAGATAAAAAAATTAGCACTTATTGCTCTTTGAAAAATGTGTAAAAACTTGACATTATTGTAGCGAATCTGTTTTTTATGGGTTTCTGAGATTTGTGCCTCAGGATGTTTTGATTTTAATGATTTTGACAATGATAGTTACCAGTGATGTTCTATATAACAAATTGTATACTTGTAAAAGGCACAATTTTTCAATACATCATGAATTGGCGTTGAATTTCAGAAGAAACACGAGAAAAAAAAATTTCTAGACAAACTCACCCCCACCCCCAAACCAAAAAAAAAATCACAAAAAAAAACAATTAAGAGTCAGACAGACTATAAACAGACAGACAGACTGATAGACAGATAGACAGACAGACAGACAGACAGATAGATAGATAGATAGATAGATAGATAGATAGATAGATAGATAGATAGATAGATAGATAGATAGATAGATAGATAGATAGATAGATAGATAGATAGATAGATAGATAGATAGATAGATAGATAGATAGATAGATAGATAGATAGATAGATAGATAGATAGATAGATAGATAGATAGATAGATAGATAGATAGATAGATAGATAGATAGATAGATGATGGATGGATGGATGGATGGATGGATGGATGGATGGATGGATGGATGGATGGATGGATGGATGGATAGATAGATAGATAGATAGATAGATAGATAGATAGATAGATAGATAGATAGATAGATAGATAGATAGATAGATAGATAGATAGATAGATAGATAGATAGATAGAACACGACATTATAACTGCAACAAAAGTCATTTTGCAATCGGTGAAATTACGGAAGTTCTATTTCTAAAAATGAACACCGTGTCCATATTATTTACTTACATCCAAATATTCATGTATTTTTCACCTTATCTGTCAATCTCACCTCTGACTTTTACTCATCACTATTTTATAGTAGTATTCTACCCTCTTTTAATTTGACTGATAAGCAATATCTCCTCTACTCTCTTTCGCTCTCTCTCTCTCTCTCTCTCTCTCTCTCTCTCTCTCTCTCTCTCTTTCTCTCTTTTTCTCTACCCCCTCTCTCTCTCTCTCTATCTATTTATCTCTCTATCTCTATTTACGTTTCTCTGTATCTATCTATCTGAGAAAATATATTTTCACAATGTTTGTTTCGCTTTCCTGCATTCTTTTTTCTTTTGATATTTGACGTGTACTTTTTGGAATTTCCCCCTTAATTTTTCAACTCTCCCTCTCTGTTAATTCCTATCATTTTGTCCATCTTTCCTTATTGCACTCTCATCCAACTTAATCACCCACACAGACGCGCGAATACACACACACACACACACACACACAATCACTCCGCATGGTTCTCATAAACAGATCCTCTCCTCGTGAACCCCCCCCCCCATCCCACCCTATGCCCCGCCACCGTCTAACCCCTCCCCC
Organism: Bulinus truncatus; assembly: GCA_021962125.1. Classification (NCBI taxonomy): domain Eukaryota; kingdom Metazoa; phylum Mollusca; class Gastropoda; family Planorbidae; genus Bulinus; species Bulinus truncatus. Next base: position 11,503,099 of record JAGDYQ010000001.1, on the reverse strand, counting down.
ACCCCCCCCCCCCGGAGGGGGGGGCCAGGTGTTTTCTGCAGTTACAGCCAAATACTTAAAAAAAACTAACGATTCAAGCCAAAATGATGACGAGGTCAATTTCGCTGAACTTCAAACACAAGCCGTCCCGCCTTGAATTAATTATGACTGGAAATACAAGGAGCGGACAACTCAAAGCCGAATGACCCACCCCCTGCCCCCTCCACCCCTCACCCAAACGACCCAAAGCCAATCTTCGAGTGATGACATACGCCAGACACCTGAATGTGGATATAAAAGACCACGACGTTCGATACCCCCCATTGTTCTTTGCTTCATGCTCCACGGGAGTTGAAACAATAGTTGGCATCTTTCTGTTATGGTTTTTTTTTTAATTATTAGCATGTGTGTGCAACTGTGTGCATCTTTCGAGGAAAAAATTCTTCGCTCCAACTATTCGCATCAAAACAATGTAAGTTATCTTCCAATGATCATCATCAATGTTAATACACTTGTTTGTTAATAAGTACAACAATTCTGGGGGGTCCCTGACATACTTTGAAACCCGGGAACCCCTTTAAACCACTTTAGCCCAGATATATCAGGGAAGATAAATAATTATAAATAAATTTTGAAAGCGTCAGTACAGCTTGGGGGGGACAGACCAGCCTTCCCCTTCTGCCCTTATCCTACATTTAAAAGATTCTCAATTCATATTTTATTATTTATTAGCATATTTCAAAGGTCCATTGTCAGGTGGTCGGTTGTTACTTCTACTTGTTTAATTTATATATAAAAACAACTTAAAAATAATACTTCGACAAAAGTTTAGACCTACTCTATTTAAAAATAATAATAATAATACACATCACCTAAAGGACATAAGCAGACAGAGGTATAGACATACTGACTGATCGATTGAATGGTTTAAAAATTGATTTACTGACTTATTCAACGGTAGACTCGCAGCCTCACTATCTGATTGTTTCTTAAACTGCGCGATAAATAAACTTTTTTTTTTAAATGTTCATGAATCCTAGTCTAGAAAATATAATCTATCGCTCATTATCTATGTAATATCTGTTGTATCCTTATAGTATCTCTGTAATATCTCTGTAGTATCTCTATAGCGTATGGTATTTCCATAGTTTCTCTATAGTATCTGTGTAGTATCTCTGTAGAATCTCTGTAGTACAGTATGTACTATCTCTATGTTATCTCTGTAGTATCTCTGTAGTATGTCTGTAATATCTCTGTAGTATCACAATAGTATATCTGTAGTATCTCTGTAATATCTCTGTAGCATCTCTTTAGTATCTCTGTAGTATCACAATAGTATTTCTATGTTATCTCTGTTGTATCACTGTAGTATCTCTGTACTATCTCTATGTTGTATCTATGTAGTATCTCTATGGTATCTTTATAGTACCTCCATAATATCTCTGTAGTATCTCTATAGTATCTCTGTAGTATCTATATAGTACTTCTATAATATCTCTGTAGTATCTCTATAGCGTATGGTATTTCCATAGTTTCTCTATAGTATCTGTGTAGTATCTCTGTAGAATCTCTGTAGTACAGTATCTCTATAGTATCCTTATTTATCATACAGTCCGGTAGTTTATATATCTTATTCATAAAAAATATATTATGGTTGTTTCTTACCTACATGTTATATCGGGTTGTATTATTACACATGGTTTTAGTGTGCCCCCATACGGTCACTTCTACAAGGTTATATTTAATATCTCAATGGGTCCCTTACTGGTCAGTTCTACAAGGTTATAGTAATATCTTAATATGTCCCTCACTGGTCAGCTCTACAAGGTTATATTTAATATCTCAATGTGTCCCTCACTGGTCAGTTCTACAAGGTTATATGTTATACCTCAATGTGTCCCTCACTGGTCAGTTCTACAAGGTTATATTTAATATCTCTATGTGCCCCTCACTGGTCACTTCTACAAGGTTATATTTAATATCTCAATGTGTCCCTTATTGGTCAGTTCTACAAGGTTATATTTAATATCTCAATGTGTCCCTTATTGGTCAGTTCTACAAGGTTATATTTAATATCTCAATGTGTCCCTCACTGGTCAGTTCTACTTGAAGCCTCACTTAAACCACCGCAGAGATGACATGTGGCGGGAGGAGAGGGTGGCTGTAACAGCCAACAAGTTCTCACACATTTTCTTCAGTAGCTTCGTACGTTACTGATAACTTCGTGCACACCTTACTAAATATTACTGATAACTCCGTGCACACCTTACTAAATATTACTTATTGATAACTCCGTGCACACCTTACTAAATATTACTGATAACTCCGTGGACACCTTACTAAATATTACTTATTGATAACTCCGTGCACACCTTACTAAATATTACTGATAACTCCGTGGACACCTTACTAAATATTACTTATTGATAACTCCGTGCACACCTTACTAAATATTACTGATAACTCCGTGCACACCTTACTAAATATTACTTATTGATAACTCCGTGCACACCTTACTAAATATTACTAATAACTCCGTGGACACCTTACTAAATATTACTTATTGATAACTCCGTGCACACCTTACTAAATATTACTGATAACTCCGTGGACACCTTACTAAATATTACTTATTGATAACTCCGTGCACACCTTACTAAATATTACTGATAACTCCGTGGACACCTTACTAAATATTACTGATAACTCCGTGCACACCTTACTAAATATTACTTATTTATAACTCCGTGCACACCTTATTAAATATTACTGATAACTCCGCGCACACCTTACTAAATATTACTGATAACCCCGTGTTATAAATAGATCTATAACTAGATATTCTGGTATAACATAATAATAGTCAATCGTACTATTTTAAACTAATCTATTAATTTGTTACTATTTTTCGTTAGTTATTCTTGCAGTTTTTTTATATTGGCTATATTTCAGATTTGTTAATTTTTCTCTCCTTCATGACTGTACCCACTAATAAATTCAACTTCTTGGTAACGGACTGTAGTCCACACAAAACTAAGTCATAAAAGTATTATTTAATTTAACATTTAGACTTAACTAATTGAGATTACTGAACAAAACATAAATGAAATGTCAGAGCAGATCATATAAACAGATAGACTATGTGGCTGTCTACCCCCTCCCTTTCCCCACCCTGCTATGGAAGCCCCCTGTCTGCTAGAGCAATCGGAGCACTTGAGAAAACTTGGTCTAAAAATAACCTAGTAAATGAGGTCGTCAACTGGGTGGGGAGGGGTACAAGTTTTCAAATATTATTATGCCCCCCACACACACACCATATAGGCCACACCGCCATGACACTTAGGAGCTCCAAACCTATTTTTACCTATAGCCTCAATACGTTAGAACTGCTCCAAACGGTGTTAAGTAAGTTGTAGTCCTTCATGAACCATGCTGCTACTTTTCGGTTGGAGATCTATTACATCACCTTCTCATGTCACGTGGCCGCAATGGTTGTATTGAATTATGTGGCATATGCTGGTCTGGGTGTATTAATTTGACGTTATGCTGCTATGTCTGTCGGCGTTGATGCATCTCATAAAGACTCATGTGATAGGTTCCTAGTGACGTATTACGTGACGCATTCCCCAACAGAGGTGTGCGGATCTTGAAATTTAGCGTCCGCGTCCGTCAGCGGATTTCTATCAATGATCCGCGTCCGCGTCCGCAGAATCTTACAACATTGGTCCACAGTCAGTCCGCGCGTCCGCATTGCTGAAATTTAGTTTTTTAAATGACTTGAAATTTTTTTATGGTAACGCTAAAGATCCGCTCTGTCCGCGAGTCCGCAACTTAACCATACGAAGCGTCCGCTGTCAGTCCGCGGATTTGGAAAAGTTTGCGGATCTGCGTCCGCAAGCGGACGCGTACGCTGTCCGCTCATCTCTGTTCCCCAGTAGCGAAGAAAGGATACTGCGAGTTTTGCGGCCGCAAATGGGACAGAACTAGGAAAGGGACTAAGTACGCTGTTATATGTTTTTTTTTTTGCACTTTTTAGTTTGGAAGGAGAGGAGGAGGGGGGGGCTGCGGGGGGCTGTGGGGGGCTCTACAACTGTAACATACACAGGGCGCCAAATTAGCTTAGCTGCGGCTCTGCATGTTGATATAATCTTGATTAGTGGCCGTGTTGCTGTATATTATCTTGATATATGACGTTCTGCCAGTCATCCTATTACAATATTGATACATGATGTCGATTTTTTTTGGTTGACTGATCGAGTTGACTGATCGAGTTGACTGATCGAGTTGACTGATCGACTTAACTGATCGAGTTGACTGATCGAGTTAACTGATCGAAAGTTTGCATACCGCACACGCCCCCTTTAAACAAATTGATGATCTGGCTTTACTTTATATTTTATATAAAACTAAATCTGTACATAAATATACATATATATATATATATATATATATATATAGAGAGAGAGAGAGAGAGAGAGAGAGAGAGAGAGAGACATTAGTAATTAACTGCATGTGTCAATTTTCAAAATGTCATTAGTGATAGAGAATTTCACACACCAAAAAAAATTGTTTATTAAAAATGTAAGATTAAGGTTTGGGCAAAATGTTTTATTATTCGGGGAATTTATCAACCGTTTATTACCTGATAGTACTGACATTACTGATAGTACTGAAAGTACAGAAATTACTGATAGTACTTTTATTATTGATATTACTGGTAGTACTGAAATCACTGATAGAACTGGCAGTACTGTTATCACTAATAGTGTTGATATTAATATTAGTACTGGTAGTACTGATACTACTAGTAGTACTGATATTAATAATAGTACTGGTAGTACTGTTATTACTGTTAGTACTGATATTACTGACAGTACTTAAAGTACATTTAATACACTTGCGATCTACTGAGACCTGTTTCATTAATTAGGTTTCCGTTAATCATGACGTCAAATACAGGATCAAATTCAAACCTTTACGTAATTGTTGTTTTTTTTTTCTTTGTTTATTTCTCTTTCCATAACAACACGTTCAAATCTATTGTAAGATTCAAATTTGTTTCGTTTTTTTTTCTGTTGTTTTTTTAATTCCAATTTTTTTTAAAAAAGGAATATTTATATATCATGTTTCTATTTATCTCAATATTCCGCTGTGGTATGATATAAATATTTTGTCATTAAACTTCAGAATTAACTGTGCATGAAATTTAACACAATGCTAAATCTATACAAAAAATAATGAAAATTTTTTCTCTCTTTTATTCAAAAGGTAAATGAAATACATTTCTAACAAACTGGAATCTCTACGTCGTTGAACACACAATTTCCCTGTGATAACTGGAGATAATTCAAACCTGTACTTATCATCCCTGATAAGTGTGTGATATGATAATTCCTTAATACAACTACGTTCGGGATATCCAGCTCTCTCGAGATAACATTATTTCGTTAAACATGTAAAAACATAAAAGCGTCGGAAAATATAGAAGCCATATTGTCTCTTCATTAGCCTGTAATATGTTCTGAGGTCTTTATGTGTATCATTGGATGTCTACCAAGGGCCATAACTTGTGCCCAATAAAGAAATGATTATCTTTCCCTTGTTGTACATTGAGTAGAACACGCCAATTTACAACATGCAGGCGATTGGGTCACAGCAAGATGATATTGACCAGACGACATTAGAATCACAAACATCCCACAAAGGAGCGAAGGACAAGAGTTTATAACATGACGTGACATTTCCCTTTTCCTCGATCTATTGGAAATGAATCTAAGTCTATATTGCCCTGAACGTTGAATATGTTGATAGATACAAGCTGTATTCAGTGGTTGATAGATACAAGCTGTATTCAGTGGTTGATAGATACAAGCTGTATTCAGTGGTTGAATGCAATAGGAAAAGTCTTCCGACAACATTAAATTATTCAAATCCAACGAAATAATCATGTTTAACCCTTTTTTCCCCAGTACAGATAGCATAAACCTAAATATGATTCCGTGAGCTCTGTATAAATTTAGCATTTTATCTAAATACATCTGCCATCAGTAATGTCCAATACAAACGGCGGGGGTTTGCAGACCCCACCAGTGGCGGCGCCCAGAATCCAGAAACCCGTCAAAAGAAAAGAAAGAGCGAGTGCGAAGCAGAAGCTCCTCCAACAACAGGAACAGCAGAGGCATCTACAGCAGGAAATCCAGCAGCAGCTGAAGCTGCAGCAACAGACGGCGCCGAAGAAGGACCAAGCGAAAAACTCTCCGTCGGCGCGGAAGGGATGCAGCACGTGCTGCTACAGCTCCTGTTGCTGCAGCAGCGGCTCGGAGGACTCCAAAGCCCGCGACAGCATCAACGAGGCGGACGACGACGCCACCCACATCGCGTCGCTTAGCAACAACCAGACGCAGAGCAGCTCTTCGATATGCTGCGGCTGCTGCTGTTTTAGCAAAAGGAGGCGGAAGTTGAAGCAGCTCGGGAATCCACAGAGCAAAGGCGGTGGGGGCGGAGCGAGGGACAAGAGTACTTCCCGGTGCCGCCGATGCTGCCGAAAACTGACCGCCTTCATATTCTCTCACGTCGGACTGTGCTCGCTGGTTGTGGCCTACTCCATCATGGGCGGATTTCTGTTTCAGTGGCTGGAGGCCGGCGATGAGAAGGAGACAAGGATAGGAGTGTCCATGACAAGAAGTGAAAGCGTGGAGAAGGTGAGTCCAGTAAGAAAGCCATCACATGGCACAGGCACGGCCGTTCATGCTTATAGGTAAATTGACAATAGTCCAGTGCTCACACTTTCAAAGAGTCGTTCCCAGTTGGGGGGGGGGGCAACATGTACTTTTGTCTGAGGCCTTTACTAGAATATAACGGTCTTTTCCTAGGGCCGCCCTTGAGGATTGGAATGGGATGTGCTGAAAAGTGGAGTAGACTATGATCAAAAGTTGCGCTCTGATAAAGATATTCTTTTAAAAACATAGATAAATAGATAAGGAGACTTTATATAATGTTAAATAACAAAAAAATACATGAAGCCTATTTATAAATCTTGAAAATTTAGATATATTTAGAAATTTCTGATAAAAGATAAACGAATAGATTTATAAAATTTATGTATATCAAAAGACATAAATATTTTTGTTATTTAGTTAAATAGACTTTTCTTTTTAACTATAATAATAGATATATTTATAAACTGTATTTTAAAAGATATATTTATAAACCACTAGATAGATTTATAAACGGTTTACCAATAGATATATTTATAAACTGTATTTTAAAAGATATATATATAAACCACTAGATAGATTTATAAACGGTTTATCAATAGATAGATTTATAAACTGTTAACCAATATTTAGATTACCACTAGATAGATTTAAAAACTTGGGTGGCCAAGTGGTGTAGATACTCGACTGTCGACCTGAGAGTCCTGGGTTCGATACTTGGTGAGAACCATGGGAGCTTTTCCAGGGAAATATGTTTCAAAGTCGTCCCACAAGTCCAACAAGTTTTAAATGGGTACCTGACTTCAGTTGGGGAAGTAAATGCTGCTGGGCGTTGTGCTAACCACACAATCCCTTTACATGCCGACGTTAAAGAAACAGATGAATTCTACACTTCATCTTCCCCGATGGCCCGTTAGGGCTCAGGGAACTTTACTTTACTTTACTATCAATATATAGATTTATAAACAGTTTCCACTAGATAGATTTATAAACTGTTAACCAATATTTAGATTTATGAGCTATTCTAAATTTCTCTTGGCAGCTCTGGAACATGACCAGTGAATTTAACATCCTGCGCCAGGCAAACTGGACAGTCGAGGCCGACAGGATCCTGCGAGAGTTTCAGTCTGACTTGTACAGGTCGGTGAAGGAAAGAGGGTGGGACGGCAGGGATGAAAGAACCGAGGACATGATGTGGTCATTTTCAGGGTCATTGCTGTACAGCGTCACGGTAATCACAACGATAGGTCAGTTTGTCACGTATTGATTGAAATATTCATTGATGTATTTTTTAAAGTCACTCTTTCTAAACCAGCATTGATCATAAATCAATCAATGCTATTTAATACAGGTGTATATATATTGTTTAATGTTATCCTGGAGTTTTGAATTAAGAATCTCCAACTGCATTCCAATGTTGTTGTTTTCTGAGTCATTCATTGGCTGTCAAAAAAAAAAGGAATACTCTCAAAACCTCCTAGTGATTCTTTCCATGACGTCAGTATTGAACCGATGAATTCCATTTAGGTTTCTTATTTTTCTCGCTGAGTTTGGAATTTATTTATACCACAGTTGAACAGTTCGCTTAATCCCATTCACATAGAATTGACAATGTCGAGAGCTGTGGGTCATAATCACAGACAAATAGCATTGACACTGTCAAGAGCTGTGGGTAAACAATGCCCGTGACAGTTTGTGTTAATGGTGGGTTGTTGTTTATTTATTTAGTTGTTTGTGTGTGTGTTTTTACACACACACAAAATTGGAGTCTGTGAAAATATCTGCACAAGACACTGGGCTGTTCTTGAGAAAAGACAAACTACTAGACAATGAGATATAAAGAGATAGATAGATAGACAGATAGTGGGATGGATGGACGGATGGATGGATGGATGGAAGGATGGATATATGAATGGATGGAGGGAAGGATGTATGTATGGATGGACGGAAGGATGGATGTATGGATGGATGGACGGAAGGATTGATGGAGAGATGGATGGACGGAAGGATGGATGGATGGACGGAAGGATGGATATATGGATGGATGGACGGAAGGATTGATGGATGGACGGAAGGATAGATGGATGTATGAATGGGTTCCTGGGAAGATAACATTTATAATCCCTGGATAAACACAACACCGGAAAATGAGAAGTCCTAGATCCGACAAAGAGTTTTAAAAATGTTTGAATCCGTTACCATTCGCCTCTTTAAAAAAAAAAGTAAAACAAAATGGCTGAATTCCAATTTCAACTCCGATGAGTACCGTCACCATTGAGTTATTGTTATCACCAACAGAAGTTCGTTTCACTGATAACATGAAAACACTCTGTTATTTGCAGTATCTCAGTCAGTCCATGGGTACACGTCTTACTTGTGCCTTGTTGGTTACTAAGTCAACAGCGATAGGTCATCATAGTCACGTGACATACCAAGTCATAGTCACGTGACATACCCAGTTGACGCATCTACGACAACTGCCCGTGTGACTTGGTGGCACGTGGGCTGTGAGCTCGATCTGCACGCTGAAGGTTTGAGGGTTCAAATCCGAACAAGACTAGTGCCCCAACCTTTGTCTTCCGGGGCAGGCATGAAAGAGGTGTGATAAACGAACCGCCCTGTTAGTAGTTCTTCGACACAAAACGCTAACCTTTAATATCTACATAGATTTTAATAATACCGACTGGCTTATTTTTTGGCTCTATATTTGATTTTGTTTGCTAAAATTTGCATTCTATTTCATTACATCAGTGAGTTAATTTTAAGCACATTTTAAATATTTATTTTTTTCAGTTAGATTGATTTTGCAGAGAAAAAAAAACAAAACTTGAAAGCCAATTTCTGGTTAAGCTTCAGGCAACTTCTGAGGCTTAAGATATTTCCTTATTGGTCGGATATTGCTTCTGTAACCTCGATTTCGTTTTAACTCACAGACTGCAATCTTTATTATTAATTCATTAATGTTTTTCATTATGTGTGTGTGTATGTTGTGTTTTGCCTTAAAGATTACAATATTTAGTGTCTCATTATGTGTGTGTATATGTTGTGTTTTGCCTTAGAGATTACAATATTTAGTGTGTCATTATGTGAGTAGGTATATATGTTTTGTTTTGCCTTTGAGGTGACAATATTTAGTGTCTCATTATGTGAGTATGTATATATGTTGTGTTTTGCCTTAGAGATTACAATATTTAGTGTCTCATTATGTGAGTAGGTATATATGTTTTGTTTTGCCTTTGAGATTACAATATTTAGTGTCTTATTATGTGAGTATGTATATATGTTGTGTTTTGCCTTAGAGATTACAATATTTAGTGTCTCATTATGTGAGTATGTATATATGTTGTGTTTTGCATTCAAGACTACACTATTTATTATCTCCTACATGTGTATGTGTGTTTGTTTGTATTGCTTCAATCAGTTTCTTTATTTCTCTCAACATCTCTCCCTTCCTCTCTCTCCCTCCCTCTCTCTACATCCATCCCTCCCACTCTCCCTACCTCTCTCTCCCTTTCTTTCTCTCTTTCTCTCTCTTCCTCCCCCTCTCTTCTTCCTCCCTCTCTCTCCCTCCCTCCCACCCTCCCTCTTTCCCTCTCTCTTACTTTCTCACTATGGGGCTTTGGCAACAGCTTAGTAGCGCACTCTTTCTACCCATTGTTTCCCTCACAGAACCCCAACAATAACATTGTTTTTGCCTTATCTGCATTTTTTTTAGAAAGAAGTTGTACGTACAAAAGTACGATATAGGGTATGACCCCCATCTAATGACCTCATCTAGATAAAAACCCATGATGGCCCCATATAGTGACCTTAACTATGACCGAGTATGATGGCACTTAATGATCATCGTAGCTATGAACATGTATGACTCCATTTAAAAGGGGGTAGTGGGGGGGGGGGGGCTAGGAGGTTAGAAATATCCGGTTATGGCCTGCTTGGGGATCCGTGTGTGCAAAGTGTACCGCCTGAATACCACCCAAGGGTTCTGATCCCACGCAATGACCTAATAGCACTGACAGTTATTATTCGATCAGTTTTTCTCAATATTGGATATCATCAAAAAACAAAATGTAAACGTATTAAGCAAGCGTATTAAAACCACACTTCATTTTCTTACATGTTAATCAGCGACAATAGAGAACTATTGGAAAAAATTTTTTTTTTAATTCGTGTATTCGTAATGTAACATTTTTATATTTATTTATTTGTTTCAAAATGACATTTGGATGTATCGCGATTCTTCAAACAATACGTAAAATATTTCTTTAAATGACAGAGTCTCAGATGTTGTCTGCTAATCAAATGTCATCTAAAAAGTTTATTATCTTAATGGCGCCTGACATCTTGCCCTTATTAAATGACATGTCGCATGATGTATTTTTGTTGAGACGAAGAAATCGTTCACTTTATTCCAAAGGAATTTGTCCGAGCTGGTGGTAACTTTCTCCGCCAGTTTTCAAGTCTTTGACCGACCGATTCTTTTAATGAAATCTGGCATCCGATTACTGTTTTGATAAAATCCGGCTTTCGATTACTGTTTTTGACTCTAGCCCGAGGACATTTAGAGAGAGAGATGTCGCTGAGGGATCAAATCTTGAACATTTTAATTCTCAGATTTTGACTTAAGTTGTTGTTTTTGGGGGGTTTTTTTGTTGGTTATTTTAAATTCCCTTTTTTTATTTTTTTATCTTTTATTTTTGTGCATGTGTATATGACCTCTGTGTTGTGTTTAAATGTGTGTATACCTCTGTGTTGTGTTTAAATGTGTGTATATGACCTCTGTATTGTGTTTAAATGTGTGTATACCTCTGTGTTGTGTTTAAATGTGTATATATGACCTCTGTGTTGTATTTAAATGTGTGTATATGACCTCTGTGATTTGTTTAAATGTGTGTATATGACCTTTGTGTTATGTTTAAATGTGTGTATACTTCTTAGTTATGTTTAAATGTGTGTATACTTCTGTGCTATGTTTAAGTGTGTATATATATATCTGTGTTATTATGTTTGATTTTAATAGATTTAATTTTTCTAATATTTAATTTCTTTTCTTCTTGTTATTGTGTATTTGTCATTTATTCATTTATTTTTGGCCATTTGTATTTGTTGTATAACCAGCTACTCAAATACATGTACTGCAGTTTATGAATGACATCGAACGTGTGGTTCTCAAAAGTTTGAAGTAATGACTCACTGGTGGGTCCAAGCCAGAATTTCTTTAGGTTGCCAAACATATTTTCAATAAATGCTACATCAAGAATATGTACAAATTAATTTTAACCTTTCTTTTATTCTTATCTTTCTAAAGCTAGGGTCGAAAAACGCAACAAAATGTGGGAACCACTGAAATAGTTGGCATGTGAAAAAAAAAAAAGGCGGTATGTGAGAGCCTCATGACAGTTTTTTTTATGCAGTAAACAAATAGTTCAAAATGCCGCCACCATAGTCAATTTACGTTACAGGGAGCAACAAGTAATTGTATGAGAGCTTATTGAGAGCAGCACTAGGCCCCAACTGGCCGCCCCGAGTTATAAATCATCTCATATATCCACTCGACCACCCCCCCACCAACTTGATTCCCCCCCCCCCCCATATTTCATCTGCACATCACAAAAGACTTGGGTATTTATTTTTCCCTTCAGCCAGAAATATATTCTTTCCAACTTAATCTAAACAAAAATAGCATGCACCGGTTGATATAAACAAGTAGCGCAGAACGCAAACAGCAGCTCAGACAGACAATATACAAGACAGACAAATATGTATACAGAAATATTGAACGGCAAAATATATCTTGACTGGCGGGGAGGTGGGTAGTTGTATATAGATTCGTTAGACAGGAAATAATTTGTTTTTTAAATAATAATAACCCAAGGAGACGGGCAGATAACGATGCACAGACAAACAGGTGTAAATATCTCAGCGCGAACTGAAACTGTTGGTGAAGAATGGGAATTCCCTGTCTCTATATAAACAAAGACAAAAAGCACTCAAAATGGACAGTGGGGGAGGGGGGGCGGAGGGGAAAAAAAGCCCCCAGTAGTTCGATTTGTGTGTCTGGCAAACATAATAGAAGACGGTTTAATGTTTGCCAGCAATTTTTTTTTTTTTTACATGTTCATTTCATCACGTGCGATACACTTCCCCTTGGGCGCGCCGCGCCCCCCTTCCACAATTTTGTAGCTCCCCCCCCCCTTCTCCTGCCACCTCCTAGTGAAGGTTGAATTAAATTGGGATGTGGAGGAGGAAGAAGATATATATATATATATATATATATATATATACAGTATCACTAACATCGTATACGGCTCTGACCTTGAGTCCAACACTTTGTAGCTTTTCGGGAAATTCCGAAAACCAGAACCTGTTTCAGGGATTCTCATAATGTGAGGCGTGGCCAGCGCTTTGAACGATAAGTATCCGGCGTGAAATTAGTCAGGCCAAAAAGTAAAATTAGATTCTACATAAATCATCATATTGAATGCGTACGAAGAAACGATTGTATTGAATAAGTGTGTGTGTGTGTATTTGTACTTTGTATGTTTGAGAATATTTTTTTCATTATTGTGTAAGTGGACAATAAATAAACCAGGCTCGTCCCTAACATCATTTAAAATCTAAGGGGCACAACTGGGAGGAGCCGAGGCAGAACCGAAATATTACAGCAGAGGAAAAGATAAAATAAAAAAAGGATGGATTTAATTATTCAAGATCCAGAAACAGAATTGTTATACCGAGGCCTCAGTTACGCCTCATTTGTTGAATAGGTCATCAGACACACGCGCTAAAAGGCGGTCACATTATGATTATGTCAAAGCAATAGTTTGCATTACTGGCCTCTAGTTACCACATTTACTTACCTAAACTACTAAAATGTGCATCCCTAATCATAACGTGCGTCATTACTCATACGTAATGCATCGACAATCCTTCAATCGCTAACCATGATATACCGTTAATCGTCCTCAATCACAATCTTACAAGCCCCATCAATCATACAAACACCAACATAAACACATCTAGTATGTATACAGGCCCAAGCAATGCGTACATCAAACACAAATCATCTGTGATGGCCTCCAAAGTTTCCTAAGTCTCAACTATTAAACAAACGTCGCCAAAACTAACAATACTCTTAGTGGGTCATGAATAGATAACAATACTCTTGGTGGGTCACGAAAAGATAACAATACTCTTAGTGGGTCACGAATAGATAACAATGCTCTTAGTGGGTCACGAATAGATAACAATACTCTTAGTGGGTCACGAAAAGATAACAATACTCTTAGTGGGTCACGAATAGATAACAAAACTCTTGGTGGGTCACGAAAAAACAATAAGCTTTGTGGGTCACGAATAGATAACAATACTCTTGGTGGGTCACGAAAAGATAACAATAAGCTTTGTGGGTCACGAGCGAGAAGATATAAATACTCCTAGTGTGTCACGAAAAGATAACAATACTCTTTGTGGGTCACGAAAAAATAACATTACTCGTGGTCGGTCGTGAATCGTAAAGGTTTGAGAAACACTGGGATAGCTTCTTTCGCTGTCTTATTTTCATGATATCTCCCGCATATCCACATGTCACGTGATGTCTTCACACTGCGCACTGCACCTATTGCAATAAAGCCATTTACAAAACAGCATTCAGTGTTTCTAATTAACAGATGGGGAAGCATTATTGAAACACAAAAACTATTCCGATCTTCATGTTGGCAGTTTTATAATTTACCAGCTACGGAAACCTCACAAATGTAAATTACCTTTCTCAGAAAATATTTGAGAATCTCCCCCCACACACACACACACAAACCCTTTCTTTTGTCAAATTAGATTTGTGCCATTTTTCAATGTAAACAAAAAAAATATATTGCACATTTTCAATTAAAAGCCATTCTTGAACATTTCTTTCTTATTGTATCAAGTTTTGGATTTTCGTCTCATAAATTTTGCTTGGCATTACTTTCCATTATGTTTGTAATGAGACAACATAAAATGTTTTCATTCAATTTTTCTTTCAAACAGTTAGCTGTCCATTTGCGTCACTTCCTGCTGTATCTTATAAATAAAATCTTCGTTTTAATTTTATGACCTGAAATGGCTTTGTGCCATTGGTTGCTTTAGTTCGGACAACTGAATCTTACAAATATTTTACTTTTTGCTTTTTTCCATACCCTAATACATATTTCATCTGCACATCACAAAAGACTTGGGTATTTATTTTAAATATATATTTACTGGCCTCTAGGATATATATATATATATATACATATATATATATATATATATATATATATATATATATATATATATATATATATATATGGATTCGGCAATTCTTGCTACTGAACGTGATCTATGTGGCAAACAGAATTTTGATGATATACTGTATGACTTCGCTACACGTAAGGTTCGTAAAGTAACGTTAATTTGATCGTGATTTTGTATTTTGTAAAGAATGAATAAAATTCAAAGACGAATTTATTTTTTTTAATTAAAGAAAATCTTATTTTTCATTTACTATCCTTTATCCCTACACAGAATGGGCCCCGCACGATCCGTTTAGCATAGGGTATATACGTTAAGTTGCTTTGAAATATTTTGCGGATAAATTAAATTTTTATCCACTGGTTTGTTTCAAACATATTTGAAGCCCTACTATACAATGATTGAAAAAACGGGGCGGGGGGGGGGGAGTGAATGGAGAAACCAAATATTATTTAAGCCTTCATTCATGATAGTCTGAGATACTGAACTCCATCAGGCACTTTGTTCTAGGACTCCCCACACCCTTACCTGTTAGTACCTGTTAGTAAGGACCATTAGTATTTCATAAGCTGAGTCAATATTGGGGGGGGGGGAGGGGGCAGAGTCTCAACAGAGTCTCAAAATACTAATTAGTCTGGCGGCGGGGAGGATGTATTATAATGTTGTTAAGACCTTTCGGACTATAGTTCAACCATAACATTGAGACGGGTCGAAGTCTGGGACGGGGGTGGGGGGGGGGGAGATGACCTGCGGTGTCAAGTCCCATGTGAGTCCTTTGAATATTTTGTTTAAGACTCTTTCAAGACGTCCTTGGGCTCAGCCACACCCCGAAATGTGTATTGGATTTAGGAAATCAGCCTTTCTCAGTGATAGGCCAACTAAGCGCCCACCTCTGACCCTCCCTTTCCCCCCGCCACAGCCAAAGTCGCACTCCCCACCCGCCCCCTTCCCCCCCCGCCACAGCCAAAGTCGCACTCCCCACCCGCCCCCTTCCCCCCCGCCACAGCCAAAGTCGCACTCCCACCCGCCCCCTTCCCCCACCCGCCACAGCCAAAGTCGCACTCCCCACCCGCCCCCTTCCCCCACCCGCCACAGCCAAAGTCGCACTCCCCACCCGCCCCCTTCCCCCACCCGCCACAGCCAAATTCGCACTCCCCACCCGCCCCCTTCCCCCACCCGCCACAGCCAAAGTCGCACTCCCCACCCGCCCCCTTCCCCCACCCGCCACAGCCAAAGTCGCACTCCCCACCCGCCCCCTTCCCCCACCCGCCACAGCCAAAGTCGCACTCCCCACCCGCCCCCTTCCCCCACCCGACACAGCCAAAGTCGCACTCCCCACCCCGCCCCCTTCCCCCCACCCGCCACAGCCAAAGTCGCACTCCCCACCCGCCCCCTTCCCCCACCCGACACAGCCAAAGTCGCACTCCCCACCCGCCCCCTTCCCCCACCCGCCACAGCCAAAGTCGCACTCCCCACCCGCCCCCTTCCCCCACCCGCCACAGCCAAAGTCGCACTCCCCACCCACCCCCTTCCCCCACCCGCCACAGCCAAAGTCGCACTCCCCACCCGCCCCCTTTCCCCCACCCGCCACAGCCAAAGTCGCACTCCCCCACCCACCCCCCTTCCCCCACCCGCCACAGCCAAAGTCGCACTCCCCACCCGCCCCCTTCCCCCACCCCAAGGGTTACGTGAAAGATTTTTAAAAAAATAAAGTTCCCTTAGCCGTAAGGGGTCATCGGGGCAGTTAGAGTGTTTTTTTTCTTGTTTTCTTTTTACGCCGCCATTGCCAGCATGATAGGATGTAGTGTGCCTACCGCACCAGCATCTTTGGCGTCGCTGATGCATGTCTGCCATGCCTACAGAGCGGCGGGGTGAGTGTTCCCGCTATCATCTTCCAGGATGGCATAAAAGAGGGATTTAAGACTTTCTCAAAATGGCCAGACCAGCAAGGTGTGTGTACTGCTGATCGGCCAGAATGGCTAGGCAAGGGGTTTTTCCTGCCACTCGGACAGAGGGGAGGGTGTTATGTGCCTGTACCCTAAAGTCCGAAGTGGCAAAAGCTGCGCAGGTGTGCTTGAGTGGGACAGAGTGGAAGGGTTTTGTGCGCCGACCACACCCGTCACCGACGCCAGCTGTGAATACAACGGCCTCGGATATTCCTCCACCCTCGCAAAATGTTTATCATCCGTTTCTATAACCCCGGCATATGAAGGGTTTGTGTGATTTTGTAAATTTTGTAAATGTAACTGTAGTTTTTTAATGTGATTACATTATCTAATAAATTCAATTGTAATTAAAACTTCAATATAATTCCGATATCTCATAAATTCAATTCTAATTGAAACTTAAAATTTCAATATAATTCCAATATCTCAAACATTATATTGTAGTTTAAATATAATTCCATACTTGGCATTACTTGCATGTAATTCACACCAAGAGTTCCCTCCCTATGACGTATATAATGGCTGTCTAACTCTAATTGAACATACTTCATTGTTGTTTTGTCTGGTGACCTCCCTTGAATCAGCCCAGCGTTAACATCTCCAGCGTGGTCAAAGGTCACAACGAACTATCAGACCTAAATATCTAACCTGGGACATCTCAAGAGCTGATTCCATCTAATGGCATAGGAAATCAATAAATAATAATAATAATTAATTATTAAACAATCCCTCGGGATTTTATTTCCTGACCCTCCCCCCTTTAAAACTTTTGGGATAACAAAATCAGAAGTCCATCTGGGATATTTCTGGGCAGAGGTGGGATTATAAACGTCACCTCAGGAGTCACGTGTTTACAGTTCACAGCTAAAGTTTTACCAGCTTTACAGTTCAGAATAACATAATTAAAATACTGGTGGTATATCTTGCTAAAATTTACTCCTCATTTTCCGGCTGACACTAAGTGTTAAGTCTCTTCATAAGACACATTGTGTTCCCCATTATCCGGCTGACACTAAATGTAAAGTGTCTTCATAGGACACATTATGTTCCCCATTATCCGGCTGACACTAAATGTAAAGTGTCTTCATAGGACACATTATGTTCCCCCATCATCCGGCTGACATTAAGCGTTAAGTCTCTTCATAAGACACATTATGTTCCCCATTAGCCGGCTGACACTAAATGTAAAGTGTCTTCATATGACACATTATGTTCCCCCATTATCCGACTGACATTAAGCGTTAATTCTCTTCATATGACACATTATGTTCCCCCATTATCCGGCTGACACTAAATGTAATGTGTCTTCATAGGACACATTATGTTCCCCCATCATCCGGCTGACATTAAGCGTTAAGTCTCTTCATATGACACATTATGTTCCCCCATTATCCGGCTGACACTAAGCGTTAAGTAACATTTGTGTCTTTAGAAAAAAAAAACCACAACGTTGATTCCAACTACTTTGTCAATCATTTAGTACCAATCAGGCCCTGGAAATAGTTTCAGAAGACGCCCATTAGTCAAGCTTGTATTGCGGGCTCCCAACCAACGGTGGATTCAAAAGACAGAAGACAAATGGCCTGTTGTTTTTGTTTTTTTCTTTTTTTTGCTTTTACATTTATTTTGTAAAAAAAAAATGTGTATTGTGTGAAACAGTTTGATGTTCTCATGGACACAACAATAGTATTGTGTGAAACAGTTTGATGTTCTCATGGATACAACAATAGTATTGTGTGAAACAGCGTGATGTTCTCATGGACACAACAATAGTATTGTGAGAATTAGCTTGATGTTCTCATGGACACAACAATAATATTGTGTGAAACAGCGTGACGTTCTCATGGACACAACAATAGTATTGTGAGAATTAGCTTGATGTTCTCATGGACACAACAATAGTATTGTGTGAAACAGCGTGATGTTCTCATGGACACAACAATAGAATTGTGTGAAACAGTTTGATGTTCTCATGGACACAACAATAGTATTGTGTGAAACAGTTTGATGTTCTCATGGACACAACAATAGTATTGTGTGAAACAGTTTGATGTTCTCATGGACACAACAATAGTATTGTTTGAAACAGCGTGATGTTCTCATGGACACAACAATAGTATTGTGTGAAACAGCGTGATGTTCTCATGGACACAACAATAGTATTGTGTGAAACAGCTTATGTTCTCATGGACACAACAATAGTATTGTGTGAACCAGCGTGATGTTCTCATGGACACAACAATAGAATTGTTTGAAACAGCGTGATGTTCTCATGGACACAACGGTACTGAATGTTTCTGATTGTCTTGATTGATCCACTGACCTCTCAAACATTCAAACATCTGGAAATGGTTTATTTTTTCTGGGGTAGACAGACCGAAGGGCGGACGCACAGGTGAATAACCTAACGTGAGACAGATAGACAGACATGAGTATAAATGAATATATTGACCGTTACGATGACTGACTAATTAGTTCGTAGATATATTGATAAACTAGTTAGTAGCTAGACTGATATACTTGGGTAGGTAGATTAACTTCATGATTAAATAAAGAGTGGTTGGATAAAAAGATTCTGGTATAATTATATTTACAGTGCTTTTTTCTGGCGGAACGCACCGGAACGGCGTTCCTGTACTTTTTCCCATAGACTTTTGTATATTAGTATATTACTGACTGAAATGTTTGGTTTTAGTACTTTTTCAGATTTTTTTCATATAGGAGTTCCGTTCTTTTTTTTTTAAGAAAAACAGCACTGTATATTCATATATGTAATTATATTTATATACATGTCTAAGATAGAAAGAGTGATAGAATAATATACAGAAGGACGATAGACAGACAAATAAATAGATAGGAATGTTAAAATTTTTCAGATAGATAGATAGATAGGTAGATAGATAGATAGATAGATAGATAGATAGATAGATAGATAGATAGATAGATAGATAGATTTAATTAGATTAGATAGATAGATAGATAGATAGATAGATAGATAGATAGATAGATAGATAGATAGATAGATAGATAGATAGATAGATAGATAGATAGATAGATAGATAGATAGATAGATAGATAGATAGATAGATAGATAGATAGATAGATAGATAGATAGATAGATAGATAGATAGGTAGATAGATAGATTTAATTAGATTAGATAGCAAGATAGATAGATAGATAGATAGATAGATAGATAGATAGATAGATAGATAGATAGATAGATAGATAGATAGATAGATAGATAGATAGATAGATAGATAGATAGATAGATAGATAGATAGATCATTAGCCTTACCTTTACGTACAAAGTAACCCTTCCCTCTAAACAATCTCTATTCAGCTGCCTGCGATCTATCATTATCTCACTGAATTCCACAACATCCCCCGTAGGCTATTTGTCTATCACACACATTACAAGCCACAAACCATCTCTTCATTAGCCTGTTCAAGTAAAAGAAAGATAAAGATAAATGAGCCCAACTCTGTAAGATTATGTGTACTTACGTCAATACCCGCAAACCTACTCAAACAACCAGTTCCAAATTATTATTTTCGGTTTTTTTGTATGTCTAGAAACCCGACTAAAACCGAAAGAATGTATGTATGAGCATTGTCGCGGTGCTAGCTTAATATTCGAGTTATTATATTTCACTGGATGTATGCGATGTTGCATGAATGCGACTAATTCAAACTCATTAATCTTACGGCTACATTTTAAACTATATTAGCAATACTCTGGATTGTTGGTCTTAAGTTGATTTATCTGAACCTTTCAATATTACTTTCACGTCAGTTTTCCAAGAATCGGAAATACCCAAAGAAATAAATGGTTAGGCATTTACTAGACATTTAGTAGACATTTGGTAGACATAGCCTATCATAATAAGTAAATAAATATTGAAATAAATAAGATAGCATGTATTATGTATAAAGAAGATTAATTTCAAAATAAAAATACAGTCATATTCTTCAGTCAATCCTTAAATACATTATCGTCTAACCTATGTGTGTGTCTCCCTCAGGTAGTTTTCATATCGTGCGATGTATGCGTTGTACACGTGGGTAGTTTTCATATCGTGCGGTGTATGCGTTGTATTTAAGGATGTCCAAAGCAATAAAAGCCAAATGTTATTTTCTATTCCAGTATTTCATACATTTCTTTGTTATTTCTGTTCTTATCGTACTCTGTTCAAGCTAATAAAGGCCACATGTTCTTTTCTATTTGCAGTATTTCGTATATTTCTTTGTTATCCCTTCTGTCGGATTTCGTTCAGCCAGCTTCAGCAGGCTTTTCTACTAGTAGTTACATAAAGAACTATTTCAACACTTTATTGAAGTTTAGGGGGTTATATGTATACAACAGTACCTCGGGTGTCGACCTTACAGAATTCCCTCGTCACCCGAAAAACTCGCAACCCGAACATTGAACTTAAGACATCCCTTTTCTAGATGAGAGAATCGTTCTTTTTTACCAACATCCGGGTCATTTACCTGACAAAACACAAAGAATGTGTGTGCTTCACGTACTAAGTAAATAAATCAGCAAAAAAAAAACTATCAATGGAAATGTGTCGCTTCCTTTGCTTAAGAATTTTTCAGAAGTTTGCCATTATATCATCATTCACCAGGTTTAGTAGCCTGTAAGTTTATTTGTCTAGTGTCTGACTATCCCCATAAAAAGTTATCTCCTTTTTACCGGGGGGGGGGGGGCTTCAGACCGACGCCCTTTGTGGTGGGTATGACTGTGGGGAATGCAGGCCTTACAGAATATGAAATTCGACCGTAGCATAACAACATATGAACTATTTAAGTTGTAATTGATTACGGCAAAATAGTAGTCCCAGGGTGGTGGGGGTGGGGGCCTAGAGAGCCAATTTATTATAAATATCTATAATAAAAGCTCTCCACGTACACACACACACACACACACCTTCAAGCATTTTAGATCCACACAGCCTAACACATAATACAAGAGGCTCGTGGGACGGACAGGTCCTATTAGTCACAAAACTACAGTGATACACACATAAACATACACACATACACAGTACAAGAGGCTCACGGAACGGACATCTCCTACTCTGCGTTGATGCTGAGCTAATGAGATCCCGCGAAATAAAAACGAGCCCTTAAGGGAGGCGGGAACCAGATCAAAAGATCTGGTCCTCTTCCTTCTCATAGACAACCACTCGGACACTGGGTGACCACCGAAGTGGTGACAGTTAGTGGACATCCTTTAGTCCTAGCCGTGAGAATGTCCTTTACAGCTAGTTCCGGAGTACTGGTCTTTACAAGTATAGCCACCTACCAGACAGCTGACCAGTCCACCTCTTCTAGGATGACCGCGTGTATAGCTAAATGAGAACAGTATTAGTGTCAGGTTTAACCGACATTAGGAAATATTTATAGACAACTGTTCCAACACAGACTGGGGCATAGATAAATAGACAGATATCTAATGTAGACACAGATTCATTGGGGTTGATTCATTGACTGATGTAGACACAGATTCATTATGGTTGATTCATTGACTGATGTAGACACAGATTCATTGGGGTTGATTCATTGACTGATGTAGACACAGATTCATTATGGTTGATTCATTGACTGATGTAGACACAGATTCATTATGGTTGATTCAATGACTGATGTAGACACAGATTCATTATGATTGATTCAATGACTGATGTAGACACAGATTCATTGGGGTTGATTCAATGACTGATGTAGACTAAAAATCATTATGGTTGATTCAATGACTGATGTAGACACAGATTCATTATGGTTGATTCAATGACTGATGTAGACACAGATTCATTATGGTTGATTCATTGACTGATGTAGACACAGATTCATTATGGTTGATTCAATGACTGATGTAGACACAGATTCATTATGGTTGATTCAATGACTGATGTAGACACAGATTCATTATGGTTGATTCAATGACTGATGTAGACTAAAAATCATTATGGTTGATTCAATGACTGATGTAGACAGAGATTCATTATGGTTGATTCAATGACTGATGTAGACACAGATTCATTATGGTTGATTCAATGACAAATGTAGACACAAATTCTTTAATTATAATTTCCCCTCACAAGTTATCTTGTGACCTCATACTTAATCAGATTTATGCTAACTGCAAACATAGGAAATTTCAAATACATTATTACAGGGCACATTTTCTTAATGAAACATCTTCAAGAAACTTAGAAGTTCATCATTGGATGGTAACAGGGCCGCTTTATCATATAGGCACAGTAGGCACTGTACCGAGGGCCTACAGACTTTTCAAGGGCCTATACGAAAGCCAGAATGGCAAATAAGTGCCGGTGCATTCTTGAAAAATATAAAAAATGAAATCGGGGAGGGCCTGCGACTTTGAAAGTGCATAGGGCCTACGATGACCTTAAAACGGCCATGGATGTTATTGGTGGAAAGTAAAATTTAATTTTTCATGCATTTCTCCCATTTACAGTTTCTGTTTCATTGTTTATTCTACAAAACGCGATAAAAGTTTGTTTGTTTTTTGTTTTTTTTTTGTGTTAGGTTTTTTTTTTTGTTTTTTTTTTTAAATAAAAAGTAGTATTAAATAGAGAAATACTAACAAGAAACTTCAAAAATAACGATCAACTTTCATGTCGGAACAATTATCTGTTAGAAATAATAATTACCTGTGGAAATAGAAATGTAAAAGACGTAAAACCGTAATTTTGTCTGTCGTTGCAAAAATAAAATTTGTAAAGTGTTGAACAAGTAAATACTGCAACCACATTTGAAACCAATTGGCTTGAGTTAATGAGACTGGCTTGAACATAACAGAATATGGATCAGTTTGTTGACATTGTACGTGTCTCTCATTGCAAATATGTGTGTGACAACACTTTCAGGTGTCTCCTAGGGAAGTGCAGAAATTCACTCCAGTACGTAATACAGTGAATTCCGCTTAATTGGGACAGCCGCTTAATTGGGACAGCCGCTTATTTGGGACAAATCTCAAAGAAACCAAACCAAGAAGCCAATGGTAAATTTGTATGTTTAATTGGGACAGCCGCTTAATTGGGACAAAAAGCCTCGGTCCCGATGTGTACCAATTAAGCGGAATCGACTGTATATCTCTTTTGTCATACTTTAAACAAATAAAGCTGCGGTTACACTAGGCGCTTGGTGGCGCTTTCAGCCCGATATGCATGTTCTAGCATGATCTTCTTGCTGTTTGGGTTCAAATCCTTTTATCCACGAAGAAAGAGCACATTGAAGCCCGACCCATTAGTACTTTGTACGATTTGATCGAAGAGATAATGAGATCATAGTTACTGGGACTTTAAAAAAATATACTAATATCGCATCCCCATCTCGCTGTGCTTAGAATACTGCAGAGTTGTCATATTTGACTAGAGCTACCAAATTAGATCATTTATCTTCATATCTCGATCATTTTATTTATTTTTATAAACCTTCTAGATATAGGAAAATTCTATTTATATAATAGACATTTTTTTCTTTCATTTAATCAAAGAAGTTTTCATTTTGACTATATGCGCGTATATATATATATATATATATATATATATATATATATATATATACATATCTAGGTATTTTTATCTAATTTTTTCGGGAAAAGAGTTGGCAGCTCTAGAACCGACTGCTGCGTTGACACTCTTGGCCAATCTTCTGGTACACCCACACAAACTATTTTCGATCCTGCCATTGTACAGGAAGACAGTAAATAAATTATGCAGACCCCGCCTAAAATTCTCTGGTTCAGGTCAAGTACACACAAGGTCACGGGAGTTCAACATTTGCATTTGTTTATCAATAATGGAAAAAACAGTGAGATGTCATGTTTTGTTTCGCATAATGTATACATTCATTTAATGAAAATTTTCAACAGCTTGCTATATGACGTCAATATAGTTTTTTTCTTATTATCCAATCAGATGTTTTGTTGAAATGTTTGAAAATACAAAGAAGTAACAAAGGGAGTTGTCATGATGTCCAGAACTATCCTTCGGTTTTTTTGAGGCCCCTATGCAAAGGAATATTAGGTACCCTAGGAAAAGGTACTTTTAGGGGCCCTAGGAAAAGGTACTTTTAGGTACCCTAGGAAAAGGTATTTTAAGGGGCCATAGGAAAAGGTACTTTTAGGGCCCCCTAGGAAAAGGTACATTTAGGGGCCCTAGGAAAAGGTACTTTTAGGGGCCTAGGAAAAGGCTTTTTTAGGGGCACTAGGAAAAGGTACTTTTAGGGCCCTAGTAAAAGGTACTTGTAGGGGCCATAGGAAAAGGCACTTTTAGGGGTCCTAGGAAAAGGAACTTATAGGGGCTCTATGAAAAGGTTCTATTAGGGGCCCGAGGCAAATGTTCGTTCAGGGGCCCAAAGCTAAATCGCTGTTTCAGATCCCGGCGTGTCCAGTCACCTATTTTTCCCGTGGTGCCTCAAGGCTTATTGAACTATCTGCCCTGGTGGTGAGGAAAGGCTCTACAAAAACGTCTCATTAGTGACGATAATAAGCATGCCTTACTCACCCATCTAACTCTTCTAGCATTAGAAGCCATCACTGGCTTTAGTGCTCATCTATGGTGTGTAGAAGCCCCCTCTGACATTAGAAGCCACCACTGGCATTAGAAGTCATGTCTGACATTGAAAGCCACATGTGAAATTAGAAGCCACTACTGACATTAGATACCACTACCGGCATTAGAAGCCACCACTGACATTAGAAGCCACCACTGACATTAGAAGCCACCACTGACATTATAAGCCACCACTGACATTAGAAGCCACCACTGATATTAGAAGCCACCTTTGACATTAGAAGCCACCACTGACATTAGAAACCACCTTTGACATTAGAAGCCACCACTGACATTAGAAGCCACCACTGACATTAGAAGACGCCACTGACATTAGAAATCATCTCTGACATTAGAAGCCACCACTGACATAAGAAGTCATCTCTGACATTAAAAGCCACCACTGACATTAGAAGCCACCTTTGACATTAGAAGTCATCTCTGACATTAGAAGCCACCACTGACATAAGAAGTCATCTCTGACATTAGAAGCCACCTTTGACATTAGAAGTCATCTCTGACATTAGAAGCCACCTTTGACATTAGAAGCCACATTGGTTTGACATTGGAACACGCATGTAATTTAAAATCCATAGCACGCTAAGTAAACAATCTCTCCTTCACAATCAACACAACCCCCCTCCTCCCCACACACACACACACAATCAACTTGTTTAAAATTACATACCATTGGTGTCAATGCAAATGTGATGCACGAAGCACATGTTTATTATTGACATTGTCAACCAGACAGACGGTCGCTCATCTCATTAATCGCTCCATTAAACACATTATACGCTTTTCCATAATTTATGACGCTTCGCAGGTCGAAGTAAACAGTCTATTTGACATCTCTTCTCACTTTGTGCTAACCTTTAAAATATGCAGACTCTGTTTCAGAGAAACAGCTGTTGCTTCCATCGTAAGATTTTCTATTATTAAAACCTCAATAAGGATGAGATATTAGCATCTTGATACTTGAAGCCAATTTGTTTTTTTGTTGTGACATTTCTTTTTTCACATCTTTGCCACAGACGAGTGTGCGATTTCGCCACGGGAGGTGGTAGATGGTTGGTTGAGCTCGCCGGGGATCGAAACCGTAACCGACAGCATGCATATTTGGCTCTACCAAACCTCCACCGACTTACCTGGGTCGTGTATTTGTCCTAAAGATAACAGAATAGACATGAAATGTTTTCTCTACTTCCCCACCTTAGCCGAGCATACAAGCAGCAACTTTTTATGAAGCCACCGCCTAACCACACACATCCCCTCCCACACCCTATGCCTAGGGTTGCCATATTTTTTCACGGACCAACCGGGACAGTTCTGTCTTTTTTACTTTAGGTTTAGGGATGTCGGTTTCGGGGAGGGGGGGTGTATGAAAACAGTAATGTAAAAAAACACTTAAGAAGATATAGAATAGATAATCTTTGTTATTTTATTCATAATGGTACACAAACATGATATTTTTACAAAACAAAACAGTTTTCTACTTGTTGTACCACTCGTATTTTTCACTTGAGTGAACTTTTCTCAATAAGTCCTTCTTCTATTTTAATTTTTTCATAAAATTCATTGCAGCTAAGTCCGAAGTTAACTTTGCACACCATCAAACCGCGGACTGAATCTAAACCGGGACAATTTCAACAACCGGGCGGGACACCGGGACAACCCAGTATATCCGGGACTGCCCCGTCGAAACCGGGACGTATGGGAAGTCTACCTATGCCTAAGGATCCCATCCCTGTATTAACTGCTATTTAATATAAATCGGTAACAAGACAACGACTGGTGCTCTTCGCATAGGGCTTCCGTATACCTCTGGAGGTATTAGTCTATGGGCTCAAAGACCTGTCTGCAAGACCTGTAGAGGCACCACGAGGGACATAAGTAGCTGGTATTTTAAGCGGGGGGGGCTCTATCTTATCATCAATATAACATCGATTCGGCTGACCATCTACCACCACGTGACCGACCTTTTCATTTCGATCAGAAATCTATAGCAATCAATTGCAATAATTTTTTTAACAAGTGAATTTTTTTCAAGTATTTAAGATGTTTGTGTGAGATAATGAAAGAGAAAGAAAACGGTCTAGAAAACAGTGTTTTTTATTATTTTATTTATTGTTGTAAATTGATATGAGATAGATACAACAAAATAAAAGACTTTGCATTGTTCGTCCATGGGTGTTCGCGTGTATGTGTTTGTTAACTTGTTAAACAGTCTGTGTCACGACTGTACATAATGGCAGCCAGCTATGTCTGTAATATTTATACCGGCCAGTGACAACTCCTCCCAGTCATGCACTTGTCCAATCAATTTCTCGAGAGTTGTCGGTCCCTGAGAACATCACATATTGACAAGATTTGCTGTAGAGAGTTTTGAAACTCTCCAACCCTGGAAAAAAAAATAAAGTTTCAAGAATGGAAAAAAACATCCACAGAGAGAAGAAAAGAAAACACAACTCTTCAATGTATTATTAAACTAGAACTTTAATTTCAACGCTGTTGTCTTCCCCTTTTCTCTCATTAAAGTGTTGATCTGTTATTCGGCAAATGTATTTTTTTTTAAAAAATAAAACAAATTACTTGATGTTTACACGTTTTGTTTTTTCAAGATCGTCTGGGATATTCTACTTTGATCAATTCAACATTACTTTCATTTTAAATAAGATGGTGGCAATAAATGAGCCTAAAATATCGATCGAGATGCAGTGGTGCACCAACAGGGGGGGGGGGGGGTAGGTGTGGTATGGTCAGCGCCCCCCCCCCCCGGTACTACTTGCATTAGTGGAAAAAAAAAAGAAATCTAGAACGCCTTAAGACACAAAACATTCTGCTTTTATTGAAAAAAGGATAGGGTGGCAAAATGGGAACTAGGGGTGTAAGTCAGCTGCCATAGTCTAAGACAAGTGATTCTCAAACTTGTACTATACACGGCCCAATAGGAAACCTGTTCGTTTTTTTTTTTTATAGTTTGATTTTTTTGGTTGTAGTTTGTTTTCGTTGATTACTTTTTTTTTATAACAAGGAAATTATAAATGATTAAAAAAAAAAGAAATGATAAAATTAATAATATTTTTTTCTCAATTAATTAATTATTGACTTTAGAGAATCTCATTGTTTCAGATCCATAACAGTCCTCGTCGAACATAGTGGCACCGGGGCAAGGGAGGGTAAAAAAAACATTTTTTGTCTATAGACTCGCGACACGGGGGGGGGGGGGGGGGTAGGGGTAAGTGGCACTCGTAACCAAATATTTTTTTTTCAAGTCAAAATTTGTCGACCTTTCCTATTTTGCCTACAGAGTGACCTTCCCGTGACCTACATTGACCTGTTAACCCGAGAGGCCTGTAATAAGAACTCAAGAGAAGGTAAACTAGTGAGCAGGTCGATGATACAATTTCGTGATGTTAGCCTCGTTTTAATTAATGATCCGTTCTGGACAGACCAGTAGGCCGGGGGGATAGGGTGGGGTAGGGGAGGGGGGGGCGTGCGGGGGGGGAGACTCAATATTCTATAACCCTTCCTGTGTTGGTGAATTGATATGGTCAGTAGCGGGTTGGCAACTAATTGATATGGTCAGTAGCCGTTTAATGGATCAATGCCGTGTGTGGATAACGTGACACGGCCCGCGAGCACATGTCGAGGGGGGGGGGGAGGGAAACCCATGAGAGATCTTGTTTCACAAAAGTGTGGAAGATAGAAACAACTTGGGGTGGTGGGTGGGTGGGGATATGGAACAGTGGTGAAGAGAGGGTGGGGGGGGTCATAGTGATGGGTGGGACGGTTGATCCTATTGGTCATCACAGCAAACAATCGTGGGATAGCATCGTTAGATTTTAGCTGGTCAATAATCCGAGCTTGTTTTCTTATTTCACATTTTGTTATCTCCATTTTATCTACTTTTCATTGTTAGGATCTGCATCAGATCTTAGTTCTGCTCCAACGAGCATGAGATTAATATGAGATACTTGTATTAGAAAGTTATCACTGTATACATTCGTCTACATACTTAAGGAGTTGAAACACTCACTGGATTGAAGAACTTGCGGAAATGCAATACTCACTGGATTGAATAACTATCTCATATAAAGTACTGACTAGATTGAAGTACTGGCTGAAATAAAGTACTGACTAGATTGAAGTGTTGGCTGGTATAAAGTTCTGACTAGATTGAAGTACTGGCTGAAATAAAATACTGACTAGATTGAAGTACTGGCTGAAATAAAATACTGACTAGATTGAAGTGCTGGCTGAAATATAGTACTGACTAGATTGTAGTGCTAGCTGAAATAATGTTTTTATAGCGCTATATATATAGATCTTTCTTATATATATATAAACTAGTAGCAAGTACCCGGCTTTGCCCGGGTTTAAAATAAGATGGAAGAAATGGGAGGGAGTGAGGGATAAAGAGATAAAGGGGGCAGGGAGGGAGAGAGGGGGAGGAGGAATGGAGGAAGGTGCAGAGAGGGGGGACGGGGTGAGAGAAGGAGGGAGGGAGAGAGGGAGATGGGGAGAGTTAGGGAGGGGTAGAGGGAGGGAGGGATAAAGGGAGGGAGGGAAAGATAAAGGGAGAGAGGGGGTAGGAAGGGAGAAAGAGGGGAGGGAGGGAGAGAGAGAGAGGAAGGGAGAGAGGGGGGTAGGGAGAAAACAAAAGGTAAACGAAAAACTTATTTTAAACCCGGGCAAAGGCGGGTACTTGCAACTAGTATATATATTTATATATCTTGGGTTTCTTTTCCCACTAGTCTATCTATTTCTCTTCATTTTATTACGCTTACGTCTCTGTGTGTACGCCGGTTGTCTATTTACTCACATGTTTATTCGCCTGTCAGTCCGCCTGTATTTCCATTAATTTCTCAATGTTTGCTATTTGAGCAACACAAAGAACCTCAACCAACATCTAGTATACAAACTAATGATTGAATTATATCCCCTTGTCAACAACTAGATGCTGGAAGGCGAAATGGCGAATCCCGTTTATTTTTTTAGGATAATTTAATACGTACAGTTGTTGTTGTTTTTTTAACCGAGTGACCGGTGGACGAGGGAGGGGAGGGAGAGGCGGAAGGGGGGGGGTAGAAGTATTTAATTTCACAGATATTTTTTTTTCTTAGGAAGTCTATTCCGGTTAGCCTTGTAATTTTTTATTTTTTTTTTGTTGCTGTTGTCATTTTTTGCTCGTTTCCTGTTCCTTTCGCACCCACCCACCAAACGTTTGCGCCCGTGCTTTCTCTTTTTTTTTTGCGGCTAACAGAAATAAGATTGTATACATGTACTACATTACGGTCAATGCATCAGCCTATGTGTGTGTATACGTCATCCGACCGATTTTCATGTATTACTCCCTTTGCTTATTTGAATATGATAATTATTTAATGCCTACATGGCGGAACGTCCATGTACAAGTTATATCTCCAATTCCGGCAACCTCGAAAGAAATGTATTTCCTTGAAATCCGGAAGAAAACTATTTTCGACACGGAATCAAAACGAGCTTTAGAGTTCTTACGGGCTGCCTGTGTTTGACTTAGAGCACTTTTATGGTATAAGTAGAACGCCATTGTGCTAAGATCAGGGGAACATCTTCCCATGTTTGTTTGTTTTTTTTTTGTTGTTATTGTTGTTGTTGTTTAATTTCCCAAATGCTTTAGTTATAAAATATAATACCAATTTAGTATATTCGCCATTTCAGTATTCACTATTTTCGCTTTTTTTACATCAGTATATTTACTGTAACGATATGGAGTTGTGAGCTCATGATCAGATAGATTTATACATTATATCTGACTGCAAAAAAAATGTAGAAGTTATTACTTTCAGGTAGTGGGTTAAATTCAGATTGGAGAGTATACTCTCTAACCCAAGATATACGTTAAAACAGGAAACCACAGTCCCGTTATTAAAAAAAAAAGCGTTTTGAAATCGAGAGTAAATCAGCTTGATAAACTAAAAAAATCAACATTCTGTTAAAGAAGAAGATGACATCTTATGTAGGGTTTAAAAATTGAAATGGGCATTAAAAGTTTGCTAATGCATGCAATAAGAGTTCATATTTAATCAATACTGACCGAAGATCAAAGCTATGCTGCCATTTGAACAGTGTAATATTATAAAGTGTTTGGCTCATAATTAAAGTTAATGATAATTAAGAAAATTAAAATTTAAAAAAATTAAAAAAACGTTTTAAAAATAAGGTCGTATTAAAATGCACTAAAAAGTACAAATTTAAAAATATAACTCCTTAGAAATAAGATCATAAAAATATTAAATAAACTATCACTACTATATGTAACTAAACTATCAGTACTATATTTAACTAAACTACCAGTACTATATGGGTAAATATTGAATCCTATATTTAAAGAAACCTGGCCAAGCCTGTGGCTAAACTCGCGTTTTTTACGGCAGGGGCGGTTATAAGAATGCCGACCCAATTCCGTGCCCTAAATGTGTGAGCCCCTAGCAGGCAGCAAAACAAATGCCGCCCATTCGGAGTTAACCTCTTACTGCACCCTTCTCTATTTACGCCACTGAGTTAAAAAAAAATTCTAGAACCGAAACCTTACGTCTGATGGTATTAATTGCAAAAGTCTGAAGAATTATTTTTGGATTGACTTTTCCCTTAAACATTTTTGTTCGATCTAATCGTTTCATTCAATACAACCCTTTCCTTGCCTTCTAGTGACGTTGATCAGTACTTAACCGGCAACTCTAAACTAGACCTGCCAGCCGAATTTTTTTTTAAGTTTCGGCTGGCTGACATAATTTTTCGGCTGATAGCCGGGTTAGCCGAATTTGACCATAAATTGAGTAAATTGACATTTGCGGCTGATTTTCGGCTGATTTTCGGCAGATTACGAAATATTTGGCTAAAATTCGGCTGACGCCTAGACAATATTGAATTGATAAAACTTCAGCAATAAAACAATTTTACAGTATTTGGGGAAAAATTTTATTATTTAAAACAACAGAAATAACCAGTTGTATCATCATCATCTTTTCAAGTCAAGTATAGACTGAATCATCATCAATGTTGAATTCCAACGCGTTGGACATGATGCCTTCCCTGACTTATCATTGTATTGTGTCTATGACTGTCATTGATGGCGTTAGTGCTGCTCTCAGAGGCATCTATTATTGATGCACTAAGCTGATCATCTACAAGAAGCAATATACACACTGAAGACATGCCTTCTTTCAGGGTCTTTATCATTTCTTTATCCTCTGTGAATGCTGCATCGTCTTCTATATTGCGGTTTCGATATTCTACATTTTTTTTTGATGCTGTCGGTAGTATTAAGGTGCAATAAGTGTGCTGTAAAGTGCTGATAAGAGTCAACCTTCAAAAGCTTTGAAATCTTTATCATAATTGCAGCACCAACATGGCAGCTAGTATTTTGTGATCAACAGAAAAGCTTTTCAAGACAGAGCTGATATGGTCAGCAAGGTCATGTGCAACAAGATTAAGTAATGCGACAGTTAATATAACGGCGAACGAAATACGGCGGCTAATGAGGCGCGCCGCATATTTTTCGGCGGATTTACGGCGGACGAAAATTCGGGGGCGTAGCAGGCGAGCGGCGCCGGCTGAGGGGTCTACTCTAAACAAAACAAGAAAGACCTTAAGGAGAAAGGGGCGACCATCTGTAAAGTTCAGGCGTTGAACCTGATGGTACACTTAAGGCGTTGTACAAGACGCCACAGTTAAGACGTTGTACCCGATGCCACAATTAAGACGTTGTATCCGATGCCTTAATTAAGACGTTGTACTCGATGCTACTAATTTTTATTTCATTGAGGTTTTAAAAAAAAAATGTCTCAGAAATAAATAGTGGGACTTAAAATAAATGTAGAAAGGTGTTCTCTGGTGAAAGAAGACACAACAAACAATATGACTTGCACAACGACTTCTATAAATATTGTTTAAGTTATCGGAAAATACCGTTGATGTTTTAGATAAGTAAGAGGAAATTCCCGAATTTCTTTTCGGGCGTAGAGGGTGTGAGGAAACGGAAATATCGGAGAATCCCGTTAAATTTGTGTGTGCTTTTTTTTTATAAAAAGTGGGAGGGGGTATGCATCAGCTAAATAACTTCTGTTTATTTATGTCAAGGAAAGACAACTCCCGTCTTTCTTCTAAAGAATAAAAACAGGAAATATTGGAAGACAAAAGTATTACTTAACCTTTATAAGCTTTCACAATCTTGCCCCGTACACACACACACACACACCCACACACACACACACACACACACACACACGCAAATGCTGACGTACAAGCTACACCTGAACTTTAGAAGAAAAAAAAAAGCTAATGACCTTGAGATAAGATGATGTTAAATAAAGTGTGAGTGCGCGTGTGGGTTGGTGCTTAACAGTTTTTATGTTTGTAGACGGAGACTTAAAGGAAGACCCGGGGGTTGAGCTAATCTACCTGTCGGGGGACCACTGTATGGTCATATGTGGCAGAAATGTGTACCGGAAGTGGGCCTTTTGGTTAAGGGTTGGGGGGCGCTGTTCCTATAAAAACGGCTCTGTGTCTGTGTCTGTGTGTCTGTGTGTCTGTGTGTCTGTGTGTGTCTGTGTGTCTGTGTGTCTGTGTGTCTGTGTGTCTGTGTGTCTGTGTGTGTCTGTGGGTGTCTGTGTGTGTCTGTGTGTGTCTGTGTGTCTGTGTGTGTCTGTGTGTGTCTGTGTGTCTGTGTGTCTGTGTGTCTGTGTGTCTGTGTGTCTCTGTGTGTCTGTGTGTCTGTGTGTCTGTGTGTGTGTCTGTGTGTCTGTGTGTCTGTGTATGTCTGTGTTACTGTGTGTCTGTGTGTCTGTGTGTCTGTGTGTCTGTGTGTGTCTGTGTGTCTGTGTGTCTGTGTGTCTGTCTGTGTCTGTATGTCTGTGTATGTCTGTGTGTGTCTGTGTGTGTCTGTGTGTGTCTGTGTGTGTCTGTGTGTGTCTGTGTGTGTCTGTGTGTCTGTGTGTCTGTGTGTGTCTGTGTGTCTGTGTGTCTGTGTGTGTCTGTGTGTGTCTGTGTGTGTGTCTGTGTGTGTCTGTGTGTGTCTGTGTGTGTGTCTGTGTGTCTGTGTGTCTGTGTATGTCTGTGTTACTGTGTGTCTGTGTGTCTGTGTATGTCTGTGTGTCTGTGTGTCTGTGTGTCTGTGTGTGTCTGTGTGTGTCTGTGTGTCTGTGTGTCTGTGTGTGTCTGTATGTCTGTGTGTGTCTGTGTGTGTCTGTGTGTGTCTGTGTGTGTCTGTGTGTGTCTGTGTGTGTCTGTGTGTCTGTGTGTCTGTGTGTGTCTGTGCGTCTGTGTGTCTGTGTGTGTCTGTGTGTCTGTGTGTGTCTGTGTGTGTCTGTGTGTGTCTGTGTGTGTCTGTGTGTCTGTGTGTCTGTGTGTGTCTGTGTGTCTGTGTGTCTGTGTGTGTCTGTGTGTCTGTGTGTGTCTGTGTGTGTCTGTGTGTGTGTCTGTGTGTGTCTGTGTGTGTCTGTGTGTGTCTGTGTGTGTCTGTGTGTGTCTGTGTGTGTCTGTGTGTGTGTCTGTGTGTCTCTCTGTGTCTGTGTCTGTGTGTCTATGTGTGTCTGTGTGTCTGTGTGTGTCTGTGTGTCTGTGTGTCTGTGTGTGTCTGTGTGTGTCTGTGTGTATCTGTGTGTGTCTGTGTGTGTCTGTGTGTGTCTGTGTGTGTCTGTGTGTGTCTGTGTGTGTCTGTGTGTGTGTCTGTGTGTCTGTGTGTGTCTGTGTGTCTGTGTGTCTGTGTGTGTCTGTGTGTCTGTGTGTGTCTGTGTGTCTGTGTGTGTCTGTGTGTCTGTGTGTGTCTGTGTGTCTGTGTGTCTGTGTGTGTCTGTGTGTGTCTGTGTGTGTCTGTGTGTCTGTGTGTCTGTGTGTGTCTGTGTGTCTGTGTGTGTCTGTGTGTGTGTCTGTGTGTCTTTGTGTCTGTGTCTGTGTGTCTCTGTGTGTGTGTGTGTGTGTCTGTGTGTCTGTGTGTCTGTGTGTGTCTGTGTGTGTCTGTGTGTATCTGTGTGTGCCTGTGCGTGTCTGTGTGTGTCTGTGTGTCTGTGTGTGTGTTTGTGTGTCTGTGTGTGTCTGTGTGTCTGTGTGTGTCTGTGTGTGTCTGTGTGTGTCTGTGTGTCTGTGTTTGTCTGTGTGTGTCTGTGTGTCTGTGTGTGTCTGTGTGTGTCTGTATGTCTGTGTCTCTGTGTGTCTCTGTGTGTGTGTCTGTGTGTCTGTGTGTGTGTGTCTGTGTGTGTCTGTGTGTCAGTGTGTGTCTGTGTGTCTGTGTGTGTCTGTGTGACTGTGTGACTGTGTGTGTCTGTGTGTCTGTGTGTGTCTGTATCTGTTTGTCTGTGTGTGTCTGTGTGTATAAGTGTCTGTGTGTCTGTGTGTCTGTGTGTCTGTGTGTGTCTGTGTGTGTCTATGTGTCTGTGTGTCTGTGTGTCTGTGTGTGTCTGTGTGTGTGTCTGTGTGTTTGGTTCTCTGTGTGTCTCTGTGTGTGTCTGTGTGTCTGTGTGTGTCTGTGTATCTGTGTGTGTCTGTGTGTCTGTGTGTGTCTGTGTGTCTGTGTGTCTGTGTGTGTGTGTCTGTGTGTCAGTGTGTGTCTGTGTGTCTGTGTTTGTCTGTGTGTCTGTGTGACTGTGTGTGTCTGTGTGTCTGTGTGTGTCTGTGTATCTGTTTGTCTGTGTGTGTCTGTTTGTATAAGTGTCTGTGTGTCTGTGTGTCTGTGTGTGTCTATGTGTCTGTGTGTCTGTGTGTGTCTGTGTGTGTCTGTGTGTCTGTGTGTGTCTAAGTGTGTCTGTGTGTCTGTGTGTGTCTGTGTGTCTGTGTGTGTCTGTGTGTCTGTGTGTGTCTGTGTGTCTGTGTGTCTGTGTGTCTGTGTGTGTCTGTGTGTCTGTGTGTCTGTGTGTCTGTGTGTGTCTGTGTGTATGTGTGTCTGTGTGTCTGTGTGTGTCTGTGTGTGTCTGTGTGTCTGTGTGTCTGTGTCTGTGTGTCTGTGTTTCTGTGTGTCTGTGTGTCTGTGTGTCTGTGTGTGTCTGTGTGTGTGTCTGTGTGTGTGTCTGTGTGTCTGTGTGTGTCTGTGTGTGTCTGTGTGTGTCTGTGTGTCTGTGTGTGTCTGTGTGTCTTTGTGTGTCTGTGTGTGTCTGTGTGTCTGTGTGTGTCTGTGTGTGTCTGTGTGTGTGTCTGTGTGTGTCTGTGTGTGTGTCTGTGTGTCTGTGTGTCTGTGTGTGTCTGTGTGTCTGTGTGTGTCTGTGTGTGTCTGTGTGTCTGTGTGTGTGTCTGTGTCTCTGTGTCTGTGTGTGTCTGTGTGTGTCTGTGTGTGTCTGTGTGTCTGTGTGTGACTGTGTGTCTGTGTGTCTGTTTGTGTGTGTCTGTGTGTCTGTGTGTGTCTGTGTGTCTGTGTGTGTCTGTGTGTGTCTGTGTGTCTGTGTGTGTCTGTGTGTCTGTGTGTGTCTGTGTGTCTGTGTGTCTGTGTGTCTGTGTGTCTGTGTGTGTGTCTGTGTGTCTGTGTGTGTCTGTGTGTCTGTGTGTGCCTGTATTTTTCTGTGTGTGTCTGTATGTCTGTGTGTCTGTGTGTGTCTGTGTGTCTGTGTGTGTCTGTGTGTCTGTGTGTGTCTGTGTGTCTGTGTGTCTGTGTGTGTCTGTGTGTGTCTGTGTGTCTGTGTGTCTGTGTGTGTCTGTGTGTGTCTGTGTGTGTCTTCGTGTCTGTGTGTGTCTGTGTGTCTGTGTGTGTCTGTGTGTCTGTGTGTCTGTGTGTGTCTGTGTGTGTCTGTGTGTGTCTGTGTGTCTGTGTGTCTGTGTGTGTATGTGTGTCTGTGTGTGTCTGTGTGTGTCTGTGTGTCTCTGTGTCTGTGTCTGTGTGTCTATGTGTGTCTGTGTGTCTGTGTGTGTCTGTGTGTCTGTGTGTCTGTGTGTGTCTGTGTGTGTCTGTGTGTATCTGTGTGTGTCTGTGTGTGTCTGTGTGTCTGTGTGTCTGTGTGTGTCTGTGTGTCTGTGTGTCTGTGTGTGTCTGTGTGTCTGTGTGTGTCTGTGTGTCTGTCTGTGTGTGTGTCTTTGTGTGTGTGTTTCTGTGTGTCTGTGTGTGTGTCTGTGTGTGTGTGTCTGTGTGTTTGTGTCTGTGTGTCTGTGTGTGTGTGTCTGTGTGTGTGTGTGTTTGTGTGTCTGTGTGTGTGTTTGTGTTTTTGTGTGTTTGTGTGTACGTGAGTCATATTATGAGTCATATTATGAGTCATATTATGAGTCATGTTATGAGACATGCAATGAGACATGCTATGAGGCATGATAAGAGGCATTCTATGAGTCATGCTACGACTCATGCTATGAGTCATGTTATGAGTATATTATGAGTCATGCTATGAGTAATCATTACAGACATCGAATGACTGACACTAGGATTAGTCAGACTGGATAACAGAAAGTGGATTACTGTGGATAATTGACAATTGATAACTTACACTGGATAACAGACACTGGTTAACTGACAATGGATTACAGACACTGGATAACTGACAATGGATAACTTACACTGGGTAACTGAAAATGGATAACTTACACTGGATAACAGACAATGGTTAACTGACAATGGATTACAGACACTGGATAACTGACACTGGTTGACTGACACTGGATAACAGACTGTATAATTTGATTGACTGACTTAGTGCAGTGATTGTGGAACTGAATAATATCGCCCCCTCCCCATACCCAAGGTCGATTAAACAATCCGGAAGAAGGGGTGGGGTGGGGGGGGGGGGGGAGATGGATCTCATAATCAGTCAGGATCGTTACATTAGTATTAGGACAGATTATTGGAATCACATAAAATCAATCAGAAAATTGAACTCGATATATGAGTATTTTAAAAACAAATAAAAAACGCTCCATCTATCCATAGGGCATGAGTTGTTGTTGTTGTTGTTGTTGTTGATGATGTTGTCGTTTTTCTTTATCTGTATAGAGGGGGCCCCTGACTTGACTTTCATTTTTTGAGGCCACAAGAAGAAGTACTTGTCAGTGGGCACGATATCAAATGGTTTAAGATTTGGATAATTATAGTCTGTGGGAAGGTGAGGCAATTTTCAAAGATTATTAGGGGCCTAGCATTTGCGGGTGGCTGATTTAATGACGTTTTCGCTGTCGGCCCCCATTGGTACATTGCATTAGGTCTTCAGATATATTTAGTCCAAGTTTTCCCCCTCCCCATTTGTGCCTTTGATTAGAGCCCACAAATGTAGCTTGTCGTATGTCAACTATATGTACCTTTGATTAGAGCCCACAAATGTAGCTTGTCGTATGTCAACTATATGTACCTTTGATTAGAGCCCACAAATGTAGCTTGTCGTATGTCAACTATATGTACCTTTGATTAGAGCCCACAAATGTAGCTTGTCGTATGTCAACTATATGTACCTTTGATTAGAGCCCACAAATGTAGCTTGTCGTATGTCAACTATATGTACCTTTGATTAGAGCCCACAAATGTAGCTTGTCGTATGTCAACTATATGTACCTTTGATTAGAGCCCACAAATGTAGCTTGTCGTATGTCAACTATATGTACCTTTGATTAGAGCCCACAAATGTAGCTTGTCGTATGTCAACTATATGTACCTTTGATTAGAGCCCAATATAAACTGTCGCTCCACTATCCTTAGAACTTGCTCCCCCCACCCATTCGTAACGTAAGATGATGATCCTTACTTACCCTTTACTACACAGATAGGCGGACACATGGCCAGATTAGGAAAGGCAGACAGATAAATAGACAGACATATGGCCAGATTAGGAAATGCAGACAGATAAATAGAATAGACAGATATATGGCCAGATTAGGAAATGCAGACAGATAAATAGACAGACATATGGCCAGATTAGGAAATGCAGACAGATAAATAGAACAGACATATGGCCAGATTAGGAAAGGCAGACAGATAAATAGACAGACATATGGCCAGATTAGGAAATGCAGACAGATAAATAGAATAGACAGATATATGGCCAGATTAGGAAATGCAGACAGATAAATAGACAGACATATGGCCAGATTAGGAAATGCAGACAGATAAATAGACAGACATATGGCCAGATTAGGAAAGGCAGACAGATAAATAGACAGACATATGGCCAGATTAGGAAATGCAGACAGATAAATAGAATAGACAGATATATGGCCAGATTAGGAAATGCAGACAGATAAATAGACAGACATATGGCCAGATTAGGAAACGCAGACAGATAAATAGACAGACATATGGCCAGATTAGGAAAGGCAGACAGATAAATAGACAGACATATGGCCAGATTAGGAAATGCAGACAGATAAATAGAATAGACAGATATATGGCCAGATTAGGAAATGCAGACAGATAAATAGACAGACATATGGCCAGATTAGGAAATGCAGACAGATAAATAGACAGACAGATGGCCAGATTAGGAAATGCAGACAGATAAATAGAATAGACAGACATATGGCCAGATTAGGAAATGCAGACAGATAAATAGACAGACATACGAACGGTTGACAGGCAATCAGTCAGTTACATAGACGGACAGACAGTCACGCAGACCAACAGATATAGATAGATAGATAGATAGATAGATAGATAGATAGATAGATAGATAGATAGATAGATAGATAGATAGATAGATAGATAGATAGATAGATAGATAGATAGATAGATAGATAGATAGATAGATAGATAGATAGATAGATAGATAGATAGATAGATAGATAGATAGATAGATAGATAGATAGATAGATAGATAGATAGATAGATAGATAGATAGATAGATAGATAATTGGGTCGGGCTGCTTATTACAAAGTGAAAAATCTACAAACAGATGGATTGCTTTCTACGGGTGAGAGAAAAACACCACATTCGTAACTCCATGATTGAAGACGTGGGAATCACCATGAGGATATTTTCGTTTGTCGAAAGCCAAAAAAACAACAACAATAATTAAGTAGCGATAAATAAAATAAAATTAAACGTAGGAGGCTGAAGATAGATGTAACGGCAATGTGTTGTTGTCAATTGGGGAAACAGCCAGTGTAGACGATTATTTCCCCACACGATCTTTTCCATTGTCCCCTATTAGAAGATTGATAATATCACTTGTGTGCAGTCTGGCAAAGATTTTTTTTGTTTTTGTGATTCCTTCTTGGAGTAACTTTTTTTTTAGGGGGGTGGGGCGCACTGATATTGATGACGTCATTTATTTATATTTATTTTAATCCGATTGGCATTTTTTTCTCTTTTATGGAAAAATTATGCTGCACAGATTGCATAAAGAGAGCGATCCAACAGTTATATCAACTGTTTGCTCATTTAGACATTTTATAAGAAACGTGTGGAAGAAACCTGTAAGGAAGATGTTTAGGTCTGCATGGGTTCAATCTTCCCGTTACATCAGCGGTCGGGGAACTTTTTTTAATCATTACCCCAAAATATTTTTGTGTAAGTTGATATTACCCCATGGTGAATTAAAAATATATACTTTTTACTCACAAAAGTTTCATTTTTACCCCCAAAAATTTCATTTTTATCCCATTTGGGGTAATTTACCCCGGTTCCCCGACTGCTGCCTTACATACAAGACAAACGTGATTTAAGATGAAGGTCATAAGAAAATAAGAAAAAAAAAGAAACGTAAGCCTAGAGGCTGTTCATTGGTACACCACTGTGACTAACACTGCAGAACTTACGAAAACATCAGAAAAACAATTGACGAAAAACCGAGGCACTGATTTGTATATGAATCATTGTAAAGAAAAATGAATAATTCGTTCTAAACATTCCAAAATGCATGCCAAAAAAAACTTATAAGGTAATAAGTTTTTGAATTTAAAACTATAAAGAATAATAAATTAAGCTGATATGTAATGAAAAACAAATTTAAGTTATATTTAAAATAAAACATAACATTTTATATCCCTGAACTCTCGTCTTGGCGCATTGAAGACAGCGAGGAGGGCAAAGAAAAGACGATACATTTTGTCATTTGAAATCGGAATTTTAAGTAGATAAATTTTCCTGTATTTATTTTTCTTAATAAGTTTTCCTAAACAAAGTTAAGATGTAACGTGTATAATTGATGAA
The DNA here is from genome assembly GCA_021962125.1 of Bulinus truncatus. Classification (NCBI taxonomy): domain Eukaryota; kingdom Metazoa; phylum Mollusca; class Gastropoda; family Planorbidae; genus Bulinus; species Bulinus truncatus. The sequence continues at coordinate 11,461,513 of JAGDYQ010000001.1, read as the reverse complement.
AGACAAATGTCAACACACTTTTCTACGCAACTGGCTTATCCACAGTTCAACCCAGCCAGTCTATGATGTGGATGAAGATCTCTCTGTCTTTGTTTGTGTTTTTACTTGTGTGCCCCACAGCATAGACTCTGTATTGGATAGATTGAGAGACGAATTGGTCTTATGAGGCCCACCACCAGAAAGTCTTATTTTTAGTTCCTTAAAGTGAACAAAGTAAAATTATTTTTGTTTAGTGTTTCTTATTCTTTGTGACGTATCAAACTGTTTCCAAGTCTGGCAGCCGAGAATTTTGCCGATTAATGACCGGAAATCAGATTTCTCCATTTAAATTTTTGAATTATCTCATTTATTTCAACTCACTTGTTGTAAAAGCCAAAAACAAAAATGAAAAAAAAAAAATAAAACAAGTAAACGTTCCCCGTTGTCTATGAAGACACAAAGATATAAGAAGTTTTTGTGTTTGTGTGGGTGTTAGTACATGTAGGCCTACAATATTATCTTAACCATGTAATTGGTTGATATTTTTGTGGGAAATGTGCAATTACTTTTTGCGTTATCTCTACCTGTTCATAGTAAACTTCCATGAATTGTGTAAGTCTTTTTATCAAGACTTCGAAAATGGCAATGATTGCACCACGTGACATCTATGTTATCTTTTACTGGGTAAAACTGACTCAGCGATAAAACATAGAGTTAGGGAGGGGAGCGTTTGTGGGATGAGACATTTTCTATTCACTACGCACCAAATTTCCCTGATGTATTTAAGAAATCGTCAAATTGTGTGTAGAATTTTATCTGAGGCCGAGATTTTGCGCTTTTTAAATAAAAGAGGTTTATCAATAAGCTGTGATCTGTAAGGGAGGTAAATAAAAAAAAATAACCAGCGGCTGAAATAACTTACCTTGCCTTTTTTAAGATTAATTATTTCTAATGTATGCGTGTGTTAAACGGGTACATATTGAATGTATAAAATATACGTATGGTACTCTCAGTACTCCCAGTAGGAAATGTGTACAACTATTACATCCGAAAAGAAAACGAAATAAATAATATAATTTACACTTCTACGTTGGTAGCTTCCGGTCAACAATAAATTATATCAAACTAGTCATCCCGCGGCGTAAAATACGCCGCCTTATCAATCAATATAATTACTGTAATTTTATTTTTAAATAAGCAATCAAACGAAATAACATGCTGACATCTTCGGAGAAAATATATGGAATGCAAAGTTGAGCTCTGACCTAACCCGATTGAAACAACGAGAGGTGTCGTCTGTGACGTATTTGGGAATTCCACAATTTATAAATAGTCCTGCGTCTTGAAGTTGTGTTTTATATATAGAGAAGATAGTTTTCTGACTATTATCAATTTATTTAATTATGAGTGGAAATAAAGCAACGCGATCCAGAAATGAAGCGAAACTATAATTATTTAAATAATTGCTTATTGGTGAATATTTTTTTAGAGAAATACTCACATAAAAACAGATATAGGCGTACAATGAATTTAGTGGTTAATGGTGGGTATGACCTATACATTTAGTGGTCAATGGTGGAAATGGCTTATACATTTAGTGGTCAATGGTGGGAATGGCTTATACATTTAGTGGTCAATGGTGGGTATGACCTATACATTTAGTGGTCAGTGGTGGGTATGGCTTATACATTTAGTGGTCAATGGTGGGAATGGCTTATACATTTAGTGGTCAATGGTGGGAATGGCTTATACAATTAGTGGTCAATGGTGGGAATGGCTTATACATTTAGTGGTCAATGGTGGGTATGACCTATACATTTAGTGGTCAATGGTGGGTATGACCTATACATTTAGTGGTCAATGGTGAGTATAGCTCATACATTTAGTGGTCATTGGTGGGTATGGCTTATACATTTAGTGGTCAATGGTGGGTATGACCTATGCATTTAGTGGCCAATAGTGGGTATAGCTCATACATTTAGTGGTCAATGGTGGGTATAGCTCATACATTTGGTGGTCATAGGTGGGTATAGCTCAGTGGTGGGAGTTGCTTATACATTTAGTGGTCAATGGTGGGTATAGCCTATGAATATTGTGGTCAAGGGGGTAAAACTTACAAATTTGATGGTCCGTTATATCCCCAATGTGCCTACTAAATGTATTAACTTTTTTATGTGTCATTTAATTTTCCAACTTCTACGAGCTACATAGCAAGTCTATTTTATCTATGGAAGAAATTTTACGTTGAGAATGAACCGTTTTACCTTTTATAAACTTCGAATGTTTATAACTCTACTGTAACTTACATTCTGTGTCAGTATTATATCGACTGAATTTAATTGTTTCTTTCATGACCTGTTTCTAGTCTATTTCAACAGAATTGGGCTCAACGTCTTGTAAACTTTTCTCACTCAATATTTATTCTTAAAATAGATCAGTCTCAAAATTACTCACAAAGAAACAATTACGCGAAAGAATCAGACACGGAATCAGACACGAAATCAGACACGAAATCAGATAACTTTCATTCGATTTTATTTATTAAAATTCCAAAAACCATTCTTTTAACTTGAAGTAATGTGTCAAACATTTGCTTCGGTAGTTTAAGATGCCGGCAGTGTACACTATATACCAGCTGGTCCTGATACAAATATTTTTCTCTCCCTTTAACGATTGCAATTTGAGTTATCTTTTCTTTGAAATCAATTGTTACATTTCCTTTTGATTGCCTATAGAGGTCGCACTTGATGTCTTTCATCCCCTTGCTCTTGTAACAAACTAGGGGGAGGAGGGGGTGACATTTCGGAAAGGGGGGAGGGTACTGTCCTGGTCAAGTGTGACAAGTTGGAACACCGTCCGTCACTTCCGACAACGTCCTCACGTGGTCATCTCTGTCCACTCACAAAGTAAATCTTTCATCTGGAGAAGGTGGGCGGGAGGGAATACGGCCAACGTTCTTTTATTCTATTTATAGACCTTTCGTTGGCCAGGATTTTCGCCACATTGTATTTTACTGTAGAACATGAAGCTTCTGGAAGAGATTGTAAAATAAACGCTCTGAGTAAATGCTACTAAAACTAAGATTTCTTTGCGTGATTATTTTGTACTAGCTGTACCTTGTAAAACCTTTGCATAGAATTATATCCCCTTATGCTTGATCGGTAGGCTGGGTTATTTTTTGGCTTCGGGCAGATCCGATTTTTTTCATGATTGTATTGTAAACTGGAATACTGTTGTATTAATTCTTTACTTTCGATTTAACGCAGAACCCAAATCGCTATTATTATTGTAAAACTATATTTTTGTATATAATGGTATGTACTTGTTGATGTAATGCTTCTCCAATGTAACACTGTGTGTTCCTCACTGCTGCAGATACTTATACTGGTTTTATATAGCTGCCGATATTATAACTGGTTTATAAACTTAAGTAGCGTTCAGTCTCAATGCACTCTCAAACAACACACCAATCAATGAAGCAAAGTTCCACGATTCAATTATATTTATTAAATAATACGAAAACATATGTAATCTGAACTTGTTGCAGCAGTATTCACAAAAATGCTTCGTACACAATATAACACGTAGTATTCCAGGTTCCCGAAGGAATTATCTGGCAATACTTTGACACTTAGTATCCTGTGTCCCCGAAAGGATTATACAGAGATATTTCAATAAAATAGACTTTGACTGTGTACTGTAAAACTTAATAACTTGATAGCTTGTGCCTCTATTATTTCTCCACTAACTTCTCCTCTAACTATCTCTACAACTGGTGTCCTGATGTCTCTATCGTCAGTCTGTCGATCTGTCGGTCTGCCCAAATTTCCGTTACCTCTGTTATTTATGTGATGGTGAATTATCACGTGCACCAAACGCCCAGAACTTCTGATTGGCTCCCTAACACCCTTTCTAGCTCATCTACATATTAATGACTCTTATTCCAGCCTAGCGATTGGTGCGGCTAAAAACTCACTCTGGTCTAGTATTCCTTTGTCTGCCTAATTACATCTGTCGTCACCTACCTCTGGGATCATAACCTGTGGTGACAACCAATTTTACCCTAAACAAAGATCAACCGCTGTATTTCCAGTTATCAAAATATATAACTGTGTCCTGGACCCACGAACTTTCCATGTTGACTTAACCAATTAACCAGTGGTTCTAAAATTGTATGGATCTATCTAAAGCTATTGTTACAATTATATTATATTTTTAATTCACTGAAATGATGAGAAGTTTATCGCATAAATGTCATAGATGTGGAGGAAATGCAAAAACATTGTTAGTGACCTTTAACTGTTTGTCATTGTTTCCTTATAAACATGTCTCTAGTGACCATGAACTATTTGTCAATGTTTCCTTATAAACATGTCTCTAGTGACCATGAACTGTTTGTCAATGGTTCCTTATAAATATGTCTATCGTGACCATGAACTGTTTGTCAATGTTTCATTATAAATATGTCTCTAGTGACCATGAACTGTTTGTCAATGTTTCCTTATAAACATGTCTTTAGTGACCATGAACTGTTTGTCAATGTTTCCTTATAAACATGTCTCTAGCAACCATGAAGATCATTTTCCTTGTAATTTATTCAGAATAAAACTTTAAAAACTCAAAATCAATTTCCCCAGGTTTGAACATGAATCAATATTTTGTTTCAACATTCATTTTTTTTTTAAATCATTCTTTAGTTTGTTTAGGGTGAACGCACCACGTGACATTTCTATGTTAATTAACCCGTTGCACGGTATTTACGTTTGGCCTTTCATTTTCTCCTTTCTTTCACGTAATTAGAAACAAAAAACTCCAAAAGTTATTTGTATTAATACAAAACAGCGTTCAATTGTTAAATAAACTTTCTTTGCCGACCAGTTCATAGGCATGAAATGTTTAATGGCAACAATCTGACTCACTGACAGAGAGGAATTACTTGTATCCATTCACACTTTTTAATTTTGTTGCATTTCTTTACCTGTTAAACGGCAGCGATCTATTAAACTGTTAAAAAATATATTTAAGGATTAATAGGGTGAATGAGTGGTCAAGGGAGGTCAAGGGAGGTCAATGGGGTCAAGGGGTGTCAAGGGGAGGGGGGTCAAGGGAGGTCAAGGGGTGTGTCTAGACTCGCAACGAAATCAAGGTTGTGATCTTTTTTTCCGAAACAAAATTCTCAGTGATTATCTTCATATTATTGGTGTTCTTTTGGTGAATTCTTTCCTAATTTTGTAAATAACTGAAAATAACACATTTTCGTTCAATTATTTCTAGTTTTCAAGGAAACGGGGAGTTTTTTACTTATTTTTATTTTTTTTTTTTGTGCTAAAAATTTCGCATTGAAATTGAATTTTTTTTAACCAATACGGGAATAGTTTATAATTATCATAATAAAATACTGTAAAATAAGCAATTATTTTCACCTCTCTTATTAAATCTAATATTTAAAGCGTCTTTAAAAAAAATATTTTTTTTATCCCTGGCTTTCCTGGAATTTCGGATTTAGAATCATTTGTATCCCAGCATCCCGAGAATAAACAAAACTATCGTCTTTATCGAGCCGAGACTTTGTCACTTAGGGCTCGTAAGGTGTAAACCACTGTGTTTTTCAATCTCAACATCTGGACACTGCCACAGGGCCCATTGGCCAGCAAGCTACCCAACTCGTCCGGCCTGCTGTACTCCAGTCGGACACAATCAAACAGTAGGCCCTACATGACCAACCACTTCAACAATATCTGGAAATTAACAAAAACGTATACATATAAAGAGATAGAATTATCCAAAATGTATATCTCTCGTCCCGTTTATTATTATTATTTATATATATATATATATATATATATATATATATATATATATATATATATACAGAAAGCATATTAATGGCTGGGAACAAAAATATATTTTTATATATGACTGTACGATCTTTTTAGTTGGAGTTATAAGTAGGTAAATGACAACTAATGACGACCAGTCTGTCAATGACTTGTATTCTCCCTATCAATTATTTGTAGTCTGTCACTGGCTTAGTGTTTCTAATCCACTAATGAAAGCTCGGAACATCTGTTCGATAGAATTCATTGCTACGAACACCTATTCGATAGAATGCATAGCTTGACACACGTATTCGATAGAACGTATAGCTCGACACACGTATTCGATAGAACGCATAGCTCGACACACCTATTCTATAGAACGCATAGCTCGACACACCAATTCGATAGAACGCATAGCTCGAGTCCCACTGATCGGCTGGGTCGTTCTCCAGTCCGTAAAATCATTTCATATCCCTACACCAATAATTAACATATCCCCCCCCTTCCATTAAACATTGCGCTAACCCAAACATTTTTCTTTGTATGCCTTCAGTTGGATATGATTGGTCAGTCATCTAACCCAGGGTCGGCAACCTTTTGACACGGAAGAGCCAAAAGTTATAATTTACAATGTTCTTAGCTTTTAAAGAGCTACTAAAATTGTTGTTTCAATATTATGGTATTTGATTATGATTAGGTATATACAATAATATTATTATTATTATTTGCACATGGAACTGGAAGGCCGCAATTTGACACCGAAAGAGCCGCAACTTGACATCGAAATAGCAGCATGCGGCTCGCGAGCCGTAGGTTGCCGACCCCTGATCTAACCAAATGGTTCCCATTGACCTCATTTTGAAACTATATCCATTTTATCTTTGCCATTAATACTTTTTTTTATTTATTTTTCCAGGTTACGGGCATATAGCCCCGAAGACAAACATGGGGCGCCTGGTGACCATGTTCTATGCCCTCATCGGGATACCCCTGACCCTGCTGTGCATATCCAATATCGGGAGCTTCTTCGCCCACTGCTTCCGCCTGCTGTACAAATACATCTGCAGCTGCCTGGACTGGATGCTGTGCCCCAAGAACCAGAGGACGGCCAAGCACAGCGCCTCCACCAGCACAATGACCACCACGTCCAGCCTCAAGTCGGTGGCGTCCAAGAAGTCCAAGTCCACGAGGGACATCTCCTCGGACTGCGACGAGTCCAGGCAGGCCCTGAAGAGAGACATCAGCGTCGTGGAGAAAGGGCTGCGGGATGTCCCGCAGTCCAGCAAAGATTCCCTGAGGCCGGGCATGCTGCTGTGCGGCGAGGAAGGCGAGCTGACGGTGATCTCCGCCGCTGATCAGGGCCGTAGAAAACAGTCCGTCACCGAGGAGATTCGCGTCCCCATGTCGGTCAGCCTGCTCATCGTCGCACTATACATCTTCGGCGGGGCCGTACTGTTCTCCGTGTGGGAGGCAGAGTGGGACTACCTGATCGGGTCTTACTTCTGTTTCATAACTCTCAGCACCATCGGCTTCGGGGACTACGTCTTCGGGGTGGGGAACGATCTGGACAACAACGAGAAGATGATCACGTGCGCCCTGTACCTGGTGCTGGGGCTGTCCATCATAGCCATGTGCTTCGACCTCATGCAGGAGGAGGTCCGGGCGAAGTGTCGGTGGCTGGGTGTCAAGCTGGGCATCGTGGATCCAACGAAGAAGAGGAGAAAGAGATAGAGAGTAGCCAAACACACTGTCACATTTTTTTTTATTGCGTCATTAGTGATTTTTTTACACTCTTGTGTTGAACATACGAGTGTCTGAATGTGTTTTATACTGTGTTTCTTTTTTTTTATTTTGTAATGTGCATTAGGGTACAACTCAACCATATACTGTCACTGCTGACAGGGCTAGCGTGATAACGTTAGGGTGGGGGGTGGGGGTCACACAGAAGCTATTTCGGGGGGCTCCCTTCATAGTCAGGTTTAACGGCTGGCGCAACTGGGGGGGGGGGGGGATCTCACAATACACCAGCAATACTTTTGTTCTATTAATCTATTTGCCCTCAAAAAATAATCTTAAATAAATTTTTCTTCGGTGCTCCCTGGGGCTCATAATACCTCAATTCGTTTTGTCCCACATCATTTTTTTTTTCAAAGCTTTTTTTCAAAAACGGTAAATGGTGAGATGTTGTGCTCATTCGGAGACTTTTCTAAAGTGTGTGTGTGTGGGTTGTGGGGAGGGCGGGGCATTCTTCCCATGCCTATTACTGCATTCATTTTCATCGATTGTACAAATGAATGATTCAGTTCGAATGTAAAGAAAGAAGAGTTCCACTGTCAAGTCAAACTTTCAAATCCAAACTGAATTCATTTCAGAAATCGGTCAAAGTCTAAATCTTCAAGTTCCGAATCAGTTGTTTTTTGTTTTTTTTTAATTATTATTTGTAAAAACAATAAATCAATACTGAATTGATTCATCCATGAATCCCCCACAAATTCAATTTTTTTCAAACTCTTGTTTATTTTTTTTTGTCAAAAATAATGACGACTTAGAAATAACTGCACAATGTTTGTATGCCAGATTTACCATGTTGTTATTATATACTTTTAAAGTAAGAAAGACTTAGCATCGAAAAAAAAATGAAAAAAAAACCACATGGCATTCATTCACTACACAAACGGAACATTTAGAAACCAACTTACAAATAATTCACTGGACGGATTTTGACGCAAATTCAGATTCCAGACCATGGTCATTTTTTTTTCATGTACAATTTTCGGTCGTATTCTGCATTGTCGAGTTTACCGTCGTCCATAAAGAGGATGTAGTATGTCTGTAACTCAAAGAAAATGTGCATTTTTTTTTCAAAGCAAGAATGACCACGACCATTTATTGCAGTATAATTCAATCATTGGAAAATGTACATTTGTTTTTAATTAAAAGAACAAAAAATACCTTGCTTACATTTAAGACAAGTTGGATTTTTGTTGTGGTATTTTTTTGTTATTGTATTTTTTTTTAGTGGAAGGAGGTGTCAATCCAGTCTTAAACAGATTAAACCGTCTGAATAAAACATGACCCTGGGCTTATGCCTATATATATATATATATATATATATATGTATATATATATATATATATAATATAGGTTATATTACACTCAGTTTGGCAAGGTAATTAAGCTGGCAACAAATGAATCGTACATGTTTCCAGTAACTAACACAGGAAGTGACTTCCATCTACCGTGTTTCCTCAACAAACAAAAAAAAACTTCAGTATTCTCGCAGTATATATATATATATTGCCATCACATTGAAAAAAAAAATAATGCCCTATGTCAGATTGTGACTCTGCTGATGTAGCGCATTAATTTCATCGCTAATTAAACGTGCGACAGCCCTGTTGAACGTCGCGTTGTGTCCATTTTAGTGAGTAACTGTTAAACAGCACATGTGATTATGTTACGACTTTACTTAGAATTAAATCTGGTATTAATATAAAATTTATTGTTGTTATTGTTGTTTAGGTGTGCATCAATATGTGAATGTAATTCTCGGACGTGAATAAATGTTAAATTATTGTGGATGAATAATAAAGGCAAGCCCTTTAAAAAAAAGCCCAAATCCAGCGGTAGGCAACCCCTATGTTCGAGTTAAAATTAATCGGTAACATTGAGGGCCAACATTTAATTAATCTCCCTTTTTTTAACCATTGTCCTAATACCAACTCCATAAGTGCTATGTGTACATACAACCAGTGCTCGATTTAAGAAAAAACCAGTGCCGGGGATGAACAAAAATTTCTGCAGAGCCGGGAATAAATGTCTATGATTTCATCCCCCGGCTGGGATATATTAGCTAAAGCAGAGCCGGGTATGACACGTCTCAGTGCCGGGGATTTCCCCGGCGGTAAATCGAGCCCTGCATCAGCCCCGTAGCGTGAAAATTCTACAGGAGGGGCCAGGCTTTTTACAGCAGGGGCCAGGCAATAGTAGGGGGGGGCAGGTATACATTTTACTAAGTTGAACAAATAAGCAGACAAAACGCAGGGGGCGACCCCCCCTGGACCCCCCGCACGCTATGGGCCTGCCCTGCATACAACCCATATAGAAACAGTCGTACACAGAACAAAATCAGGTTGTCTTTATTGAGTTTTTTTTTCTTAATGTCCCTTCGGCCACCCGTCCCATTATGGCCCAGTAACACTGAGTATAATTTCAGTGAAAACTTCCTCAGATTAACAAATAAATAAATAAATGGGTGTATGGTACCAATACTTTTGTTGTCCTTTTCAAGAGTAATTAAACAAAAATAACTTATTATATTTCTGAAGTTACATTTTGTTTGGTTTTGTCATATATGTAATATTTACAAAATCTTTACAAAAACACAGAACAAAGATATGACGTCATTAATGTAAAATGGTCCAACAAAAAGATAACTTAACAGACGTAAAAAAAAATCGTCTTGAAGAAATTTGCCAAGGACATCTCCACCCCCTACTACTACGAAGGGACCAGGCAGGACCTGAAAGAGAGGTACAAGTGTCACAGAAAATAAGATCACCAATATGTCACTTAATCCAGCAGAGATTCTTTACTAGAAGTAACTTGTGAATGTTTTCGTTGAGATAAGTTCTTTTGTTGTTGCTGGTTTTTAAACCTAAGTTTATCTGCGTGTCTCAAAACTAGTTTCATTTTAAAACTGAACTAAGTATACTCAAAGTAATATTCCTTCAAATTATATATTGCAGAAAAAATATAATTAAAATATATTGCTGATGTGGTATTGTGTGCCTTGCAAATACCCAACACGATACCTTGCAAAACTATTGTTTCATACTTTTTGTATTTAAATAATTGACTTTACATCCTCCCTTTTCATTATCAATAGTCAGCTAGCCATTCATATTGGTTACATCTATGTAATGTTTATAAAATATTGGTAAAAAGGGGAGCTACTCCGTTACTCACTACTCACGTCAGGATATTTATTAAACCTTCAGAAGTTAGTTAAAAATTGAATTTAATTGATAACTAATTTCCCGCAACATGACAAACACGTCACTGCCAGACAAAGCGAGTTAAATTTAATCGTGTACCAGTTTTTTTTTATATATAGAGCAAGGTAGATAAGCGTTTCTTTACAAAGTCTTAAAGTATTTATCTCCCTTAACAAACGAATCTCTCAATCCTAAAAACTATTCGTTTTCATTGTGCATAATATTTTTCAAGATAAAAAAATAATTATTTAAAATTGTAATACTTACATCTTTTCTGTATGGATAATATATTATGAGAAAAAAAAGTGTTGAGTTTAGATTGTAGACAATTCCTTAAAAATGCATCTTTTTTTTGTTCATAACAGAAAGCTAATCCTCAGATATGGTTTTTCTTGTTATTCTAACATGTGTACATAGTAAACAAGTTCAGATCTTTTTTTTATTGGATGTTCTAAAGATTAGCAAGTGACGGAGTAAGACATTTTTTTTTTACAATTTAGGAACAAATTTAAAGTAAGAAAAAATTAAATTCACTTGTTTCGTAAAGTAGTGTCTGATTTCCAGAATGGGTGTGTAATGAATGGGTGTGTAATGAATTGGTGTGTAATGAATGGGTGTGTAATGAATGGGTGTGTAATGAATGGGTGTGTGGTGAATGTTGTGTAATGAATTGATGTGTGATGAATGGTTGTGTGATGAATGGGTGTGTGATGAATGGTGTGTGATGAATGGTGTGTGATTAATGGGTGTGTAATGGATGGGTGTGTGATTAATGGGTGTGTAACGAATGAGGGGTGTAATGAATGGGTGAGTAATTTATAATGGTTGCAGTCGTAGTTTTTCTACTTTGTAATATTTTTTCTGATAACACCAATAATAACTAATTTTATTTTTATAGGCGACGTTGTCTGCCGACTGTAATAACGTCTTAAACAAAGCGTAAGGATGTTTGTTTTCCTTTGGTCAAAGCGCGGTTGTTGTTGGGGTTGTTTGTTCTTTCGTTGTTTGTTTTGTTTTTTTAAATAAGCGCATTTCATTTCATTGAAGTTCACATTTTCTCTTTAAGAGAGGTTTATTTTTTTCTGAATTTACCCCTCGCTGATCTTTAGAGCATCCCCTTTATTGTTGAACTTATGTCTTTCTTTATCTCAATTACCGAATTATTCGTGTTTGTGTTTCTGTGCATGTATGTAGGTCTTTATATCAGTAATAGGTTCAATTTTTTTTTCTGTCAGTAAAATCAATCTAGGAGATATTTACAAGATATTTTTTCAAGCTCATTTGGGTAAGGCAGGAACGAAATAATAAAAATGATATTAGTTAATTATAGATGGAAAAAAATGACAAAGTAAACATTTGTATAAAGCATGTATAACTTTAGCTCAATGTAGGCCTATATTTTAAACTATACAAGTAAACGTATTTCGTTTCTTTGATACGTGGTATTAAAACGTCGGGTAAGTGGATAAGAACACTGGGTATTAAAAAGAATATGTTACCTTCAATCATTATAATTATAATTTAGAATGTGTAAATGGTATGGGATTTCCCCTTATTCTGGGGTCATCACATGTTTCTGTTATATTTAACACAAAAAGTTATAGTTTTTTGTTATTTTCGTTGTTGATATTTTTTTTTTTTTGTAATTACATTACCTATTCATGATAACCTCAAAGTTGAACCTTGGTATTTCTAAGGGCAAAGGTTATGCAGGGTTCATGCTATTTTTAGATATAATCTCAAAGAACACTTCTGGTAACATGTTTATATTTGAAATAAGCAGAAGTAAAAAGAAAAGAAAACAAGCAACTAAGCCTGTTCCATTCTGGACACAGGAAGTGTTAGCGCATTTTCATGTTATGTATCAGTACGTTTCTTAGCTTTCAGTAAATATTTGTAAATTTTGGAAATGTTTATAAATTCAATTGTGTAATGCATATTTCTGTAAAAAAAATATTATAAAGATGTTTCTTTATATTTGAAAAAAAAATTATTTTCTCTTAAATCTAACTACAAGTGGTTTGTGGTTACTGAAATAGGACTCATAATTGAAAACATTCGAAATTGTAGTCATTTAATCGTCCGAAAACTCCGTCAATTGTCGCATAGCTCTGATACTTTCAATTAAACTCAGAACACAAGCTTACTATTTCATTTGATGAGTTTCTTAATAAATCTTGGTGAAACTACGTGCTGCAGTATTTCGCACCAAATGAATGGGTTATTGAACGTACAAGGTGTATATATAATATATAAGCCCCTTAGGAGCCCTGAAGCCCGGCCCTCAGAGGTCCTATCGCGAAATGAACTTATGGTTGCTGAGATATAGGGCGCTCCATTATTAATATAGCTTATATAGTAAAAAACGGTACTTTATAAGGCCCCTTTTACGTCTCTGAGAGGTCAGATCGCGAAATGGAAAAAAGTCATTTCTTGGCAGGCCAAGACCTACAAAATGATATATACATCATGGGTCTAGGACTTATGGTTGTTGAGATCTAGGGTGATGACAGACAGACAGACAGACAGACAGACAGACAAAACGGGGACAATAGAGCATTTTTTTTTCGAAAATGCTCTAAAAAATGATATGATTTCTGAATTTAAAAATCTCACTCAGTACAAAAAACGTTTAATGAACAAAACAAGTGGTATATTGTGGTACATGGTGATACGTAGTGGTAGTGCATATTGATTTATAGTACTACATAATAGTACGAATTGGAAAAAAGTGGTGCATTGTGATACATTCACCAACAAGCTCACTCACCCACGTACTCTTTCTCCCATGTACTCACTCACCCACGTACTCACTCACCCACGTACTCACTCATCCACTTACTCACCCACGTACTCTTTCTCCCATGTACTCACTCACCCATGTACTCACTAACCCACGTACTCACTCACCCACATACTCACTTACCCACGTACTCTTTCACCCATGTACTCACTCACCCACGTACTCTTTCACCCATGTACTCACCCACGATTTCACTTACTCAACCACTTGCGTGTTTACTAGCTTACTCACGTGTTTAATCATAAACTAATACACGTGCTCGTTCACTCACCCATAAGCTCGCTAGCTCACCCACGTGCTCGCTCACTCAACCACGTGATTGCTCACTCACCCACGTGCTTGCTCATTCACTCACGCACCCAGTTTGTAATCAGCATAAGAAGAACAGCATTTGGACTTTAAGACGCACCCTCATTTTATCACCCCGGGATCCACTTACGTTTGTGTGTGTGACGCCCCTGTAAGGATGAGATGAAATCTCTAAGATCCTCTAAATCACCAATGGGAAGGTTTTTATGGTGTCTTTCTTTCATCCCCACCATACCCGATAGTGCAATGGCCATGGAGGCAGCACGGGAGATATAGCGGGGACTTAAGCCATGACCTGAAATATCCTTTGGTCCTCACCGGAGATTAAACATTGGACCCTCAGGTCGACAGTCGAGCGCTTTAACGCACAACCATCCGTCCCCCCTTACGTTAGCTTGGCCATTGTCTTGTGGGGGGGGGGGGGTAATGTTAATAATGAATTCAATACTATTAGATTACTGTTTACGAAATGTGAAATGAACTAATAGAAGAGATACGGAAAGTCTACTAATTAGGCCATATCAATGATATCATCATGGCCTTGAGGGAAGGGGGCGGGGGGTGCAGCCCAAACTCATGTTAAGGACATGTGCCCTTGGGTTTAGCTTAAACCTTACACGTTTCGTAGTTATATATATTATTATGTTGGTCAGTGGATGAACTACGAGTAGCGCCCCACACTACTTGTATTCGACTACCAATAACGGCTCAGGCTATATATGTAGCAGACTACAAATGGCCACAGCCAAGGCCGTAGCCAAAATTTTTTGGGGGGGGGGGGGGGGCTGTGCGGAGAGTTTTTTTATAAGAAAAAATTGGAAGCAATTATAAAGAATGTTTTTAAAATATTTATTTATTATGTGAACAAGTATTTAGTTATACACTATGTGATTATTATATATAATTAATTAATATTATATTTTTACATAATTTTTACGTTATGCATATTGATAGAAGTGTATTTTATAATAGAATTTTATTTTTGGAATTAATTGGGGGGGGGGGGGGCACAGCGAAAAAAATAAAATGAAAAAAAATGGTGTAAAAAGAACTGCGTATCGAGTTAGTGGTGTGGTTGTGACCAAGTCCGAGAACTCAGCCACAAATCATCAGCTTTAGGCTCTGTTGATAAGTTTCGATTTACCCACACCACCACGGCTCAGTACAACAGTTAGTACTAAATGTTAAATATGAAGTTTGAAATGTTCAGAACGTTTGGTGGTGCAATCCATTTAGAAGCTAAAAATAGAAACTTATTTCATTGAATAAAGGGTTATAACTGCATAACTAAAAAAGAAAAAAATATTTCTGTACAATTATCTCCCTTTTTTCGAGACTGCTATAAACGGAGTTTTGCTCTATCCCGGAATGCCGGGATAAATAAAATATATTATTTTTAAGACGAATTAAATAGTATCTTTTTTAAGAGAGTTGATAGTAATTGCTTAATTTACAGTATTTAATTATGTGTATATTCAATCTCTGTAATGATCGAAAAAATATATAGGCCTATATTTTAATGGGAACGTGTATTTTTTAATTATTTTAAAAAATCGGATGGATTGGTGTTAAATACAAATCCACTAAAGAACATTAATAATTTAAGAAAATCAATATTACAGACTAATTATAGAGCAATAAAGACATGCATCTAAGAATGCCCCTTTCCTAATCTAATCAATAAAAGACACACAAAAAAAAATGGGGTAAATTTGTTGTGGTTTCAATCGTCCTTTCTCTGTGGGTAATTGCCAACTAATAGTGGCCAAAATAGAATAAGCAAAATACAAAAAAAATTATTAAGCTAAGTAGTTCTTCTTATGTGCACAGTGTACATACATTTAGGCCTATGTATAATGACTAGAAACATTTTAAGCAACACCTGTTTTTTTTTTCAATTTAATGCGAAGAGTTCGGTGGTAATACAGCAGAGGGGAATTCCAAATCCAAACCCTAAAAACAACAAATAATTCGAAAAAAAAAAACATAAAATCTTACATTATTGACGCGAACATTGGCTACGGATAAACAAAAGGTTAGAAAGATTAATATGGCGTTATCATAACGGTAATTTCTCCCTTGAAGTTAGTTGAAGTACTTCGCGGAAACGGAATAAAACAATAAGAGCAAGAGCATTTTTAAAAAAGCAAGAAAACACAGGCAATGGATGCCGGTGAAAGAGGTGAAAGAGAAAGTGGAAAGAGTAGAAAGAGAAAGGAGAAAGAGTAGAAAGAGAGAGTGGAAAGAGTAGAAAGTGGAAAAAGTAGAAGAGAAAGTGGGAAAGAGTAAAAAGAGAAAGGGGAAAGAAAAGAAAGTGGAAAGAGTAGAAAGAGAAAGGGGAAAGAGTAGAAAGTGGATAGAGTAGAAAGAGAAAGTGGGAAAGAGTAGAAAGAGAAAGGGGAAAGAGTAGAAAGTGGATAGAGTAGAAAGAGAAAGTGGGAAAGAGTAGAAAGAGAAAGGGGAAAGAGTAGAACGTGGAAATAGTAGAAAGAGAAAGTGGGAAAGAGTAGAAAGAGAAAGGGGAAAGAGTAGAAAGAGAAAGGGGAAAGAATAGAGTGTGGAAAGAGTAGAAAGAGAAAGTGGGAAAGAGTAGAAAGAGAAAGGGGAAAGAGTAGAAAGAGAAAGGAGAAAGAGTAAAAAGAGAAAGTGGAAAGAGTTGAAAGAGAAAGGGGAAAGAGTAAGGGGTTTGAAACATAGATAATTTTCTCTTTTTTAAGTTCTTGGCACTTTGTCGGTCTCAATATAATAAGCGTAAGCTATATAGTCTTATATATATATATATATATATATATATATATATATATATATATATATATATATATATATATATGTATGTATATATATATGGTTTGAGTTTGCAATACTCCAAAAGGGAAAAGTAATGAAGGAAGTGACAGGAAAAGACAATAAAAAAGGTTAATGAAATTTCGTATCGCATGTATTGTGAAATATGTCAATCATATGGCGTTTGTTAGATACGAAACAAATAAAGAAATTCTTTATAAAGTGTGAAAATCGTTAACTACATTACAGGCTATTGTCCCTAGAATACACGTCTCATAGTCACTATTGTGTTAAAAGAAATTAACTATTGTCCTACTCGGTATCTTTCTCATACCGATGTTTGTTGACTATCTCGAAGGGAAATTCTACACTGATTGTTTCTACTTATACATTTGTTTTTCAGTGTTAGATTTGAACTGTTTACATGACTGCAAAAGGATCTGTATGTAAACTGACATATTTAGCAGATATATTCTCACTTTCAAATTTTTTTCAACTTATGAAAGGCAATGAAATTTCATTGTTTCAAGCTCAAGATAGTTATAATCATACCACGTCTACATTAAAACTGTGGCGAAAAAAAATAGTTAGTAATGGAGAAATGGACTAGCTTAAAATAAATTCGGATGGTAAAAATTATGCTACTCTAAAAAGTAGAAAATTTACATGAATGTTTTCCTAATTTAAACAAAAATATTAAATGGAAAATATATCCGTTCAAAATAAATACAACGTGGGCAAACTACGGCCCGCGGGCCGCATGCGGCCCTTCAGAGTATATAATGCGTCCCGTATGCATGCACATATTGCGATACTATATCGATGTTTATTTTCTTTGTTTAGAGTTTTAATGTGAAATATATGACAAATACTTGGTTGTTATCTTTAATTCATATTTTTATACGGTGTTAATTGTAATTGAAGTAGACAAAAATATATGCGGCCCGCCGATAACAATCAAGTATTCAATGTGGCCCTCCTTAGAAAAAGTTTGCCTACCCCTGTTCTAGAAGGTTTATCGCTTGCAGAAGAAGAAGATGAATTTTTGGCATTACGTTCACACTGATTCTTGAAAGAAAAAAAAACACAAGGTGTGTACATTAACATCATTCTGTTCGCAAATTCAACATGTGAATCAAAATTTAACTGAGAAAGTCATGAAATTTATCTTGTTTATTCTAACCTCATATCTACGTGAAGTTTTTTTTTTAAACATTTGAGTCATTAAGTCAAAAAAAAAGGAACTGGCATTTGGATGTAGAACCACATCTCTGAGTAAAATTGACAACCGAATTATGACGATCTGTTGTCTAAACAAGGTGGCGTCACTATGGTTGGTGTCACCCTCCCCTTCAAGACTTCCACCATGAGCCATGGTATATATTTCGAATTTTCTTGCACTAGACTTTAGAGAATTAGTATTACTGACTGTAATTCAGATATTAACTATATTTATTTACCTAAGTTCCAGACGCTGTGCGTGGTGGCACCCTGTGATTCTGCTCTGTATGGTGGCACCCTGTACTTCTGCTCTGTATAATGAAACCCTATGATACTGCTTATGTTTTTAACTATGATCGGTTATAAAACAGACTATACAGATTTTTTTCTGCTATGAAATTTAGAACTGTTAATTTTGGTGTCACCCCTAAAATGGTGTCGCCCGGTGCG
Source organism: Bulinus truncatus (assembly GCA_021962125.1). Taxonomy (NCBI): domain Eukaryota; kingdom Metazoa; phylum Mollusca; class Gastropoda; family Planorbidae; genus Bulinus; species Bulinus truncatus. Next base: position 11,443,151 of record JAGDYQ010000001.1, on the reverse strand, counting down.
GCACGCACCCCCTAGTGACGCCACTGTCTAAACATAAACAATTACTTTCATTATTCTCATTGATTTAGAATGAATGTTAAATATAACAAAACTTATTATATTATGAATTTTTCGTTTATTATTTGTTTAAGTATTTAAAAAAGGAAAATAATGTATTGATTGTTATTTAACTAATTATTTTTTTTGTCCACGATGGGTACTTAGTATTACAAAAAATCAGAAGGGGGTACGTGGTTGTGAATGTGAAAAGTTTGAGAAACTGCACTTCACATATAAATGGTACAAATGTTGTGTGTCAATGTTTGTATAGGTATGTGATGTTTCACAAAAGAAAAAAAACAGAAAACACTACTAATCCGGGTGAAATTATAAAAACCTGGACATGTCATGAGACAAAGCAAGTTTATATTTATTAGATACAGAATATGATATGGAATGTATATTTTAAATCCCACTCGTGTAGATGAATGGGAAAAAAAGTTATTTAGCAAAAATCAACACCAAAAAGTGAATTTTTAGTAAATTTTATTAAAGTTTTGTTACAGTAAATGAAGAACCAAAATTAATTTTAAATATTGTCTGTAATGCACGTCTTAATCATATAATGACAGATATACAAACAAAATTACAAAATATAATAAAATTATGAAAATGATTGTCAGTCGACGACTTCCTCATCCAACCACGGGATATCAAACAGCAAGCAATCATCGGGAACTGCATCACCCAAATGATGAACCTGAGAAACTGAATGATCTTCCTCATCTGAGCAGTCTTCACAAAATTCAGTACTTTTGGAATTGTCACATGTTTGTCCATTACAATTTTTACATGCGCTAACACAAGGTAAGCCATGCTTCACGGCAAGAACAAAGCTGAGATGAGCACGCACGACCGATCTGTATCTGCTCGGCATTTACATCGTACTACCTTCAACAAATTTTCTGGAGCAGCAGGCAAATCAGTAGCTATTGGAGTATAATTATTATTATCCAGCTTCCAACCCCAGTCCTCCGGTTTAAGATTTGTAGTGCCTAATGATCTCCAAACAGCAGTTTGGTAATGAGTGCGATAGATATGATACTTTGCTGCACACTCGGTTGGAGGCAATCTTTCAGGGCGTGGTTGAGTTGGACTTGTTGACATCAAATTTAACATAAGTTAAGTACCTCATATGATTTAATCTGTCTGTGCACTTACCACCATATATTAGAGCAAGCAACTGTAAGCCGGCTTGCAAAACATCTGCATGCGTGGCGTTCTCAAATCCCATTACTTCTGTCAGAGGTAATGTGGAAATATTACCGGTTAATTTACGCCACACAGTAACTTTGCCTCTCCCAGGACAATGATGATGTTGTGTCACATCCACTTATGGCATGGCAGCATAGGACTTGGTTAGCTGCACTTCCTCACCTACAGCATGTACAGCTTCACGAACAGGTACTGTGACTGTTTTCCCACCACTTTTGCCAGTGATCTCATACTGCATAAAAATGTCACCCATTATTGGTTGAAAATGATGTATAAGCAGTACCAACACATCTGTGTCACTGGCAACCACCAAAACTTTAAATTGTTTAGCAGCTAGCTGTAGAGCATGATGAACTATGCTAGTATCAGCATCACTTAATGCGTGGTTCACTAAGAAACCTGAAGTTGTTAAGCGTCAGCAAGCAAATGTATCAACTGAGGTTGCTAAATTGCTGTCTACATTGTCTGCAGCAAACTGTGTGAATGACATTGGATATTCAGGAGGCAAATCATTGTGGTCATTCTGCACAACTGATTGTTTAAAGCGATTAACTTCATCCCATGACACGCACAGTCCTAACCTGGCAATGATGTTTAGCATGCCATTTTGATCCAAAACATTATCAATGAAACACCAGTAGCTAACAAAACAGGTGATAGTACAGAATGAGGTCTGGCTGCCTGTACAATGCAATGTCCTATGGCCACCTGTTTCAACTCTTGGCCCGTCGATGTTTGTCAAAAATGTCATGAGGAGGTTTGGAACCCAATCTTTATTTCTTTTCATTACTGATATTATCAATAGGAGGATATAAATCAGTTTGATAGAGTGTTTGGCGTATTTAGATTTCTTTATTAAGTTAGCTGCTGCCGTAACCACTCTGATGCTTTCATCTTCAATGAGACTGTGTGACGTTCGAATACCACTTGTCATTGATAATGGTGGAAGCCAAATCACGGAAACATATTACAGTTTTCTTACCGAAACAGAATTAAACTGAATGTGATCACCATATTTTGCCTCCGGTTTACGCTTCACGTGTTTAATGCTGTAAACCGTTTCATCACTGCCAGTTAGTTCTGTCATGCGATTATGAAAGTCTTCTAATGTATGGAGTTCTCCATCCATAGTTTCCAACCATTCACAAAGCGATTCAAAAACCTCTTGTTTACACACATGAACATTTGATTCGCTTGCCTCTGCATTACAGATGATTCTTTGGAGGAAGTAGGTCCTATTCTGCCATTACAAAACAGCAAGTGGCAATTCTTGGTGATACACTGCCTCTGAAGCAAATAAACACATAATTGACTCCAACCTTCCTTTAACATCTACACCCCACTGATCTTGCCTACCTTCACATACTGATATTAGCTTATCTCATAGTTCAACTGTTTTATTCTAACCCTTCGGCCATTATTTTTTTGAGGATGACGATCATCAAATACAACAATCTGTTTACCAAAAGAAGCAATGCTGTTTCCACTGAAAGCTATTTTCTTTTGATCTTAATGGCTTTACGAATTCACTTCCGTGGGGGATGAGTCTGACTTAACACAAGTTTGTTCATATCTAAAAGCGTTATAAGTAAAACCCCCTCGACACTTTTCATGGACATGAATAACATCAGGATTGGTTTCCAATAATCTTTCAATTCAATGTTATTCATCACTTTAAAAATCTCGTTTGCATATCACCACAAAGCGTTCCTGCAGGTAACAAATTAAGTGCCATTTCTAAGTCTGGATTTGTAAGTTAAACACTTTTGCAGATGATGAATAAAGGCAAACTAACAATTATTTATTATAATAGTTTACACTGAAATTAAAGAAAAATAAATAGTAATTGATTAAAACATTCCAATTAAAATAAAATATTGTAAAAAAAGTAAATTATCATGCCTATCGTAATATGCATATACAATTTTCCCATTAGGTCTTATCATTATTGCTATTTATTTAATAATATGATATTTAAAAAAAACAACAGTAAGCAATAACCAATAAAATAAAAAGCAATGTATTTATAAACTATACCATTTAAATGATATCTCGCAGCATTTATAAAACATTGAAACATTGTTTCAAAGATAACATGTTTCTACCATCAGTTAATTCTTGCAAAATTCAATCACCTAATAGTTTTTATTTCTCAATGATACAATATTGTTGTATCTTACTAAATTGTTATTGACTTTTAAACTATTATATTTTCTTTCCCTCAGTGCATAAGCTTAATCAATAATAGTAAATGATTCTGCCTACCTACAAAATTTGTGTATAATTTAACATCAGGCGTATGCTACAACAAAACTTTTTCCTCTCAGCTGATTACAATAGGTATATCATATATCTCATAAGGCTAAACTGGAAATCTAGCTCACTGAAAATTTTTTTTAAAAATGTACTACATTCATAGTAAATTAAATAATTATTTAACTTTCAGAATCAAGAGAAAAGTTAAAATATAACAAAACCCCACCTCTATAAAACAATGACTAACTAAATAAACTGTTCAAAACAAAAGCTATATTATCGTTCATCTATTTTTATCATCAAATAACTAATTTTCCCATTCGTGGAAAACGGTGGGAATTTAAATATAATATCTACAAACCTTAATAAACAAAAATATTAAAAAATCGTTTTGTCTCATGACATGTCTCACTTTACCAAAAACGAAGTTTATTCGGCCCGATTATACTCTGAACTTTAACCCATGTTGTGTTTTTTTCTTTTGATTAATTTTTCATGTAACGACGACACTGACTCCTTCGTTAAATCAAGCTAAAACTAAAAAGTTCTTATGAGTGATGGCTTTTGCAACGCTGAAAATATTAGGAAACTGTAGACATGCATTTTTTCGCCATCAGGCTGGTAATTATTAATATGAATATCATTTACTTAAATTTAATTTAATTATTACTCGTCCCACATAATTTACACTTTGAAAATTTTTATCAAGGTACCTACTTTAGTTAAATCTGAATTATCATTCGTAATATCTAGCCCTTTTTTATGTGTTAGGTAAAAATGTCTTGCTGCAGCTGCAAGGTGCATCTTACTCAAGTTTGATAGATCTGCCTGAATCCCATGTTCTTTTGAGAAAAACTTGTAGAGATTTTGCAGAAAAAGAGTTAATGCCAATAGCTGGACAGTTAGACAAAGAGCATAAATTCCCAGCAGAACAAGTAAATTATTTTCTCTACTTGATAGCTTTAGACATAGACGACATAGTGGTTTTCAAACTTAAATGCTTTATAATCCACTGTAAATCTATTTTTTTTGCGCAGTGGCTACGGTTCGGTCCGACCGAACCCGTATTTTTTTATTTCGGGTACCAGCCATACTTATTATTGCATTTTTTTTTTGGGTTTAGGGTTAGGATTAGGGATAGGGTTAGGATCCAGCTGTAGATATCTAAATATAGCGGCCGAGTCGCTGCACTGAGCTATATAATAACATATAAGTCACTGCACTAACCCTATTCCTAACCCTAACTTACACTAGCCCCGAAAACAAAAAATATGCCTGAAAACAAAAAAAAAATGCAATAATAAGTATGGCTGGTACCCGAAATAAAAAAATACGAGTTCGGTCGGACCGAATCGTAGCCACTGCGTTTGTTTTGTGCAACCCACCTACAGAGAAAAACTAAATAAAAAGAAAGAATATTTAAGCGGCATTAATTTTATGTATAATTTTTTTTTTACTTTGTTGATTTGTAACATATAATTAATATAGAATTATGATTATGTACATAATAAATTCGGTCCAATAGTTATAAAAAAAAATTTAGCTGCAACCTACTTAAAGGTCATTTGCAATTCAAGGGTCATGACCCACACTTTGAAAACCACTGCCAAATATTATTTCTATTAATAGTATTTTTTTTTTACCTTAGTACCATTGGACCTTAAAATGTAGAATATTTCCTAGAATTATATACACCTAAATCAGAGACAGTTTAATTTATTTATTTATAATTTATTCAGTTTTTTAGGCACATCTATAAAGACTAGAAACCATTTGATGGTGTTATTATTAACTAAGGTGGTAAAGGGTCTATTTCTGGTAAACAAGGAGCTCATTTCAAAATCTTCTTTTTTTATATTGCTGACTTCGGAACATAAAGGAAATATACAAAACTTTAAAATATATTAGGGGACAGGTGGTCGTGCGTTGTAGAATGCGCGACTGTCGACCATAGAGTCCTGGGTTCAAACCTCAGTGAGAACCTTGGTATTTTTTCAGGTCCTGAACCTGGTGTAAGTCCCTAAGTCCAGCCAGCTCTAATGGGTACCTGACTTTAAGTTGGGGAGTAAAGGCGGCTGGGCGTTGTGCTAACCGTACAATCCCTTTATAGGCAAAGGTTATTGAAACAGATGAATTCTACACTTCATCTGGGAGCTTTACTTTTTTTTAAAAAATATATTGGCTGTGAAATTCTCGATTTTATGGTCTATTTTTTTGTAATAATGTGTGAAGAAACATAATACTCATTTTTATCAGATAAAAAAACTGGGAGAATTAGGACTGTTGGCTGTTGATGTTCCAGAATCAGAAGGAGGAACTGGTTTGGATTATTTGGCATATGCTATAGCAATTGAAGAGATCAGCCGTGGATGTGCATCAACAGGTTGCATACTAAGTGTTAATAACGTAAGAACTTTTATCTACAGTTAAATTTAAGTTAACAATGTCTGGTTTAATAGTCTTTAATAACAATTACATTAAAATTTATGTAAAAAGTTATTTATATCATGGTGTTGATTACACTAATTGTTTTAATTCACAGAGTCTTTACCTTGGTCCAATAAAAAAAAATGCTACACCAGAGCAGAAGGAAAAATTTCAAAAACCTTTCTTAAATGGAGAGAAGATTGGTTGCTTTGCACTTAGTGAACCAGGTAGTTTACTTTTTTATTATCATGTACTGGTCAGTAGGCTCTATGATTAGTACAAATAAAAAGATCTTTTTTTTTTCCTTGTCACTGTTTATAAATTGAACAGAATGCACGATCTCTAAAATATAAAGTTATCAAATACACCATCTTTTAATAATACATTGTTGAAGCTAAAAAAAAAAAAATCATCTGATGGAATGAATAAATGGCTAACAAAAATATTTGTCAAGCTTTTTAATTATTTTGCTGCATCCTAAACTATAATTTCTGAGCCTGTGTCTATGTAGCAGATATATACAATTCTGATCCAGTTACAATGCTCATTATATAGATTTTGTGTTATTTGATAGCCTATGTGCTATAAGTTCAAAATAGTTGATGGATGGAAAAAAAAATGAAAATTTGGGTTATACATTCTATTCACTTTATATTCTGCAATTCAGATTTTTCAGATTTTCACCCTGTTTCTCTTGTGCTGCCAAAAGGATTTCCTTTTCTAATTCAACCACCTACCTATATCTCCCGTGTTACTTTCATACCCATTGCATTCTCATCCAAGATGAGAATGTAAAAAGGGCACTACACTAAATGTACTGTTAAAGTGGTTAAAAGATTTTATGAGATAAACATCTCATCTTTACAGGGAATTTTAAAACAAACCACACACATCAGTCTTATAATGCTAGTTTAGTGGTGACTTGATAGTATTCAGCTTTTGATGATTTTTCGTTTCAAGGCAATGGCAGTGATGCAGGGGCAGCTTCCACAACAGCCCAGCTGCAGGGAGGGAAGTGGATTCTGAATGGAACAAAAGCTTGGATTACCAATGGATATGAAGCATCTGCTGCTGTGGTAAATAACTTAATAATTCTACCTGGAAGCTATGGCTAAATAATTTGATCAAAGATGTGAAATTCTGTATTAAGATTTAGATCTGAGATTCCAATTTTTTTAATTGGGTGAATGGCGCCATCTATTTCAAAATAACATTTTTATGATGTCCTTGTGAGCGTAAACTTTACACCAACGGGTGACTTTTGTTTGGTTGTCACATACCGGTTTGAGAACCCCTGATTTAAATTGTGAATTTTATGAATATGTTGACATTTTCTTAAATATTTCAATTTGACTGTTAAGTCGGTCATATTTTAATGAGCTGTTATTTTATTTTATCTTTTAATGATACTTTATTGCTTCTATTGTTTTTCATCCCAGGTTTTTGCAACTACAGATAAGAAGTTGAAGCACAAGGTGAAATTTTTGTTCTAATATATATTGAAATGAATTTTTAACTTTGACTTTCTGTTTTGCACATGTGTAGGACTTAAAAATGTACACAATGATTATATCATTCAGCCTAATGCAAATTTTAAAATTGTGCTATTGTGTAAGGTGAAAGCAGTTAATACATTAGTTACTACTTAAAACCATCTAGATCCCATTCAAACATTTGTCTTCATACATTTTCCTTAATTTTTTTTTTTTTTAAAACAGGGAATCAGTGCTTTCCTTGTGGATAAACCCACAGCAGGACTTACACTTGGTAAGAAAGAAGACAAACTGGGCATTAGAGCTACATCAACATGCTACCTGATATTTGAAGACTGTAGCATACCAGAGGAGAATATTTTAGGCAAACCAGGGATGGGATTTAAAATTGCCATGGTAACTGTGATTCTCAAATTCATTTTACCAGCTTAACCCTTTTTTTTTTAAATATAAGTGTCATCAGAGAATTAAAACAAGTTTAATCTGTAGACTTTAAATGAAGATAATGCATTTTCTTCAAAGTAGGCAAGTCAAATAATGTTATAATAATATGAAGCTGATTGATGATAAATATTACATAGAATCAAATTTCAATTCCAATCATTTAATACCTAAATTTATTGTTGGCTTAATTTATTCTTGATTCTAGGGACTTGTATTTATAATTTTGGTGCTTTCATTGCATTCCCTACAAAACAAAAATAAAACCTGTTAAAAATTATAAAAATTTCTCATTTAAAAGCAAACACTGGATGCAGGAAGGATTGGCATAGCTTCACAAGCTCTTGGCATTGCACAGGTTTGTGAAAGATTATGTACATTTTATTTATTCATTCATTTAATATCTTATTATTACTTTTTTTTTAAATGTTAATGTAAAAAACTTTTTTTTTGTCATACATTTTCTCTTCACTGCTATAAATTACCTTTTTGAAACATTAATTGCTCAGACTCTGACATGTAAAACTGAAAATCTTGAATTTTTTCAAACTAGGCTTCACTTGACTGTGCTGTGGACTATGCCATGAAAAGACAGTCATTTGGGATGCCCATTGCCAAAATGCAAACCATCCAGGTCCAAATTTAACATTATTCTTAGTAATTAATTTTTTTTCCTTTCCTGAAAATAAACAAATATGTAATAATATAATAAAAATAATTAGAAAAAAAATAATTATAGACCTAGATTTTTTAAATAAATTTTATACGTTTTAATTTTTTTTTTTTTTCAAGTCATTTAACTACATTTCTTGTATTCAAAAAAATGAATACAGAACAAACTTGCTGATATGGAAGTACGTGTAGAGAGTGCACGGCTCTTAACATGGAAAGCTGCAATGTTAAAAGATGCAGGACAGAATTTTACAAAGGTGATTTTTTTTTTTGGGTGTAGTCTTTAATTTTGGGAGAAAATTTTAGAGGTTACTAACATGAACTCTACCAATTATTCAATATCTCAAGTAAAATCTTTTGCATATATATACCTGAGATATACAGTCAAATCCTGTCTCTTGTGTTGTGCTTTTCATTTCAACCCAGCTCTTGATTTTGGCACTGTCTTAAGAACTTTATAAAGTAAAGTTCCCTAAGCCCTAGCAGGCCATCGGGGCAGATGAAGTGTAGAATTCATCTGTTATTATAACCTTGGCATATAAAGGGATCATGTGGTTAGCACATCTACCAGCCGCCTTTACTTCCCCAACTTAAGTCAGGTACCCATTTAAAGCTGGTTAAGGCTTGTGGGACGACTTTGAAACAATCACCATGGTTTTCACAGAGGATTGAACCTAGGACTCTCAGGTAGATAGGCAAGTATCTACTCCACTCGGCCATCCGTCCCAACTAAGAACTTTATGATCTGGTAGAATCTAATCAGTTAGCAGAATACTTAAATATATGTTATACATAATGTCCCAATTTTCGTTTTAGTCCTAATTTAGATACATTTTTATATGTCATTTTAGGAAGCAGCTATGGCCAAACTGGCAGCTTCAGAAGCTGCCACTTTTAATGCCCACTGTGTAAGTGTTATTTTGTTTTATCATATATAACATTTTCATTGTATTCATAAGTATATTGTAAAGTATGCAAAATAAGTTTGCTCTAGCTGTCACAATTTTTACTTACTCATTTCATTTGAATCTCCTAGCAATAAAAACTAGTAACTAACAAAAATTTTTTTTTTAAACTTCGATAAATAGTTTTATCCTAATTAATTTTGTTCCCAGGCTATTCAAGTTCTTGGTGGAATGGGATATGTCACTGACATGCCGGCTGAACGTCACTATAGGGATGCACGCATCACTGAGATTTACGAAGGTACCAGCGAAATTCAACGAATCGTGATAGCCACAAATTTACTTAAAGAACATGGATTTAAATAATTTAACATTTTTGTTAATAGTTTTTTTTAATTTTATTTCATAACCTTTTTATAGTAATTCATAATAAGTGCCATAAAAAAATAATAGTCTGTAATTGTGTTACGTTATACATTGTTATACATTGCATACTTTGCTTATTTTCTTCTCACCATTCGTGTCCTAAGAACATGACAACATTTCAGTCTTTCAGATTTTATGTATATATTCAGAAGAGTTGAGGTTATCTGTATAACTCAACTAGCTAAAATTATTTCAAGGATAGTGTTTATATGTAATTTGATTTCAAGCTTTTGAATTTCATTATTATTGACTTCTGGAGATATAATTTCTCAAAAAAAAAATTGCTTACTAAGGTTTATTGAAATTGTTTTAGTCAAGATGTATTTGTTGTAAGGTTTTGTTAAAAAGTAATTTAAGTTGGGGAAATAAATGTCAGCGTTCTGCTCATCAGTGGTGATCAGTATTTGTGTTTGACATTATAAAAATAATAGCAAAATGTTGGTCTACTTTTGCTGTGACGGCAACAAACTTGGATGCTATTTTTTTTTTCTTTTCAAAGAAAACAAATTTGTTCATGTTTAGAAGTTTATATATATGTAATACTTTTGTAAGCATTCCCCCCCCCCCACCCGCTATATTTCTCCCATTGTTTCATTGATTGACATTTGTTTTATGAATGTCATGTGATACTGAACTAATCTGATCGCTGATAATGAGCTAATAATGCAAGGAGTATATTCAGTACATCTCTACTGTGGTCATATTACACATCCATTGGTTATACCAGACATATGTGCATGTATTTCTTTTTTTTTTTTAAAAGTAAGAAATATTTTGCCTATATTTTCTGTTTATAAATCTAACTCGGCTTATATATTGTATTTATAAATCTATGTTGGTTATAACTAAAAAGAAGGATCACACTTGTATGTAAATTCTGTATAATAAACACTAACAAAAAAACATATTTCCAATAATTTATTTACAGCTTGTTACATATTTTTCTGGAATAAAAGAAAAAATTTACAGATCTTCCATTCAAAGTGTACATTACCACAATATTGTACTTTTACTTAACAAATTTGATGACATGCCATATTTAAGGGTACATTTTTAAAAGCTGCCATTTAAAGAGGTTATAATCTCAATTGACAAAATGTCATGTTTTAGGCTAAAAAAAATTATCTATGGGTTATTATGTGAATGGTACATTAGTTGAAGCATTTCTTTTAAAGATAATGACCAAACTTTTTAAAGTGTTTTGAAAATTAAAAAGACTTTACAAGCTCATTATTAGTTCCATATACTTATTACTCATTAAGATACTAATATGAAAGAAAAAGATCCAAAATAAATCTGCAATTTCCTAATCAATTTATAATATGTAGTAAGGACATTACCAATCATAACTCATCAAGAAAGCTAATGTATACAGCAATCAATTCAAACTCTGGCACAGCACAACTTAATTGATACATCTTTTGCGTAGACAGCCATATCTAGGTTAAACCCAGCATGCAAATTTATATTGAATCATATTGTACGTTAGATACAGGACTTAAATTTTTATTACTGTGTTGTGTTACTACTCAAAAGTAGTAAATATCAGAATGATAATACAAAAGTAAAAGTGACCTACTTTATCATAGTGTTATAACGGGCAGCTGTAACTAAAACTTATTCAAAGAAAAAAACAACCAGTAATATTTAAATAATCATTGGCTGATTTTCTATTGAGGTGACCAAAAAAGCAAACATTTACTCTGATTAAATAGAAAGCAAGGAAAAAGTGGAGAATATTTTGTTTTCAATTACACAAGAGGGTTCAATCATCGTACAATCATCAAATTATGTAAAAGAACTTAAGAAGGTAAGTAAAACAACACATATTTCTAAATAAAATCTCTGCATCATATATAACCAGGGCATCAGTAAAATAAAAAAACTATTAAAGAAATATTTGTATCACTTATAAATGCAATTAAATTAACCATCGTTAGGTTTAGTTTTGTTCTTTAATTACAAAATATCACTGATATTTACAGAGAAACGCAATTGAATGTTTCATTAAATGCACATAAAAATTAAATAATGACACAGCTTACAGGCTCCATGACTGATTAAGCAAATAATATTAGTAACCTGTTATAGATGAAAGCATAGTACCGGTAACTAAGTAATGATATGGAATGAAAATCACATTTTTTAATTTGACAAGTGAAATAGGAAAAGGATCAGACATTCTAAACCCCTTTTTAATATCTTTATAAAGAAATATTGTCTATTTTAATAATAGAAAAACATTTATGTCTAAAACATGCAAATTCTAACTACTATGCTGGAACAAGTAAACTTACACCAGCAAAAACATTGACGGGTGAGATATTTTTATGGAAAGTGAAAAAATTTCTAAACAAAAAAAAAGAATAGGAATGTTATGGTAAAAGAGTCAGAAGCATTTTAGTTTTTGATAAACCTTGGGTTACAAAAAAACAATTTTTGACAAGAAATGTCAACAATGAGCATGGAAAAAAAATTGATAAATCTATTATTGTAATTTTAAAATGTGGAAAAGTGATAAAATATTTGCCAGACCCTTGAAGATCTAACTTTGTACACATAGTTCATTTTTTTTAAAGTATTTTTATTACATACACATTTTAAAAAAAAAGGATTAAATATCAACAATTTATAAAATTTTGAAAATAGAAAAAAAAAATAATGTTTTTATAGATGCATGTATTTACAAAAATGAACACAGGAAGGTTTCATTTTTCTTTCTTCATCTCTGCTTTGTCTGCTGGTTTTTTCTTTGATGCAAGAACTTTCTTACACTGTCCATAAACTTCATTCAGTTTAAATTCTTTGATAATGTTTTGCTGCAATAAAGGGAATTGGAAAAAAAGTAAATGGTTAATAACTCCATGGAGATATATCTTAATTGGTAATACTAGGTCAAGGATAAACAGCACACCACTAAGGTGGATTCAGAAACTGCAATAAAATACCTTTGTGAAGTCAAATTTAAGAGTCACATGTTTTGTTGGGACAGGTCTCCTCTCTGACTCTTTACCCTCTTGAAATAAAATAATTGTTGGCAGCTGACGCGACAGTGCTCCAGTATTTATCTGATACCTGAAAAATACATTTACTTTTACAGACATGTTAAAAAAGAAAAATCTGACAATTAAAAGGCCATTTTTTTTAAATCTATCTCACAAATATGACAGGTTTAAAAATAAATTCATTTGAATAATCTAAATGTTTTATTTCATAAAGATTTTACTTACTTTTCAGCAATGTTTGGATACCTGGAAATGTCTATTTTCCCAAACTTTAAATTTTCTAAATTGTACCTAAATTAAAATAAAAAATAAACAAATATGGATTTCACTTATTTTTGTTGTGATTTTCAAAAGTAAAGTGTTCTTTTTTAATCAGATTTAAGAATTGGATAATTCTTAGAAAGATTAATGTCTAGTACCACTAAATTTGAGCAAAAAACTACTGAAAAAATATCACAGTAAACTTACTCATTGGAAATTTCAGAAAAAACTGGAGCTAAGTTGATACACTTTGGTGACCAAGCCACATAAAATGCAATCAGCCAGGTAATTCTTTTGTCTCTTGCAATCTCATCCTGTTAAAAAAAAAGTTAAAATAGAAATTTGAGAACAGAGATATCAAACATAACAAAACTAATGTAATATAAACCAAGAATTGATATCTGACTGAAAAAACACACAGCATAAAGTTTATTCTGAGATCATCCTTCAGTTATAGCCCTTCTACTTGCTTATAAGTAAAGGTCGCTGGGCATTGTGCTAGCCACACAATCCCTCAATATGCAGTGGCTACTGAACCAGATGAATCACACACTTTATCTACCCTCATGAGACATTAGGGGCTTAAGGGAACTTTACTTCTTTTACTTGCTTAACAGTACTAAATTAAATACAGGACAATTCTTTGTTCAAAAGATTTAAGATTTTCATAAAAACAGTATACTATTAAGGCTGATAAAATCAACCAAACAAAGTTCTTGGGTTACATACTGTAACACTATATATTTCGTATATATAATGTTATGAATGTGATGGATACTGTTGTAGACACCAATTTAACGTTGGAAATTGTCAACGTTATGGTACTATCGTTGTTGCACCAAATGCAATACTTCTTGTTCTTCACTGCTGCTTCAATGTAACGTTATGGTTTGAACGTTATGTGTTTGTTGATGTAATTCTGCTCCAGATAACTATACTGCTTTTATGTAGCTGCCGATATTATAACACTGGTTTATTTAAGTAGTGTTCAGTCTCGTTGCACTCTCAAAAAACACACCAATTAATGAGGCAAAGTTCCACGATTCAATGATATTTATTAAACAATAAGAAAACATATGTAGTATGAACTTGTGTGCAGCAGTATTCACAAAAATGCTTCGTACACTCAGTATCCTATGTCCCCGAAAGGATTATATAGAAATACTTTGACACTTAGTATCCTGAGTTCCCAAATGAATTATTCAGAGATACTTCAATAAAAATAGACTTTGACTGTGTAGTGTAAAACTCAATAACTTGATAGCATGTGCCTCTATTATTTCTCCACTAACTTCTCCTCTAACTATCTCTACAACTGGTGTCTTGATGGCCCTATAACTATTGCCGGTCCGTCGATCTGTATGTCTGTACGTCTCTCGTTGGTCTCCTCAAATCTCAGTTACATCTCTTATTTATGTGATGGTGAATTATCACGTGCCCCAAAGCCCCAGAACTTTTGATTGGCTGCCCAACACCCTTACTAACTCATCTAAATAATAATAACCCTTTTTTCCAGCCCAGCGATTGGTGCGGCTAAAAACTCACTCTGGGCTAGTATTCCTTTGTCTGCCTAATTACATCTATCGTCACCTATCTCTGGAATTCACTGACCTGTGCTGACAGACTAATTCTCCCTAAACAAAGATATAACGCTGGAATTCTAGTTATCAAAACATATGACTGTGTCCTGGATCCATGAGTTTTCAATGTTGACTAACCAACTGAAGAGTGGTTCTAAAATTGTATGGATCTATCTAAAGCTATTGTTACACATACATTTCATTTTTCTAACAAAAAAAAAGTAGAAATATGGAATATGGAAATGAGCCCTAAGAAGTTTGTCATCTTTTAAAATTACTCGACCAGATAGGTATCCAAAAGATTACAATGTGATAATGCATGTTCACTCACACAAAGATTAGGTCCTCTAAAGTAAACAATGCTTTCAGGTCCTTGATACACTGGTTTTGGCAGAAACATGACGTGTGCTGTAAATGAAATAAAAAATTGTTAAGAAAAGAATCTTTAAAACAAAAAGATAAAAAAAACAAGAAATATTTCTTATGGTGGTAAGTTCACCATATTAATCTTTTAGCTAAAATAAATTAATGTAGCTATTTGTTAAGATACTTCATTACAGCACAAAGATTATCATGTTATACATAATAAATTATAATTGAATAATATAATTACTTTATTATAAGCTAAAGAATTGGGTTTAAAAAACCTACCAGTGAAATCTCATTGTGACCAATCAATTGATAAGGTTTTTTTTTCATAATCATCAACCAGTATCTAAATCAGTAGCTTTTTAACCTTTCTAAGTTATCGAGTACTAAAACTTGTCTAATTTCCAACAGAGCACATACATAACATTTGTTTAAAAGCGACAGAGGTGAACTTATCAAAGTCAAGAGCATAAAGAGACAGGAACTTTGATTGCAAAAATAGTCCCTTTAACCTTTAAAAAGTGACATATACTTAGATAAAAATGAAAAATAACTAGTAAGTAAATAAGTATGATAATAGTAATTTATTAATAAAAAATAGACCATTAACAATATTAAAATTTTTTTTTTAATTCCCTTAACCGTTGTGGTCGTTGGAGGAATGGATGGACAGAACAGATGTGCTTTCAAGGTCCTTCTGTGGGCTTATAGACCGTCTTGTCTCCTCTCCAAGTCACTGGCTTTACCAGGGATTGAACCCTGTATTCTTTGCATATGAGTTGACTTCGCTGTCCAGCCGTTTATTGTTAGTATACATAATAATACACACTTCATATCTGCGTTTCTGATAAAATCCTGATTTCAACCATTTCTAATAATTGCATGATGTAGAATGGCGTTGGAGAATGTATATAAATAATAGAGGTGTGGGTTCCGCGTTAAATTGAAAGTAAAGAATTAATACAACAGTATTCCAGTTTAAAATATTAAACATGGCTCCACCCCAGTCTCAATTCGATATTTCTTTTTAAAAAAACCTACAGTTTTAAATAGTTTCTGTGGTTTTTATTATGAAACTTAAAAGTCCCAAATATTAAAAAGGAATAATAACATACTATCATTCAAATTATTGTTGTTTTTATTACGTAAGCAATAGTAATAATCCAATGATGCGAATAGCGAGTGCGCTCGCCGTAAATAATTTTGCAAATAAAGTACTTTTTAAAATTCAATCTAATAAGTAAAAAATGAAAATTCTGCTAATTTCTATACAATTAAGTTCTCAGCTTTTATAATATTTCATTCTTTTTATAAATAGTGTTTTGATTTATTTTTAAATTACAAAATAAGATTATATTTTTAAGACTTACAAGTCAAGTGGTAGTGCAAATGGTAGTGCAAAATAATTAAGCGATATCCAATACAATTTCTTTAAATTGTCTGACGTGGTGGCTGAATGGCTAAGGGGCTTCTTTTTTTATGCTGGCTATCCAGTTTTGATTCCTCTCACAGATATTGTTTGCTTTTTTATTAATTTTTTTTTTATAGTTTATCCTTTTGGTTGTTTTAATGAAAAGTAACAACAACTAATTAGATCTCTTTGACAATTTTTTTCCAGTTTGTTTTCATTCAAATAATTTATCCTTTAGGATGTTGTAAGGAAGAGAAACAACAAGTAATTAGATTTTTTAATTTCATTCATAACTTAAAAAAAAAAATTATTTTGAAAATATGTATCAAAGCTGAACAATAGTCTATCTCTATGCAAAGGCTTTGCAGGATACAGCTAGTAGTAAAAGAAAATTCATTCTTATCACTTATCACTGATTAAAAAAAAATTATAATGCATGTAACATAAAGGTAACTGGGACACGAACAAGAAAAAGTATTTAAATCATTGTAGGTCAATCTATAGTGTTTTAAAATGAAAAGCATCTCTAATTTTTTGCAGGGTGCAGCTAGTTACAAATATTTTGCTGATGGGTAGCCAATTGTTAAACAGGGACACACTCAAGACATATTTTCAATGCTGCATTCTTTAAGGGCTAATGATCTAAACACACACACACACACTGGAGTGCAGATGACCACCTTAGTTTTTTTTTTTTTTCAAATAATTTTTATTCTGAAAATGATTTCCGTTTGTAAAAAAAAAACACTCAAAACAGATTGAGAACATATACACAATTAAAACAAGCAATATCGCATGTCATTTTACTGGTGGTCCTTGAATAAATTGTGTTATAAAGATATATTTAATGAAGAGGAATACTTTACCTATGCAGATCAGAATGTAGAGGATACCGTATGCTGGACTGTAGTTGAAAAAACAAACAAGGCTCAAAGCCTTAGTAAACAAGCAAGCAGTAGACACATACTCTACAAGGCTTGCTGAAAAATACAAGAATGAAACTAATTTTTATTAACTTTTAATTTTTTAATTAATCCAGAATAAATTACATGAACTCAATGCAGCTAAATTTAAACACTACACAAGTTTAATTATAAAGCAATACTATACAGAAAAATTAATATGAAATTGAATGATTATAAAGAAAGAATAAAAATGTACCCTCAAAATTCATAACCAGTAATGAAATTTTACCTTGTTTTCTGTTTTTCAATACAATGACACAGGCTAAGAATGTCAGCCACTCCCATTCTCTCTAACAAATTTAAAAAAGAAAAGAATTATGACAGATGTCAATAAAACAATGAGTGATGACAAAAAATGACTAATTGGAGCTTTAAAAGTTATTATGTACATGTGGATTCTTGATCCTACAATTTTTAATTTGCCAAGACCTCTCAGACCCATCTAAAATTCATCAGCGCAATCCAAACTTTTAGACCCACTGACCTAGAACATTCACTGCTGGATTTTTTTCAATTATCACTAAAGTTTAGAAAAATGTTAATAAATATAACTATATATAATTTTTTTATTAATATTTATATTTATACACAATCAAGAAAATTAGAAAATATGGATTTTAAAATAGATTTCTATGCTCTGCATTTTTGTTGGTTATTCGCCCTTTAAGATTATTATGTGATACATCGTCTATTTCTCCAGACCCAGTGAGGATTGATCAGGAGTAATTTTCTTAAAAAAACTGTGAAATGTCATCTATGCAATTATTAATTAGAATCATATAAATAAATTTGTAAAAATTAGGGTTTGTCTGGACAGTCTAATTACTAATAGCTAAGTACTTTTTCATGTAATGTCTACTACGCCCTTTAGACTTAGTAGAAGTAAAACCTTTATTAACATAGTATAAATATGGTTGAAGTATGCCGGTTAAAATTTTACTGTTTGTTTGCTCAGGTCAGGCAGGGTGTACATTTATAATAACATGAACTAATTTTTTGAATGCTAATAGTTATAATTCACCATCTGTAATTGGTTGAAGATACAGAAATTCTGAAATTAGCAAAGTATAAAAGCTAAAAAAAAATGCTCAAGTGGAGCACTTCGTGGTTGTGCATCATGAGTTTCTAAACAGTGTCTTCTGTGTAATTTACTATTCAATGTCAATATATATCAAAAAGTAAAGTTTCCTTAGCCCTAAAGTGAAGGGCCATCAGGGCAGATGAAGTGTACAATTCATCTGTTTCTGTATCCTTGGCACATAAAGGCGTTGTGTGGTTAGCATAACTACCTTTACTTCCCCAAATTAAGTCAGGTGCCCATTTAAAGCTGAGTGGACTTGGCCAACTTGGGCATTAACCCATTTTCACAAGGACAAGGGAAAATTCCCTTGGTTCTCATCCAGGACTCTCAGGTGGACAGTCCAGCATCTAGCCCACTTGACCATCTGTCATTACTAGCTATATATATATAATGAGCTATAAAAATAGGATTGTGCTTGTGCATAATTTTAAATTGTATTAATTTAACGCAGTGGCTACGGTTCGGTCCGACCGAACCCGTATTTTTTTTACCTCGGGTACCAGCCATAGAAAATATTGCTCCACACCCTATCCCTAACCCTATCCATAATCCTAATCCTGAAAAAAAAAATTCTGAAAAAAAAATATTTATATATGCCATGTTCCTTATACCCTAATATAATGGTTTTGGCTGGTGCCGGGGCCACTGCGTTAATTTAATGAGAATTTAAGTTAAAAGTTACTTCAAAATGTTAGTAATCTTACCATTTCAAGTGTGCATGAGTTAAAAACCCAGTGACATACATGGGGTGTACTCTTTAAAATAAAATACAATGTTGCAAGTATTATGTTTGTAACATAATGGGGAGCCAACAGTGGCCTCAAGTCATTAAACAAAGCCATCATATTGAATTCTTGATCTACAACTGTTTATGAAGGTCTTACTATGTTCCGGAAGTTCTGTAAGGTAAAAAACATGGGGAAAATAGTCGTAATTTTTATTTGACTGTTAGTAAAAATACTGATAAATGATTATTAAATTATAAACGATAATGTGTGTTTACAACATTGATCTTTTTTTAACAAATGGACAGCTAAAATTTTAAAATCTTACGAAATTACCGTTGGATTCTACTACAATCAATATTCTCGACTTAGTTATCATTTACCTTATCAGTTTACCTTTTATTATGAAGACTGCTTGTTTAATAATTCTGACTTAAGTGTAATTTGTGAGCTGAATATCAAGTATGTAAATATTTTACCGCACTTGCTACGGCACCAGCAAGTCAGAACTCGTATTATTTTTGTCCAAGTACCAGCCATAGATATTGCTCCACACCCTAATCCTAACCCTATATTTAAATATTTTAAAAAATAATTTTTTAAAATTGCAACTTTTGATGATTATAGGTCAGTGACTTTCATACGCTAACTTGCTGGTGCCGTAGCCACTGCGATATTTTACTGTAATTCCTAACGGTTAAAAATTGATCTTTTTTTTAGCAAGTCACTAGTCATCGCGGACTGAGTCAATCTAAGTTACAAATTTATACGAACGGTTTCTTCTCCTTGAAAATGGAAAACCTGTATGAAATTCTGAACATTGATTCAGGAGCATCAATAGAAGAAATTAAAAAGTCTTACATGACATTAGTTCGTTTACATCATCCTGACAAAAAAGTCCATCAAGGCTCAGAACTTGACTTAAAACTGAGTTCAGAAATGTTCATTAAAATAGACAGAGCCTGGAAAACTTTATGTGACCCTCAGCTGAGAGCACAGTATGATTCATTGTGGCATGAACGATGTCTTGTTCAGGATCTTCCTATTCAGGAGACTGTTTCTTTTAAAGAATTCGACCTGGAGGACCATATGTTTACATACCCTTGCCGATGTGGCAGTAAATATATAGTTACAGAAATAGAGTCTAAATTTCATTATGACATTGTGTGCTGCGAAACATGCTCATTAACTATAAATGTTATTTATGAAAGCTGATTTTTCTTCTAATGATAAATGTCTATTTTGGTATTTTAAAAAAATGGCCAATAATATTATTATTAATTTGAATTAATTAGATTTGCATTTATTGAATGAGATGCAGAAAAATGAATTCAGCTTAGCTTTAATTTTTAATAAATAAATGAAATTATTCCTTAAAGGCAATGAGCTTACCAAACTAATGTTCTAATTCTACTCTCATTGCTAATCTGGAGGGAAAAGAAATGTTACCTAGATTTTATAAATAACCCAGTTAGTTTTTCATTATCAAGATTATTAAAGGATTAATTTTTTGTGTATTGAAAATACCTGAAAGGGGAAAATTTATATATATATAATTTTTTTTTAAATACACAATATATTAAAAAATAATGAATTTTATCATACGCATATTTGTATAAATTATCAATACTAAACATATAAGTATGGTTATCCATCTAGATATATAGATTATTTAATTTTGTTATTTATCAACTAATTTAAAGATATATTTAGTTCAGTATATTGTAATCATGTGGGACGGATGGCCAAGTGGTGTAGATACTCAACTGTCAACCTGAGAGTCCTGGGTTTAATCCTCTGTGAGAACCATGGGAATTTTCCAGGTGAAATGTGTTTCAAAGTCGTCCCACAAATCCACCCAGATTTACATGGGTACCTGACATTAAGTTGAGGAAGTAAAGGTGGCTGGGCGTTGTGCTAACCTTCATATGCCGAGGTTATAGAAACAGATGAAAACTACACTTCATCTGCCCCAATGGCCCTATAGGGCTAAGGGAACTTTACTATATTGTAATCACCATCGCTTATAATTTGAGTAATAATAATTTATATGAATATTTGTATAGTAGAATGAATTAATTTTTTTAATTTTTAGTGTATTTTTTATGAAAACTTTTTTTTTTTCCTTTAATATTTTTTTTTAACTTTTTAGTTTTGTAAGAATTAACTTTCTTTTGTTTTTTTCACAACGTAACATAGGTTAATTAATTTGGAAAGACTGTACTCTTTCATTCTTCTGCAACCATGCGATGCATCATATTAATTTTAACATGATAATATCCAGGGGAATTCTTTTCCTATTAAAAACATTATTAAAAAGTTATCAACTTCATAATTCTAGAAGATTTTAATTCATGGACTCAAAATTTGTATAATTGTGTAATGTTGTATAGAATCTTATAGTGGTTATTTTCGCTATTTGTCTTTCATCAAGTTATGGTGTATTCTACATTAGAATACAGTAGGTAAAACATACTTATTATTTCAGCATGAACATTGTAGTATTTCTTTTGATTAATTACACCTGGTAGGTGAAAAATTGTTGTGAGAAAAAATACTGAAATGAATTTCATGTCTTGAGTAATTTTTAAAAAATGATTCCCATTCAGTAAGTCAAAGTTATTTAATATAATTTTTATAAATACAAACTTTTATTTGTTTAATAAAAATGTCAGCATTATATACATTTACTTGTGTGTAAGCCATTGATTTTTAATAAATGCTTATTGTGCATAATAAGTATATTTTCATTTTTTTAAAACTATGTTTGGTAATATCAATAATTGAGATTAATATTTATGAAATTGGTTTCTTAGTACATTTTGTTCAAACTCCAGGACCTGATATTTTAGATTTTATGCCATTAACAAATATAGTGGTTAGTTAAATAAAACAAATAGAAGAGAATATATAACTCAGTCTATGTGTTAGCTAATTTTTAATAATTTACTGTTAAATTTAAAGCAGAGTACTAAAGTCATATCTAGTAGTCTAACAAATTTCCCAAATAGTGTCATTTGTTAAAAAAACATCTGCTTAGACTGAAAGGTTATGTCTCCTGGTCAGAACATGCACTGAGGTTACCAGAGGGACAAAGGTCACCAAAGAAAAATCCCTTGCTATATTGGCGTTGAGCCAATCCCCACAACTGTCCTCATGACTGCCCCTTTGTTATTTTTCTTGGCCAATCCTTTCGTCCAATTTGTTATTTGGCTTCTTTTTTTTTTTCAAATTGATTTTTTTTTATTCATATTCTTTTTTTAAAGTATTAATGTACTGGGAGACTGGTTATAGTTGTCAGTGGATATCAGTCATGAAATTAGTCAGATTTACCTAGGTTGGGGAAAGTAAACTAAAAGTACCACAGGGCGTGTGGGAAAGTAAACTAAAAGTACCACAGGGCGTGTGGGAAAGTAAACTAAAAGTACCACAGGGTGTGTGGGAAAGTAAACTAAAAGTACCACAGGGCGTGTGGGAAAGTAAACTAAAAGTACCACAGGGCGTGTGGGAAAGTAAACTAAAAGTACCACAGGGCGTGTGGGAAAGTAAACTAAAAGTACCACAGGGCGTGTGGGAAAGTAAACTAAAAGTACCACAGGGCGTGTGGGAAAGTAAACTAAAAGTACCACAGGGCGTGTGGGAAAGTAAACTAAAAGTACCACAGGGCGTGTGGGAAAGTAAACTAAAAGTACCACAGGGCGTGTCACTATTGTACTGGTTTTTATCAAGTTCAGCATTCAGTGGCCACATAGCTTGCAGAAACAAGTTGACCTCATTCCACCACACACACATAAACAATTATGTGGCTATTGGCATACCCGTTCCTACGTGTTCGGGATCCTAAGCAGAGATCTTTTGAAAATCTTTGGGTGGTGGGGGGTGCTCTAATAACAGATTTTTTTAGTTGTGGGGCACTAAACAGGCTTGGTTAACCCCATCCTCAAGAATGGCTCTTTGTACTGGAATCAGACAACCGTTTGGCTAATACATCTGCCTCGTTGGCTCTCTGGCCTTTCTAAATAATTATTTACTCCAGTACTTGGCAGACATTTTTTTTTTACCAATTAAAAAAAACATCAAAATGATACTCGGGTTAAATATTCCAAAGCAAATAATTACATAAAAGAAAGTGCTACCAATTTAAAAGAATAAATATCAAGCAACATAAACAATATCAAAAACATGTGATTAAATATAACTGAACATTAGGTAGCCCACCTGATAGTTATAATTTGATATAATTAACACAAAGATAACTTCTGATACTATAAGTGTTTTTTTTTTTTTTTTTGCTTTGTCATTCATTGCAAATATTTTTCGATTCAAGTAACATAATTAGCTGGGCATTTTATAACATGAAGTAAAAACAAATAAAACATGGCTGATAATGGACATCTTTGATTAAGCACCGTAGCTACACAGCTCAAAATGCATTAAATAATTGTGACATGATGATATTCAGTACTTATCGAGTACAATGTCATTTATATTCCAGGTCAGTAAAGGCTAAACAATATAAGGCAAGTTAAATCATTGTCGTTTAGCCAAGGATGGGAAAACGTTGTTTTGTGTGTGTGTGTGTGTGTGTGTGTGTGTGTGTGTGTGTGTGTGGAAAACTCTTCTGGTTTTAGAGAACGGTGAAAAAGTTATGTAAAGTCATATTAGTAAAATAAAACCAATATCGTTCTCTGTAAACAACACTCTTTCCATGACAATAGCCATTGGTTAATGTGACAGGATATCAATAAACGAAGTGGCATAAATGTAAATATTTAATTCGTTTTAAAAAAAGAAACCAGTTCTTAAAATTACTTAGTGAAATGTAATGACAATGTTAAGAGTCGTCTGTCTTTGCTAAAGGGACATTAGCGTATATTTTCTGATCGGCTTTGTCTTTCTCTAGACTTTCATCTGATGTGGAGACTTTCACTTTCATCGAAGATTTGCCACTTTTGACCCCTAGTTCTGTATTCTCGTAGTCCTCCGTGTTGTCATTAGTATTTTCTGTCCAAATAAATAATTCAAAACATTAGAAAAATTGAAAGGCAAACTAATGACTTCAGACATTTTACAATGACTTTAAAGCTGCGTTAAGATATATCTTGGCATCGGCCTGCGGACTAGTGCGGACTGGTGGACTAGCGTAGTAGAGCGTTCGATGTCGACCTAGGGACGTGGGAGGGTGGCGGGGGGGCTTGGCTTCAAACCTCGTCTCTAAGTCATAAGTTAATAAATGAAATCCCTTGATATGAATAATAAGCTTATACACCGGCGCTATGCGTCTCTAACATCATGACAACATCACTGACAGCCACATATAAAGCATGATAATAACATTTACACCATAACAACAGTATGCACAGTCTGACAGCCACATATAAAACATAAAAAAAGGTTATGGAGATAATTTATAAATGCTCACAAGACTTACCAGTGACGTGAAACTCAGCATAAGACGGTTCAGATTTGACACTAAACTCCATCTTATTGTAAACATTGTCAGCATTATCTGGGCGACGAAGCTGCCGCCGACGATGAACTTTGTGCCATCGAGCTAAGGCAGCCAGCAGGACGATGAAAATGGCAAAACAGAATAATAAGTTGATTAACAGACCGGTGTTCAAAAGAAACTTGCTTTGATCAATTTCTGAAAAAGGAAAAGGTCATATAATATGACCATAAACACTACAGTTTTAAAAGACACTTTCCTAATATGTATGGTCAAACTGTACTATAATGAAATGGGTGCAAAGAAACCCCATAGTCAATGGGGGGGCACTTGGGGGGGGGGCCGTGCACCCCCCACTAGGTGGTGAGTGCCCTCCCCCCCCCCCCCGCTTAAAGAAGAAGAAAAAGAGGAAAAAATAAAGAAAAAGTAAAGGTGCCCCCTTGCTGGGTATTGCTGCTTCCCTGCTTACTTTGACCTGGCTACGGGGCTGGTGCAAAGCACCCGGGAGGCAGCATTTGGAGAGCCGGCAAAATCTTCTCTTGAAAACAGAATTTTAAACTAAAAAAAAAAAGTAACTTCCAAGATAATATTTGTAAATGTATGTAATACGTGGTATACTGTATTTTAATTTTAGGTCTAATAGGCAATGCAATAGTTGAAAAAAATTGGAAGTAGTGATCAATGAATTTTTTATTTTTGCGAGGGGGGGGAGGGGCAAAACTCGTTTGCACACTGGCGGCGAATAGGTAAGGCGCTGCCCCCCCCCCCCCCGCCTACGTGTATATATGTTTTTGTTTTGTTAATATTGAGACCGTATTTAAAAATGAACAAAATGAGAGTACACGTTCACAAATATCAAAAAAGCTCATTTTGAAGTTTGGCGTTTGACTTAACTGTTCAAGCACTGGTATCCTTCGTAGCCGTCCTCACACCCCATAAGACACGCCCCTGTCACGTGATGACAGTTGGCAGCAAAGTCACGAGGCACACATTTGTCGCTACAGTTGGACGAGCAGTTCAATCCATATCTATTGCTAGGGCACAGATCTGGTGGAATGCACAGCTAGAAAGTTAATTGTACAGTTGTTGTTTTTTTAATGGGCTGTTCAGTACAGCAACTGTTGGCATACAGACAGAGGCGCAACTAGACCAAACTTTCAAGGGGGGGGGGCAAAAAAAATCACTTGTATTAAAAAATCACATTATTTATATATTTGTATTTTATTTTAAACAAATTTTGGTCTAATCTTTTAATTGTTTTTTTTTTTATTTCGGAGGGGGCAAATGCCTTCAATGCCCCCCCCCCCCCCCCAATTGCGCCACTGCATACAGACTAGATTAGATTCAATTAAATTAGACAATATTAGACATGCGGATAGAGATAAGATTGTATTGTTTAATTGATGGATTGATAGGAAAGCGGGCGGGCACTGTGAAAAAGTTAGTAGTCAAAGCAAAGATAAATAAACAAAAAAAAAACAAAGTAGATTATACACATTTTTTGTTTCTGAAATTTCACCTTTCTGCTAATGAGTTAGACTTTTTAATTCGACTATATACAATACTCAGATTTTAAATAGTGATAATGTATCGCATGATAATTTAATTGTGTCGTACATTTTGCCATTTATAATTCTTATCAACTTTTCCGAAAATCCTAATGAATGCCCATACCCGCAGAGTCATTAATTACATTAATTGTATTGATCATAACCATTTGCATTTCGGTCGATTAGTGGTTGCCATAGGAACAGTGGCGTCATTAGGCGAGAGCGGCGAGGGTGTTCCGCCTTGGGGCTAGTCCTAACCTTAGTCGCCGAATTTTCTAAGTTCACCCTGGGTGCCACTGAGTAGGAAGGTCCAAAAATGAATACTTTAAGACAACCATGTACTGTGACCATGTACTGTGCCCTGTGACTACATACTGTGCCCTGTGACTATGTGCTGTTTCGTGTAACTATGTGCTGTTCCCTATGACTACATATAGTTTCATGTGACTATGTGCTGTTTCCTGTGACTATGTGCTGTTTCCTGTGAGTATGTGCTGTTTCCTGTGAGTATGTGCTGTTCGCTGTGAGTACATACTGTTTCATGTGACTATGTGCTGTTTCGTGTGAGTATGTGCTGTTTCCTGTGACTATGTGCTGTTCGCTGTGACTACATACTGTTTCCTGTGAGTATGTGCTGTTTCCTGTGAGTATGTGCTGTTTCCTGTGACTATGTGCTGTTCGCTGTGACTACATACTGTTTCATGTGACTATGTGCTGTTTCGTGTGACTATGTGCTGTTCGCTGTGACTACATACTGTTTCATGTGACTATGTGCTGTTTCGTGTGACTATGTGCTGTTCGCTGTGACTACATACTGTGCCCTGTGACTATATGCTGTTTCGTGTAACTATGTGCTGTTTGCTGTGACTACATACTGTTTCATGTGACTATGTGCTGTTTCCTGTGACTATGTGCTGTTCGCTGTGACTACATACTGTGCCCTGTGACTATGACTATGTGCTGTTTCGTGTAACTATGTGCTGTTCGCTGTGACTACATACTGTTTCGTGTGACTATGTGCTGTTTCATGTGACTATGTGCTGTTCGCTGTGACTACGCACTGTGCCCTGTGACTATGTACTGTGCTATGTAAACATAATTAATCTACCAGACATCGTGTTTTGCTTTCCTATAAGTTCAAAAGGTACTATGCCACGTGACCAGGACTGGTAAACCCATATTCTAGGGCCCCCTTATGATAATCCATAAAAAATTTAAACTTTTAAATTATTAGGTTGGTCACAATGATCGTGAGGCCATCCAGCAAGTGACCAAGAGTGACTATACCATACGCTGGACCTGAATAAATGTTACGCATGTGCAATGAAATGTAAAACAACACGAATAAACATATCATATCAGTAAATGTATCACTATTAGTGCGCGTTAAATAAACTAAGTCACCTTGACATTTAGCTCCCAAGTATCCGGCTCTACAAGAGAAACAGTTCCCATTGACGTTGTTGCATGTTTTGTTGGTACATTGTATTGGACATTGGGAATTACACTTATCACCGTAGAAGCC
This sequence comes from Bulinus truncatus, assembly GCA_021962125.1. Taxonomy (NCBI): domain Eukaryota; kingdom Metazoa; phylum Mollusca; class Gastropoda; family Planorbidae; genus Bulinus; species Bulinus truncatus. Next base: position 11,415,356 of record JAGDYQ010000001.1, on the reverse strand, counting down.
AACATCACACACTGAAAGAATAAGTCATATATGTATTTTGGTTACTTCCATGGAATGCGTTAAAGAATAACGCATAGAATAATTACAAATATTCGCTAAGTGGCTAAGAGTTAATGAATATTGAAGACGTTATTTTACATAGTCATGTATATATCTCTATACTTATAAGACGCATTAGTTGTCTGTCTGTCTGTCTGTCTGTCTGTTCCCTTATAACTCAATATCCTGAAAACCAAAATACGTGAAATTTGTTACACATACACATAATTACATGGGGAAGGTTATAGGACAGGTTTCGTTTCATCTCGATGGGTAGTTTAATTGTAATTAATTATTTTTATTTTAGTATTTTACTATATTAAAGTAATCTCGACGGAGCCATAGATAAAATTCCTCTGTGACGTCATTTCCCTATGACACATTTTTAAAAGAGGGGTAACTCCCGGAAACTCCAATTGTAAACATGATGAAATCAATAGTCATATCTATTTACCTATCGTTTTATGTATTCGGAAGATTAAAATTAAAGGTGCACTTTAATAAACCGAAATACGTTAATTAAAATGTTTCTGTGACATTATAAACATTATTAATACAATCTCAATGCGTAGTTTAATTGTAATTAATTATTTTAGTATTTTACTATATTAAAGTATCCACGGTATGGGATCGCCTTCAATATAAATAAAAATCGCGCACCAAGTGAATGTGCAATTGAACGGACGGTGAAGAAAGGGCTAGGGACGGGAAAAAAAAATATTGTTGTTGTTTTTTTTTTTCATGCTGCAAGTACCCGACTTTGCCCGGGATTAAAATAAGGTTTTCTGTTTATTTAAGAAGCGTAATTTGACGTTTAATTGTACAGAGAGAGGGGGGGGAGAGATAAAGAGAGAGGGGGCAGAGAGGGGGAGAGAAGGAGGGAGGGAGGGAGATTAATGGGGAGGGAGGGAGAGGGAGGGTTGAAGAGAGAAAGGGAGGGAGGGAAAGAGAAAGGGAGGGAGGGAGATAGAGGGGAGGGAGTGAGAGAAAGGGGAGGGAAGGAGAGAGGATGGGAGGGAGTGAGAGATAAAGAGAGAGGGGGCAGGGAGGGAGAGAGGGGGAGGAGGAAGGGAGGAAGAAGGAGAGAGGGGGACGGGGGTGAGAGAAGGAGGGAGGGATATAGGGAGAGAGAGGGAGAGAGAGAAAAAGAGAGAGGGGGGGGGGGGGAGAGAGGAAAGGAGGGAGGGAGGGGAGAGAGGGAGGGAGGGGGTGGACAGGGGGGAGAGTGGGAGAGGGAGCAGGGGGAGAGGGAGAGAAAAAAGAAAGGAGGGAGATAGAGGGGAGGGAGGGAAAGAGAGGGTGGGAGAGAGGGAGAGAGAGAAAGAGTGAGGGGGCAGGGAGGGAGAGAGAGGGAATGAGGGAGGGGTGAATGGGAGAGAGGGAGGGAGGGAGAAAGGGAGGGAAGGGAGAGAGGGGGGTAGGGAGAGAGAGGAAGAGGGGGAGAGAGAGATGGGAAAGAGAGGGAGGGAGAAAGGAGGGAGGGAGAGAGGGGGTAGGGAGGGAGAGGATGGGAGAAATGGGAGGGAGTGAGAGATAAAGAGAGAGGGGGCAGGGAGGGAGAGAGGGGGAGGAGGAAGGGAGGAAGGTGGAGAGACGGGGGACGGGAGTGAGAGAAGGAGGGAGGGAGATAGGGAGAGAGAGGGAGATGGGAGAGTTAGAGAGGGAAGGAGAGGGGTAAGAAGGGAGAAGGAGGGGGAAGGAGAGAGGGGGAGGGAGAAAACAAAAGGTAAACAGAAAACCTTATTTTAAACCCGGGCAAAGCCGGGTACTTGCAATTAGTATCTCTATACTTATAAGACGCATTCGTTGTCTGTTTGTCTGTCTGTCTGTCTGTCTGTTCCCTTATAACTCAAGATCCAGACAAACAAATAAGGTGAAATTTGTTACACATACACATAATTACATGGGGATGGTTATAGGACAGGTTTCGTTTCATATCGATGGGTAGTTTAATTGTAATTAATTTTTTTTTATTTTAGTATTTTACTATATTAAAGTAATCTCGACGGCGCCATAAATAAAATTCCTCTGTGACGTCATTTCCCTATGATCGAATAGAACTTGCGCGCTGGTGCTGTATTGTGCCTTTGTGATGCAAAGAATTGTTGATGTTTTTTCATGCTCTCTGATGTGTACAGTTTGAGGAAGGTAAAGGAATGAAGAAGGATTTTAGAAGAAGGGTGAAACCATAATAATAAGTATATATATATATATATAGAGAGAGAGAGAGGGGGAGGGAGAGAGAGGAAAGGAGGGAGGGGGAGGGGGAGAGAGGAAGGAGTGGGATGGACAGGGGGAGAAAAGGAGGGAGAGGGAGCAGGAGGGAGAAGGGAGAGGGAGCAGGGGGAGAGGGAGAGAGAAAGGAAGGGAGGGAGAGAGGGGGTAGGGAGGGAGAGAGGGTGGGAGGGAGGGAGGGAGAGATAAAGAGTGAGGGGGGCAGGGAGGGAGAGAGAGATAAAGAGAGAGAGAGGGGAGGGGGAGAGAGGAAGGAGTGGGATGGACAGGGGGAGAAAAGGAGGGAGAGGGAGCAGGAGGGAGAAGGGAGAGGGAGAAGGGGGAGAGGGAGAGAGAAAGGAAGGGAGGGAGAGAGGGGGTAGGGAGGGAGAGAGGGTGGGAGGGGAGGGAGGGAGAGATAAAGAGTGAGGGGGGCAGGGAGGGAGACAGAGATAAAGAGAGAGAGAGGGGGGCAGGGGAGAGAGAGGAAAGGAGGGTAGGAGGGAGGGAGGGGAGAGAGGGAGGGAGGTGGGTGGACAGGGGGAGAGAAGGAGAGGGAGATGGGAGAGGGAGGGAGCAGGGGGAGGGAGATGGGAGCAGGGGGAAAGGGAGAGAGAAAAGAAGGGAGGGGAGAGGGGGGTAGGGAAGGGAGATAGAGGGGAGGGAGGGAAAGCGAGGGTGGCAGAGAGAGAAAAGAGTGAGGGGGCAGGGAGGGAGGGAGGAGGGGAATGAGGGAGGGATGAATTGGGAGAGAGATGGGAGAGAGGGGTGGGAGAGGGAGAAAGGGAGGAGGGAGGGAAGGGAGAGAGGGGGAGGAGGGAGAGAGAGGAAGTGGGGGAGAGAGACGGGAGAAGGAGGGAGGGAGAGAGGATGGGAGAAATGGGAGGGAGTGAGAGATAAAGAGAGAGAGGGGGCAGGGAGGGAGAGAGGGGGGAGGAGGAAGGGAGGAAGGTGGAGAGGGGGGACGGGGGGTGAGAGAAGAAGGGAGGGAGATAGGGAGAGAGAGGGAGATGGGAGAGTTAGAGAGGAAAGGAGAGGGAGGGAGGGGAGAAAGGGAGAGAGGGGTAAGGAGGGAGGGGGAGGGAGGGAGAGATGGGGAGGGAGAAAACAAAAGGTAAACAGAAAACCTTATTTTAAACCCGGGCAAAGCCGGGTACTTGCAACTAGTATATATATATATATATATATATATATATATATATATATATATATATATATATATATATATATATATATATATTAGGGTGGTCCAAAATAAAGAAGAAAAAAACATTTTTTTATTTTCTTTGATTTAAACCCCACATTTGATTACCACAAAAAAAGTACTCAGAAATATAAAATTTCATAATTTTCAGATGAAATTTAGAGGTTGCAAAGCTCTCTGAAAATGTAGGTATGTTCTCCATTTACCATATTTTATCCCGAATATTGTTGAACCTGAATAAAGTCTGTTTTGTTCTTTGATGTTTATAATGTGTAACTGTTTAATATTTATGTTGGTTGCACTTGTTGCCCTTATTGCACTCAATGTCTATTTGCACTTATTGACATTAATATTAATAATGAACGGAAAGCTCAGAGAAAAGAGAGATCAGAGAGGTTATTGCAAAAAGTGAAAAATGACCAGGAAACTCTAAAAGTTCTTAAATGTCCAGCAAGTTATTGCAAATTTCTTCTGACAGCAGTTGTGATGAAAGAGTCAAAGTACTTGACAGCGTGTGCGAGCTGAAATTAGGAAAAAACAGCACATGAAGTTAAAGAATTGTTTGATCCACAAGTACCATTAACTGTACATTGGGATGGAAAATTGCTTCCAGATCTCACAGCCAGGGAGAATGTTGAGAGATTGCTAGTGATTGTAACAGGACTGCAAATAGAGTGCTTGCTGGGTGTACCAAAATTGGCTTCAAAGACAGGTGACAGTCAAGCTCAAGCTGTAGTTAAATGTCTAAAGGACTGGGAAATTTGTGAAAAAGTAGTAGCATTAAGTTTTGACACAACAGCAAGTAACACTGGTGATTCCAAAAGGGCATGTGTTTTAATTAAAAAGCTGCTTGAAAAAAGTCTTATTCATTTTGCTTGCCGCCACCATATGATGGAAATTGTTCTGTAAAAAGTGTTCACCGCATTGAAGATAAGTGGGTCCTCATCTGGAAATGATATTTCACTTTTCAAACGATTTAAAGAGCAGTGGTATTTTATGGAGAAGGGATCATATGATACTGCAGATGGGATGACGAAAGTAGACCTTTTCAAATAGAGCACATTGCAGTTTGCAAATGACAATCTTCAAATTCGTCACCCAGAGAATTTTTGGAACTGGCTGTCATATTTCTTGGAGAAACACCACCACGTGGGATTCATTTCCATGCTCCAGGAGCTGTACACAGAGCACGTTGAATGGCAAGAATAATTTATTGCTACAAGATGTGGAAGTTTAAGAAGCAGTTTAAGTTGAAGCCTTCTGAAGAACAAGGACTGTTTCAGTTCTTCTGTTAATTCCAGTACTTATATGAAACTGTGGTTTCAAGCCCCACAGCCAGCAAGGGCGCCATCAAATGACCTACAATTTCTGAAGGATTTAGAAAAATTATAAGTCCATTAATTCAGTTATTGGAAAAGCAGCAAAAAAAAGCTTTCAGTCGACATTTATGGTATCTAAGTGAAATAACAGTGGGCCACGCTTTTTTAATGAAAATATTGATCCCAAGCAAAAGGTTCAGATGCTTAAAAATATGCAAGAAAAAACCCGGATCTACATTTCGAGCTCAGCGTCTTGATTCCAATGGATTCTATGCAGACCAGCCCATCAGCTTCTTTGTTACAAACAATACAAAGGCATTTTTCTCCATTCTTGGTTTGCCACATTCATTCCTGGAGATGTCCCCTGATACATGGAGCAGCAACAATGAATACAAACATGCAGAAAAGGTTGTAACCAATTTGAAAGTTGTTAATGACAAAGCCGAAAGAGGAGTGAAACTTATTCAGGATTTCAATGAAGTTTTATGCAGAAAAGAAGACCAGAAGCAATTCTTACTTCAGGTGGTGCAAGAACACCGACTATTAATTATATCCGGTTGCAAAGAAGACCACAGAGGTTACTGGAATAGCAAAAACCAGTCAGTGAATAAATATAATAAACAGATAAATAGTAAACACTTTGCTTTGTTGCATTCTATTATTTTATTTGTTTTGAGGTTGTTATTTCATGTTTAATGCTGAACAATTAACATAAACCATTAAATTACTATTTAGTACCAAATCAATGTTTTCATTGCCTTTGTGCAACCCCTTAATATTTCACGATTGTATTCATTTTTTCAGAAAACACTTTTTTTTTCTTTTCTCGCAGAACACAATGCAGGCCTTAAATTTAGAAAAATCGAAAAAAAAATTTTGGACCACCCTAACATATATATATATATATATATATATATATATATATATATATATATATATATACATATACATTAATATACTAGATCAAAGGCCCGGTACCCGGACCGGCGAATGACTCCTTATAATTGAATTGCATCCTTTTGACCATTTTTACAACTCTACACAATTTTCGCACTACTTGGAATTCCCAATACTATTTTTAGCCAAGCAAGAGTTCACTCCCCTTGAGTGAGACTAAAATTTTGGAATTCCCCAGTCTATTTTTAGCCGCGGAAGTTATACACACGCTAGCTCGCCAGGCTAGATGATTATGTATTAGATATATATATATATATATATATATCGAGAGAGAGAGAGAGAGGGGGGAGTTCCATTAATCCTTGTTACAAGCCATTCCATAATTTTAAATTATCATTTAGCCACAAGATACGAGTGTCATTTTAATTTCTAAAAGCAACAAACAGATTGTATATAATACAGGGGGTACACTTTTCATTATTTTTTTTATAATTAGATAGAATGAGAAAAAATAAATAAATCAAATCTTCCTATTATAAAGAGAACTAGTAAAAAGAAATATTTTTACTTTTGTCACATTTTTCGCCGTGAAAGCCTGGATTGCATCCTTTACAAGCTCCTGTTACATGGTGGCAATTTTTGTTCAGACAACTTATTGAGCAGGACTGCAAGCAGTTTAGTCCGTACGTAGTAGAGTTACAGGCTGATAGAAAAAAAAGAAACAAATTAAACAGGAAGAATTAAACAGACATGTCAAAGCTGTAAACAGACCTATCAATAATGTAGACAGACATAGCAATACTGTAAACAGACCTATCAATACTGTAGACAGACATAGCAATACTGTAGACAGACCTATCAATACTGTAGACAGACATAGCAATACTGTAGACAGACATAGCAATACTGTAAACAGACCTATCAATAATGTAGACAGACATAGCAATACTGTAAACAGACCTATCAATACTTTAGACAGACATAGCAATACTATATTGTCTTATTATCTCTTGTTTACTTTATATTGGAAGCTCATTAATCTGTTGGTGTCTAAAATGAGTACTCAGAGTCGCTCTTACATTTTTGTTGTAGTTTTGGTTTGTTTGTTTGTTATTGTTTGTTTGTTGTTGTAGTTTTTGGTTTGTTTGTTGTTGTAGTTTTTGGTTTGTTCGTTGTTGTAGTTTTTGGTTTGTTTGTTGTTGTAGTTTTTGGTTTGTTTGTTGTTGTAGTTTTTGGTTTATTTGTTGTTGTAGTTTTTGGTTTGTTTGTTGTTTTTTGGTTTGTTTGTTGTTGTTTGTTTGATTGTTGTTGTAGTTTTTGATTTGTTTGTTGTTGTAGTTTTTGGTTTGTTTATTGTAGTTTTTCGGTTTGTTTGTTGTTGTAGTTTTTGGTTTGTTTGTTGTTGTTTGTTTGTTTTTTGTTGTTGTTGTTGTTTTTTTGGGTGGGGAGCCTTAACTAAAGACAAAGTTACATTTGGGCGTCTATGTCAAAGGTGTGTGAGTTCAAAGCAGCTTGCAAATATTGGGCATTTAATATTTTTTTGAAAATCGGGTCTCCCACCACACACACACACCAAACTGTTAAGTCATTTAAGACCCTCCCCCCCCCCCCCCCCAGTGTCTTAAGAAATGTGCTCAGGTTGGCCTTCATTATAGCTGGCAAACTTAAAGTCTCGACAGGGGGGATTCCTAGGAAGGGGTGGGGTATGGGGGGATTCTTTAGCCTGCCACCAAGTTTCGCCTATCTATAAAGCTCTATGCTACTAATTAGCTACTGATTCTTAAATTGAACGTATCAATGTTAAATTATCAGTACTTTCTGATATCGACCACTGAGCTCAATATAACTGGAGCACTCTAAAGCCCAAACAGAGGAAGAAAAAGAGGAGCGGTACATTTTCTTCTCTTCCTAGGATCGATAGACTTATTTAGCTATAAATAGCTCGATGGTCCACAAAATGCATATTCTTTGGTCTTATCCACTCAGCTACATATTCTGTGGTCTTAATTAGAATATTAGTTGTGAAGTTATCTTTTTTTATAGCAAAATAAACAAATTCAACGTTTAGCTTAATTTACCTTAGTGAGGAAATATTAAATTATCATAATTCAAAAAATCAAGCGTTAAATTTTTTTGTGATAGTAATTGTGGCCTGAATTTTCGATCAACCGCGCTGCAAGTCAATCAGTTTGCACCTTTTGATGGCATTTTGTGCCGTACTTTTAGCGCAAAGGCAATGCCTACTCACCCACCCAAATGAACCTCTTTGAAACCCTAAAATTACTCCCAATAGTAGACTAGTTCAGCAGTCACATGTTAAGCAGGTGAAACGCTCCCTTCAATAGTATTTCAAACATGTCTTAAATAGTACATCAATCGGCTATTAAATTGTAAACCAAAAAAACAGGATGAAACTTGACAGAAGTCTACCCTATTCATTAAATTGTCTCACACACACCGGGTGCACAAAATTAGCCACACAAAAAAAAATTGAAATAAAATTATTCGGAGATATAAATAAATAATAATACCGGAACACGTTTGTTGATGTCCACTGACTGATTGGTGAAGAAATTTTTACCACTATTGATTTTTAAAATAAAAAATGTAAGTTGTCTTCAGGTAATAACAAATTTATGTGGTCTTCGGGTAATAAAAAAATAAGTCCAACGATAAATCGACGCATCTCCAGACCAAATAATAATATTTCCGTAAGCCCAGCCACTCCAAGTTTTTAGGGGCCCAGCCGTTTAGACTAACTTACCTTCAAGCCCCTATAGCAACAGATTTGATAGAAATTTAGATTGTGGGGGGTACTTTGGTAGTGTTGGACCCCTAGTCAGCCGCATAGTTTGCCAAATTAGGGGATAAACAAACACAAACAGATTTGATAGAAATTTAGATTGGGGGGGGTACTTTGGTAGTGATTATCCCCTAGACAGCATCATAGTTTGCCAAATTATGGGATACACAAAGCCAAACAGGTTTGACTCCCGTTATAAAAAAAAATAATTCTCTGACAGAACGAAAAATCATCCCCCCCCCCAAAAGACAACAAGAATCAAAACTTACGTTTGTCACATTTGTTTCCTGAAAAACCTGGCTTGCATCCTTTACAATCTCCGTTCACGTGGCTACAGTTTTTGTTCAAACAATTATCTGAACATTTTAGTGCACAGTTGGCTCCGTAAAAAGACGATTGACAAACTGGAAGAAGTGACAAATACTAAATTAGGCATATCTTAGGCACATCAGTATTGTGAGAGGTTGAAACACGCACTGTGGGAGGAGGGGGGGGAGCATCCACCGAGAGTAAAATCCATTCCCATCCCCCAACCCTGGAGCAAATCAGACGCATTGACTCTTTTTGAAAAAGGCCCATAGATTCGTTTGGGAATTTTTTTTTTAGTTTTTCTCACATTAGTTTACGACAGATGAACCTTGTTAATAGTTGTTAACCTCTGCCGCAATAAGGGATTTTAGCGAAATGGAATTTTTTTTTAAATTTACAAATATAATATTTTTGAAGTTAGAGCAAAGAAAATCTGTTTATAACTTTCTTGAATCGCCGTTTAAACATCTTTGGAGACCTTTATTAGATATACAATAACTCCCTTTGAAAACTATAACATATGTTTTTAAAAATATCATACTTTCTCTCTCTCTCCCTCTCCCTCTCTCTCTCTCCCTCTCCTCTCTATCCCTCTCCCTGTCTCTCTTCCTCTCTCTCCCTCTCCCTTTCTTTCCCTCTCTCTCCCTCTCTCTCTCTCACTCTCTCCCTATCTCTCTCTCTCTCTCTCTTTATATATATATATATATGTGTGTGTGTGTGTGTAAAGCGTTTTAAACCAGACTAGCCCAAAGACTAGCCCAAAGACTAGCCCAACCCTTGTTTTGTTTTAGGCTACTATGCCTCTGATTAAACGATAAAAACATAGTAAAGCAAGTAGCCATGTTTCTCTGTTTGAGTCTGTATGGTTGTTTTATTGATTGACTTCATTGTTACGTACATTGTTCACAAGTTGCTCCAGTGTATCCGGGATCGCAATTCGTGCACTTTCCGGAATTGATCTCACAAAGATTGTTTGAACAACGTGGAGGACAATCGAGGCTGCAGTTTGGGCCATATTTCCCGGCTGTGCATACTGTTTAAAAACAATCATACAGAAGTAAAAAAAAAAGCTACAAAGAGTAATTAATAAGCACCGTAGCACAAAGTTCTGCATAGAAGTGGCCTAATTCAGGGCCGTAGCTAGACTTATATGCCCCCATCCCTACTACCTTCCTTCTAGATAAACTATGAAACTTTGGACTTTTCTGTCTCATAGTCTCGACAATCCCGTTTAGATTTTTTAAATATTATTTTGGACTAGCTGCACCCTGCAAAACTTTTCCATAGAGTTATATCCCCTTAGACTTGATTGGTAGGCTAGGGACGGGTGGCCGAGTGGTGTAGATACTGGACTGGCGACCTCAGAGCCCTGGGTTCGATCCTCGGTGAGAACCATGTGGAATTTTTCCAGGTGAAAATGTGTTTCAAAGTCGTCCCACAAGTCCACCCAGCTTTAAATGGGTACCTGACTTTAAGTTGGGGAAGTAAAGGCGGCTGGGCGTTGTGCTAACCACAACCCCTTAATATATGCTGAGGTTATAGAAACAGATACACTTCATCTGCCCCGATGGCCCGCTAGGGTTAAGGGAACTTTACTTTTGTTTACCGATCAAGCCTAAGGGGTTATAACTCTATGCAAAGATTTTGCAGGGTACAACAATAAGAAAATCATGATCTATCGTCATTATAATCTTAAGGTTCTTCTTCAGTTTGAATCACTCTGACTCACAGACAATAGATTACACACAAAGAGCATGTCTATTTGAAAAGTCCCCCACCATTGATTTTTTTTAATAGTGTAGCACCTAAATACTGATAAATAACAGCAGATGTTTTTTTTTTTTTTAAAAAGCGCTTCCGACATTTGGTGTCATTAAAAAAAACATAAATTCTGAAACAACTTCGTCCATTTAAATAAATATCATATTAAAAACAGAATGATACATTACTAATAAAAATGTTGGTCTACGGCTTTGGAAAACTAAATTATTTTATTTTTCAGTGACTTTGAAGAGGGAGTATTAGGAGATGCCCGATAAACAATGATCCATTTATGTACATCAATTACATTAATAGTCTAATTGAGATCACAGTTAACCGTGATGTCGGCGATCGGAAAAAATAAATCGTCTAAATCAAAGGGTGAGCATTCTGTATAATTTATTTTCTGACCTTGCGCTGTCACAGACGAATAATGACCCAGAAATTCAACTGTCAGTATCCATCCAGCTATCAATGTTATATCCATTTATTGAAGGTCGAAATATTGAAAATTTTGCACAGAGAAATTATACTTGAAGTGTGTGTGTGTTAAGTGTTTCTATTATGATTTATTTGTTTAAAGTTGTAAATAGTTTTATGTTATAGCCAAACTAATCACTGTATTTTAATCGATAAACACTTGGATAGATATTCCAGAAATAAAAAAAAATACTAATTTCAAGAGTTGTTTTATTTGTGAAATCGTCCATCAGTTTTTCTTCATGTCAATGAAGTTTGGAGTAGTTAGAATTAAAACCATTTGTCATGTACTGAACCAGATGAATTTATCTTTTGATTTGAATGCATAATGACCCATCCAGTAATTTCCTTGGAAACATTATCCACATAAAAACAGCATTCAATTAGATTAATAAACAAACATCGTAGTTGGGTTAATACGCCTAATGAATAGGACAGAACAATGAAGTGTCACACTCATGTTCATATAATTTGTGAGATCCGGGACAGTAGATCACGTGGTACGTCAACAAACCAATTAGACGTCCTACAGAGGAAGAAGAAATAAAAATTACATTATAAAAAAATATTTGATAAAAAACAACGTTTTTCTAGCGTACTAAAAAGCAGACAATAATTTTTCTATGATATTGCAGATCATCTATTAGAGCGTCGATAACAAATGGCATAAAATTGGATTGCAAAATTCCGCGGACAGACAAGAAGTGAAGTTAAGAAAAACGTTGTAAAAATAGAAAGCAGAGAATTGGTTGTTTTTTTTTTTTCTTCATTTCTAGCTTGGCTGGTAATAACGTGTTTGTATATTTGCCTATTTGTAAACCTCAATATTTTATAGAAAATTCAAATTACTCAACGAAACACAATGTTTCCCTAAGAAATTTATCTGTTTCAGAAACCTCTTCATATAAAAGGATTGTGTGATTAGCACAACGTCCAGCCGCCTTTACTTCCCCCCAACCATAAGTCAGTTACCCATTTAAAGCTGTGTGGACTCGGTGGAACTCAAGACTTTTCGGTCGACAGTCGAGCTATCTACACCGCACGACCACCTGCCCCCACCCCCGGGAAGTAAAATATCAACGTTATGATCTATTTAACGTTATGATCTATTTTGTTGTTATTTTCTAACGCTTAAAATTTAAAACTTCTAAACATTAAAAGTGTGTGTGTCCAATTATTTGAATACTAGCTTGTACCCTGCAAAACCTTTGCATGAGTTATATTCCCTTAGGTTTGATCAGTAAAGTAAGTAAGTTCCCTTCTTAGCCCTAACGGGCCTTCGGGGCAGATGAAGTGTAGAATTCATCTGTTTCTATAACCTCGGCATATGAAGGGATTGTGTGGTTAGCACAACGCCCTGCCGCCTTTACTTCCCCAACTTAAAGTCAGGTACCCATTTAAAGCTGGGTGGACTTGTGGGACGACTTATTACCAAATTTCACCTGGAAAAATTCCATGGGCCTCACCGAGGATCGAACCCAGGACTCTCAGGTCGACAGTCGAGTATCTACACCACTCGGACATCCGTCCCACTAGGTTTGATCAGTAGGCTAGGTTATTTTTGGTTTCGGGCAGATCCGATTTTTTTCATATTGATGACCAAGGCAAGCCTTTTAATTTCTTTATTTATATTATTTTAATTTCTGATACACACGACCTATAAAATCAGAACATGGAAATGATATGAAAAACAACAATAAAATGTTTACACCTTCTAAGGAAATGCTGGCTGACCCTGGCATCACTTCAACAGTTGCATATCCAGTTATTACTGCGTCTCCTGCCTCGCGAACAAAGAAACCACAAACTCTTCTGAAAACTGAATTGTTTGGCATTGGCTCTGCAATCTGTGTGGATGATGCTATAATTACAGGAATTATTCGACTACCAACATGTTTACAAGTTTTTGAGTGCATGATGTATCACTGCAATGTAGCAGCACACAGTGAGCGTCCAGGTTCTCTTGGTGCATACCTTACTCGTTCTAATACCAAGAACAATGCTGAATCAAGTTACTGCTTTCTACGAAAAAGCAAACATTCCAATGGTGACAGAGAGGAGAGCTTGTGAGAAGATTGTTCAGCTTCTTGATGAATACAATAAACTTCGTTCAATTAATAAAAGTCGCCGAAACACACCGGCCACCAAACGTAAACTGGAACAAATGAAATCTATGTTGGCAACAACTTTTCAACTAGAGCCACCAAATGTCGAGACTATTATCAAGAATGCAGAAAGATCTAGCATTCTTGAGGTCTATCGAAAGGAGACAGGTCTTCCAGCTTTGGATGATTTGGCAAAACACTTGCAAAAAAAGTCGCTCGACGCTATTCACGAATGTCGCAACATTGGAACGTCAGAAACGCGCAAGAAAAATGCAGCATGTTCAACGATATCAGTGCCTTCCAGCGAGGGTAGCAGTGACAGAACCGATGATTCTACTACTAAATCTGAAGATAATATGGAGTTTGTTGATAACTGTTTGAATGATATAATGTGCCATTGCAAAAGCGAAGAAAGCCAACAGGAGCTTTGGTATTTGTACCTCCAGATGTTTTAACCCGACCAAGTCTTGTGTCACTAGCGACAAGATTAAAGATTACACCAACACAGCAGGCAGCTTTCACAGGGCCTTATTATTAGCGAGGTCTGAGGGTGATGTATCAATGGTGGCTTCTTCCTATGCCACTGCAGATCGTTTCACGTCGCAAAGTTAGCCAGTGAGATATCTACAAAGATCCACGACTCCTGGGAACCACCCAAACTCTGCACTCTCCACTGAGATGGCAAACTGACACCTTCTCTAAAAATCATCGTGTCACTGAAGAACGCATAACAGTTGTTGTTGGTGATGCAAAGCAATTGAAACTTCTGGGAGTGCCAAATTGTACCAGGCAACAAGAAACCCGTTGGTGAAATAATTGCAGAATTAACCATGAAGCTAATGACAGAGTGGCATTGTAATGATTGTATCGTTAATATGACATTCGACACAACAAAGATCAAACGCTGGTCATCGAACTGCTATACGTGCACCGCCATAAAATATAACACAACGTGCTCTTCTGTGGTGGGTTGTCGCCATCACATTGGTGAAGTTATCCTCTCGCATGTGTTTGCAGACATGAAAATAGAAGTTTCCAAATCCCCGGATATAACTTTGTTTAAGCTGCGAAGTAATTGGGAGTTGGTAGCACATGATTGGTCTCACGTTTGTAGGTCGTTTTACGTTATTGATCATGATCTGAAGGAAAGCTCAAGAGCGACTGACGATAATGAGAGATGCGGTAATTTTATTTAGCTGTCGCTTAACCAATTTTTGCGAGACGACTACCACGAATTCCTTAAGCTGTCCCTTGTTTACCTGAATGCTACAAATAAGGAAATTCACTTTAAAGACCAGGTGCCCTGCACAAAGCACGATGGATGGCAAAGCTGATATATTGCCTCAAGATTGAACTGTGTGAGAAACAAATTCAATTATTGCCTCCAGGTACTATTACCACACGTGATCAAGTGCCGAAGATTCGTCACATTGCTATTTATAACTATGTTTATGTCTTGTGGTGGCTCACTTGCAAAAGAGTGTGGATGCACCATGGAATGATCTACAGCTCTACAAGCGACTTTTGGATTACAACGATGTCAACAGAGACATATCCAAATCAGCAATCCGTGCAATGAATACCATCTGTGGTACCTTACTGCTGAAATGATCCACTTGCTCTGTTCAGCAATGAAGTACCTGTGTTGGAAAAGCGAGCTCTAGCAGATGCTCTGTTTGGCTTCGACCAGTGGTTGCCCTCCATCAAGTCGATTTGGAAATGGTTGGGGAAAACCACGATTCCAATCAATTGATTCTAAAACTCGGTTGTGTGATCTGTGGCTGGAGTTGACTCGTGGTTTACTATATATACAGACTTCAACTGGTTGGGATTCCTCAACTGCCTGTTGATGATTGGTGCCAAACAGCTTCTTACATTGCCAGTGCAGAAAATGTTGCTGCTATTAACGTTGTTAACGATTGTGCCGAGAGAGTGAAAGCTGGCATCTGACTTTGTTGAAGCAGCGCGAACGGATGAACATTTTTCAAAACATTCTTCAAGTGGTAGAAATGGACCGCAAAAACATCTCAAATGTGCGTAAACCTTACAAACGTGCAACAAAAGTGAAACTGAATTAAATGCAACAGTAATTAATAGTTCATGCGCCGCAATATAATTTGTATATAGGCTAGAATAAACTTTTTTTTTTCTTTACATGTTTTGTGATTTCTTGGGCCGGGGGGAGGGGACCTCTAAATCAACTCCTGATCTGAAAAAAATATTTTACACAAGTTATTATTAATGATATTAGAACAAATTAGAAACATAGACAGCTCAAAAAACAAACAATCAATTTTTTCCTCTATTGTGGTGATGCACCTAATATATATATATATATATATATATATATATATATATAGTGTTTCTCACCAGGAAATTACATTAGCTCGTTGTCCTAGAATCCCTCGATATGCTTTAAATTCACAATATCCTCAGTTCTTCTATTTTATAGTATTTATATTTCCTTGACTAATATTATGATCATTTACCAACAAGGACTTTGTATTTATCATTTCATGTGTAACTATATACATGATCAAACAAGTAAACACTATGTTAATTCACTGACAGGGTTCTAGGTTGTATTACAACCTTTGGAGTAGCCTTAGTTTTACAGCCATTGAATATCTCTGGTATTTTAATGGAAGTGAATGAAATCGGGTAGTGCAAAATTAGAATGCCTTATTTCACCTGCAGTCGTCAAATGATAATTGCAAAAATAATTCAAATAGATCAATAAATGCAATTAGATTATTTTCTATAGTATTATTTCCTTAAAGCAGGTGTGTGCCATATTTCTGTTGCAAACGTTATTTAAAGATAGACAACAAGCAAAACAAAAAATATTTTCCAAGTAACGAGTTAGATACCCTTGTTAAATCAAAAACACACGCATATAGAAAAAAATAATACGATGAGCTATCTTTATGTATTTATCAGTCTACAATCGGAAAAGAGCCTTCCTTGCTATATATTATTATTAAGAATGATGATTAAACAATGCATCATTTATAACTGAATTGTTACTTTGATTATCACTAATAAAGATTCTAAAAGAAAGGATAGCAAAAACAAAAAAACTCAATTCATGATTGTATTTGTTTTTGGTCTTCTCGACACTCAAAATTACAGTGCAAAACTTATATCACAATCCCAAGATTGTGTATAACTTTATAAAGTACTTTAAAATAAGTTAATTTAACTCTCTCTTTTATTTATGCAATTTAGTTGCGTCTTAAAGGGTATATTGTATGTTATCTTATCCCAGGATATAATTTTTTTTTTCTTTAATCATACTTGCTATCCATAAACTGACTTTAACAGTAATCTTCTGTCTGTAAGTTCAAACTATAAGATCATTTACTAGCTAAACGTTCTTAGCTTTTATGATTATCTTTTTTTTAGTGAACCAATCAGAAACGATATTTGATGTAGATTTAATTTACTCTATTGTTCTGCCTTTGTTTGGTTTTGTTTATGATGTGGTAGTAGTGGTTAGTTTACTTGTTATTGAAATCAAAAGTGAACGAGACTTAAACGCAAAGGAAACAGGTTCTATCCCTCGTAAAGCCAAAAATATTCGGTACTTATTCCAAGAGGAGATGGGCTCCACCGGAAATCTATGAACCTGCTATATCACCATCCCTCACTAAATATCTCCATCCCTCATAAAACTGTCTCTCACCATCCCTCACTAAACTATCTCACCATCCCTCACTAAACTATCTCACCATCCCTCACTAAACTATCTCACCATCCCTCACTAAACTATCTGCTCCCTCACCTAAACTATCTTACATCCCTCATAACTATCACATCTCACAAACTATCTCACCATCCCTCACTAAACTATCTCACCATCCTCTTTAGCTTCTCTTCATCCTCACTAAACTATCTTACCATCCTCACTGACTATCTTACCAAGCCACTAAACTATCTCACCATCAGGCTTGCCGGAGCCGCCAAAATTTTTTAAACCAGCTCCGGCTCCGGCTCCCACAAATATGACGGCTCCGGCTCCGGCTCCTAATAAGATAGTATCACACGAGAAAAAAATTTTGTAGTGCGCCACAAAAACATGCCGCTGATAAAAAGTTATGGAAATATTGTCGGAAGTTCTTTAGCGAGCCGTAGCGTGCAGGGGGCAGAGAACCGGGACCCCCTGCGTTTTGTCTTGGCCCCCTCTGCTTATTTGTTCTACTTAGTAAATGTATTACCTGCCCCCTGCTTTTGCCTGGCCCTGCTGTAAGAATGCTAGCCCCTGCTGTATAGAATTTTCACGCTACGGGGCTGCCCCATAGTCAGGAACTTGAAAAATATACGCATGTCCGGTTTTACTAAATACAAACCATTTCAGTGCATCCAGAATCATACCATTATTTTCGACCGAGGTTTCACTAAATCACCATTTTCATAAGTAATAAAAAGTTATTTCAATGATCAAATTAGAAAATAGTAAAATGATACATTATTTAAAATATTTTAAAGACTTCAGTATTTATATTTATTATTTATAAATTCGATGACTATTCGGACCCGGGTACCAATAAACTCCATTTTTTCTTTGATTTAATCCCAATCAAGTCTGATTTTATTTGTACCCTTAATGAAATATGCACTTAGCTTAGCTATACATAAACTTTATTATTGTTTTTTTTTTATAACTATTTGAATTGTATGATTTAATCGTTACTCAGTGTCTAGGGTTCCACTAAGCGGACTCTGTATTATTATTTTTTTCGGGTTCCGTCTAATAAAGTTTAAATATAGGTAAGCTTAGTGCATATTTGCCACGGGTCCGAATAACATTGGATTTTATTGGGACCCGGGTCCGTATAACCACAGCCTTATAAGGCTATCTACTCCATTTCAGATATTCTGTATAATAAAATTTTAAATACCGAAAGCGACCATTTTGTTTTAGTCTATTACAAATTCGCGGCAGCCCCGTAGCGTGAACTTTCTACAGCAGGCAGTGGCTCCGAGAGCCAACAAGGGCCCCCAGAGCAGGATATCATTGCGGGCCCCTTAATAAATAATAAGTCGTGAAAAATTGACATGGTCGAGGCGGCCGGAGCCCCCTTACAGATACTGGAGCCTCCTGGCAATGACCCCTGCCCCCTTCGGCATTTTATTAGCAGGGGCCAGGCCATCTACAATAGGGGCCAGGCAATAGCAGGGGAGCGGGTAATACATTTGCCAGTAGAGCAAATAAGCAGAGGGCCAGACAAAACGCAAGGGGGGTCTAAGCCCCCTGGCCCCCGCACACGCTACGTGCCTGATTCATGATCAAAAAATAATACGAAATGACGCGTTCTATTTGTCGTCTTAGTAAAAATTTCTTTAAATGATTGATACAATTATTTTATGAAATAAAACTGTTTTAACTTTATATATAACAAAATAACATGCCATTAAAATAATTTCGGAGGGTAAACAAGATTTAAAACGAACACAAAACGATTCCCCGTTTAAGATTTCTTGTGGCCGATGTGCGTGCATATCATTTAACGCTGATACTGTAAAAATAACAACATTTCAAATTGTATTAGGCAAACAATCAAACAAATTTGGAGTACAAACTAAAAAAAAAAAATAATTCTGCTGTAAAAAAAGCATTTGGGAGCCGTGGAGCCGCCAGATTTTCCGGCTCCGGCTCCGCTCGTAAAGTAGCGGCTCCCGGCTCTCCGGCTCCGGCTCCTCAAACTTCTCCACCCATCCCTCACTAACTATCTCTACCATCCCTCACTAAACTATCTTACCATCCTCACTAAACTATTTCACCATCCACTCTTTAAACTATCTACCATCCTCTCTAAACTATCTTACCATCCCTCACACTAAACTATCTCTCCATCTCACTAAACTATCTCACCATCCCTCACTAAACTATCTCTCCATCCCTCCACTAAACTATCTCACCATCCCTCACTAAACTATCTCACCATCCCTCACTAAACTATCTCACCATCCCTCACTAAACTATCTCACCATCCCTCACTAAACTATCTCTCCATCCCTCACTAAACTATCTCACCATCCCCTCACTAAACTATCTTACCATCCCTCACTAAACTATCTCTCCATCCCTCACTAAACTATCTTACCATCCCTCACTAAACTATCTCTCTATCCCTCACTAAACTATCTCACCATCCCTCACTAAACTATCTCTCCATCCCTCACTAAACTATCTCACCACTCCCTCACTGAACTATCTCCCCTACTAATACCCTATAAACTATACCATCCCTCACTAAACTATCTCACACTCCCTCACTAAACTATCTCATCATCCCTCACTCTTCTCCTCACCATCCCTAAAACTATATCTCACCATCCCTCTTCTGCTTCTATCACCATCCCTCACTAAACTATCTCACCATCCCTCACTAAACTATCTCACCATCCCTCACTAAACTATCTCACCATCCCTCACTAAACTATATCACCATCCCTCACTAAACTATATCACCATCCCTTCTAAAACTACTATACCCATCCCTCACTAAACTATCTCCACCATCCCTCCACCTAAACTATCTCACCATCCCTCACTAAGCTTCCTCCTGTCCCTCACTAAACTATATCACCATCCCTCACTTAACTATCTCATCATCCCTCACTAAACTATATCACCATCCCTCCTAAACTATCTCTCCATCCCTCACTAAACTATATCACCATCCCTCACTAAACTATCTCTCCATCCCTCACTAAACTCTCTTACCATCCCTCACTAAACTATATCACCATCCTCCTAAACTATCTCTCCATCCCTCACTAAACTATATCACCATCCCTCACTAAACTATCTCACCATCCCTCACTAAACTATCTCACCATCCCTCACTAAACTATCTCACCATCCCTCACTAAACTATATCACCATCCTCACTAAACTATCTCACCATCCCTCACTAAACTATCTCACCATCCCTCACTAAACTATCTCACCATCCCTCACTAAACTATATCACCATCCCTCACTAAACTATATCCACCATCCCTTCCTAAACTATCTCACACACATCCCTCACTAAACTATCTCACCATCCCTCACTAAACTATCTCACCATCCCTCACTAAACTATCTCACCATCCCTCACTAAACTACCTCACCCATCCCTCACTTAACTATCTCATCATCCCTCACTAAACTATATCACCATCCACTCTAAACTATCTCTCCATCCCTCACTAAACCCTATCATCTTATCCCTCACTAAACTATCTCTCCATCCCTCACTAAACTCTCTTACCATCCCTCACTAAACTATATCACCATCCCTCCCTAAACTATCTCTCCATCCCTCATAAACTGCTCTCTGCCATCCCTCACTAAACTATCTCACTGCTCCCTCACTAAACTATCTCACCATCCCTCACTAAACTATCTCACCATCCTCACTAAACTATATCACCATCCCTCACTAAAACTATATCACCATCCCTCCTAAACTATCTCTCCATCCCTCACTAAACTATATCACCATCCCTCACTAAACTATCTCTCCATCCCTCACTAAACTCTCTTACCATCCCTCACTAAACTATCTCACCATCCCTCCATAAACTATCTCTCCATCCCCTCACTAAACTATATCACCATCCCTCACTAAACTATCTCACCATCCCTCACTAAACTATATCACCATCCCTCACTAAACTATCTCACCATCCCTCACTATGCTCTCTCAAAGAAACTGTTGAGCTGAAACTTCATCTGAGAGCCCGTGAAATTGGCTCTTCTTTGCTCCTCAACACCTAGGAACAACAATAAAAACCCATTGCAGAAATCTACTCATCCTGTCCACTTGTAGTCCACCAAGCAGATTGCTAGGGAATATCACATGTTCCCCGGTTTCCTCAACTTTTCTTCATGAAAGGCAGAAATACTCACCGATAGGACGATCTACGAACAACTGGGCTATTAGAGCCTGCATTCCCTGATACAACCATATGTACACATGTATCCAATGAAGAGGTCGTCAAAAAAGCCCACAGATGTGCACATTTGTTTCGTCGTACGAACACATCTTTAAAAGTACTAGTCTACAGGCACTCCCATTAAGGAAAGAACACAATTTGAAGTTTAAATTGTAAACATTTATTGAGAGAGAGAACATGTCAACATTTATTGAGAGAGAAAATGTCAACATTTATTGAGAGACAAGTAACAATCAATATAATGTATTATATCTTGCGTTTACAAACTAGTTATAAACAATAACTAAAAAAAAATTAACATTGTCAATAATGATGATGATATATGAAAAAAATGTATCTTTATATATATATATATATATATATATATATATATATATATATATATATATATATATATATATATTAGGGTGAGTCAAATTATTTTTTTGAAACATTATTAAAAAGTTGTTACATCATGGTAGTACATGGAATAAGTACAAATATTTGAAAACTACATAGTTTTACTACTCCCAACTTTTATTGTTCAGAAATTTTACTATATTTACTATGAGTTTTTTGTGACTGAACATGTTAAATGTGTGACCTAGGTTATTCAAAAAATGATATTACATATAAAATTTGTATTTTATCTTTATAACCTTTTTATGAACAACTTCGATAGTTCAGACAACTGGGATAAGCATTGCATCCATTTTTTCTCTCAATATAACTGGTATACCATGTATTCATTATCGGATAACGCATGGTTGTTTTATTTCATTTTTGATTAATTTTTCAATTATTTTATTAAGTTCTTCAATAATCTGCAGGTTCTTCTACAAGAAGTGCAACTGTACATTCTGTGTTTGGGTCATCAGCTGAATTGCCTAAAAGACAACTTCCAACCAGTGAAGATGTTTTCAAGGCTATTGGTGGATGCTTAAAATGGAACAATACAATCATAGCCTTCATTCACGAGCGCACGCATTAGCGCATGAAGTTAAACAATTATATGACCAGGCTAGTATCCCTACAAATGACATTACCATTATAATTGTTCGAGTAAAAAGATGCAGGTGTTAGGGATAGAGGAGACTGTAAATGTCCACAATCAGTAATAATTTCTGTGCTTGGTGGGCATTTTGGGTGGATCAAAAGATGGCAAGAAATATGTTCATAGACAATGTTGATAAACAAACAACAAATATTACAAAATCGACAGAAAAGAAAACATTCATTGATGCAGGGTGGCGATCAGATAGGAACGACAAATGATAACGTCAATGATGAGAAAGATAATTATATTCCAGATCAGGATGCTGAAGATGATGAACTACTTGATGCAGACTTCTCTAGCGATGAGGAATGTTCCAAATAACAAAACAGATATCAATATGAAGCAGTGGATCGATGTAAACTAAGCAATAGGGATACGTATGCACATTCAAAGCTGTGTTGAAGGACTTAAACATGTTAACACCATCTGCAGCTCTGGATCCAGCAAAGATGCGTCAACATAGAAAAATTTGGAGAGATAGGGCAGCCAAGGAACATACTGATGAGAGCAAAGATGGTTAACAAAAGCGAACAGGATTTTGCAGTCATCTTGTCAAAGTGGGGCTAGAAACTTTTCTATGTGATACAACTGCTTCAGAACCTTGATACTGCTGATCCATCTATTATATTGCCTGTGTTGGAAAATAACTGCTACTTTGCACATCCAGAAAACATTATTGGCTGCAGTTAGGACAATGATGAATACATTGGAAGGTATGCAGTAAATAAAATCATAACAGCATGACATAAACCAGCTCCATGCAGAGTTAAATTTTTCAACAAAAATGATATAATCCTGAATATTGCAGCTAAATCCTTATGATCAGATGATTAACTGGGATCTTTGTGTGATGACATCCTCTCCTCTGCTGGAACATTTTTGTGATGATGAACTTAAACGCAACAACCCAATCATACTGGATCAAATTCCCTGTCACTCTCAAGCTGTTGAAAGAGCAATTAAAGAAGTTACTGCTGTTAGTTTGAAAGTGTACGGACATTCCAAACTGTACGGACATAGCTCTCGACATGGGATGGTTTTGCAAACAAAGAAATCAAGAGATGTTCTTCCGAAAATTGAAAGCAAAGCAAGTTTCCTGTGACAATCCATAAACAGTATTATTCATATGTACATTGTTCTTTTTTGAACAAATTTATCGGTGCTGCAATTTCATATTACTTATATCAAACATTCTAAATGTCTGTGAATGTCGCCTACATTGGGGGGGGGGGGTACCCGGGTCAAAGCAAAATCTTTTTTATTATTAAAGTTTAAGACATTTTAATATCTTAGTAATGATATAGTAGATTTAAAAATAATTTTATCAAAAAAAATTTTAACATATTGATATTTGTGGGTGCGGCATGCCATAATGCTTGAAATTGCTAGTATTTTTGTGGCAAATATTTCTGAAATATTTATAGACTGTTTCATATACAATGTACATTTTTTATAATCAGAAAAGCTTACTTTAGGGAATGTCAAAAGTACTTTTTTGATAATGTAATAAATACATTTTTTTATGAATTTTTAAAATTTTGTATGGTGAAAATAAGCAAAAAAATGCTAATTTTGAAAATTAACAAAAAAAAAGGACTTAAAATTTCTTAAAAAGCCTCTGACATTCTATAAATGCACCTCTTTTCTATAAGAAAATTAAAAGTTTTATCAAAATCTGACCGGTGGTTTTTGAGATTTTCTTTCCATAGTGAAGCAAAATGTCAAAAATATTTTTTCAGAGAAAAATGACTTTTAAATTTTTAAATTATTGAAGTTTCTGAATGAGTAACATTCTGAAAATACATTTAATTGATCTAAAAAATTTTCTGCAATATAAATTAATTCTTAGTTATTATTGACATGTTTTAGTATCTAAAAATAAAAAATATACAAAAAATTGTTTTTTTTAGACATAGTGCATTTTTCGCCCCGTACCCCCTTGAACTAAAAGTTGGGAGTGGAAGACATTATCTGATTTTTACAAATTTTACATTTTTACAATCAGTAGGACCATAGGCAACTTTTTGAATATGTTTCAAATTCCCAACTCCCAAAAAATATTTTTGACCCACCCTAATATATATATATATATATATATTAGGAATGGTCCGTTTTCTTTTTCGATTTTCTAAATTGCGTTTATAAAACTAGTTATTAACAATAACTAAAAAAAAGAATCACTAGACGTATTACTAAACACTAGGGAGCGACCGATATGCCTTTTTACCGTTAGCCTGATACCGATATTTTTTCCCCGCATTTTTGAGGATACCGAAACCGATATTTTGGTATTAATGATTCCGCCATCTTGCCATTCGGAACGCATTGATAATGCTAGCGATCACAGCGACGGCAGAAGAAATTAAATCACAGGTAATGTAATGTTAATGGTGGACGATCGAGTGACAAGATGGCGGACCGCTAGCGTCGCATGCCAAGTTGTTAAAGCTCAATCCAGTGATTATTATAATTGGTTGGCTTGAAGCCATTCAATCAACGCCCTAATGGGCCATCGGCCGCGATCTTGACTGAGCAGTGAGCACTGAGCAACTGTGTGTTGCTGATAACTACAAACTACTCTTAGACTATACGGGCGAACCGCGGCTGATGCGGCCGCTAGATGGCGATATAAATCTCCTATAGCGATCCGATAGTTAACCGATTATGCCAATATCGGTCTGATATCGATCGATGTCTTGATTTATCCTACGGAAACACATTTCGACACAGTTAAAGTTTTAAAAAAAAACTAATTGAAAGGAATACTGAACTAAAAATTGTAAGTACAAAATTCACCTTCAAGCACTTATTTTATTTATAAGAGTTTGGATTCAAAACGTTATATAACATTAGCATTGAAAAAAGAACTTGACACTTAATTGATAAATAAATATAAAAAAAATATTTTTATGCTGAAACATAAAAAGGCTTTTTTAAAAAATATTATTCACTTGAAAAATTGAGAATAATATAAAAAGTAAGCAGTTACAAACACATTCAATTGTTGTAAAAATTAAACATAAACATTGAATTTGGTATTAAGTTATAATACTTTAAAAGAAGCATTTACTTAATGCATATGATTTAACACATTAATAAATCATTTATAACAACTTTTATTGAAGTACCATGTAGAAAAGTTGATGTTGATAATATCTTTTTTTCTTGAAGTGCCACATACTTTTATATAATTTGTTATTCATTTTACTAAAAATTTCAGTTTTATTTTCATTATTATGATATTTCAGCCAATCAAATACTACATATTTAATTCGCATGATTTACAAAGTTGATGATATTTTATTAATTGCAAACCCGAACAAAAATAACTTTTACTTATGTTTTAAATTATTTAAATACACATTTAAATCAAAATTACGACAGTTGTTTCCTCAGACGACCATATTGTGACTATTAAAGTATACAGTCAAAATACATATTTACACACACACACGAAAAATAAAAACAAAATAACAAATTATATTATATGAAATAAAATTATTTAATTCAAGAGGTCATTAAATTTCATGAAAAAAAAATAATTTATGTAAATAATTGTATTCATGAAAACAATAGTCAAATGGTTTCCTGTCCCTCTGATAATAATGTCTCAAATCTAGACTGACAACTATCTAATATTTTATTCCCCACGCATTACCAATTACTTTATAGGTTCAAATATATAACAATATTTTAATTTCCGTCTGTATGCAATATACCGAAAGCAATAGTAATGTTTCCTGTTGGAATATTAGGCCTCTTCCCACCCTCATCTTGATTCGATATTTTTTTTAATTTTTTAATAACAAAAAATAAATAGACCGATTTAATTACAAAGACCTTTTCAAGAAAAATTTAAGTTTAATTATAGTTTGCAGGGGTTCAGATAGTTTAACAATACCACTTACGATTTCTACAATCTATGTATTTTTTAAAATGCTGAAAATCTAGCTAAATGGAAAATCAACTTGTCCTATGTTGTAGTTTATTGGATAATAGGTCTGATGCATGTCATTAGAAAATCATCCAATAGTTTCATGTCAGGGAGGTGGATTCAAGTTTTCACAACCGAAAGTTATACTAAAATTTGTCTAAAACATAAATATATTTTATGTAGTGAAGTTTTATTACTATCGAGAACTGTTTTCTTGTTTATCCCAAGAAATTTGAGCTACTATTAAGTTTCTTTTTAATTGAAGGTAAGACTCTTTATCTATGATACTATTATTTGGAGTAAAACGGTCATCAATCGGTATTTGTATATTTTTAAACATTATCGTTTTCAACTGAGGCGACTTGTTTCTTACAGCAACATTTAAGTTACTGACGTGAATATAAGGATATTGTGACGTTACATTTTCTTCTTTTTCCAAAAGTACATCAATAGTTAGGCAAAAGACGTGAAAGTAAGTTTCCAGGTTGACTATACAGAGCTGTAAATCTTCTCTTGACTGAGAAAATAAACAAACTGTCACCAAAACAGAACCCTCGTAGATTATTTATTTCTTGATTACCTTAACTATATTTCATTTCAGATGGTATAATATTCATAAAAGCTATATTAATTGCATACTGGATAGGGAATTTCAATTAAAATAGGAGTCACACTGCTTAAATTTTATTAGAGTCCAAAGGTTTAAAAATTCCGTCATCGTTCAAACAAAATAAAAGAAAAAATCAACAGCTGTCTCAGGGCATCCTAGTTTAAGGAGCAGATTTAATAGAATATCTGAATTTATCATGTTGAAAACATTTGTCAAATTGACAGCAGCAATGTAAAGTGGTTCATTGTTATACTTACCCTTCATTTTATTAATCCGGTGGGGGAACCGGGGTAAATTACCCCAAATGAGGTAAAAATGAAACTTTTGTGAGTAAAAAGTATATATTTGAATTTGCTATGGGGAAATGTCAAAATTGCACAAAAATATTGTGGAGTAATGATTAAAAAGGTTTCACGACCGCTGTTTAATCGAATCTGACTCCAGATTGTATCGAGCTGATAGCCAAAAGGCCGTGATATTTAAAATTTTATAGTCCAGATAAAGGATTCATTTGACATTTTTCACAAACCTGTGATGTGGGATCACAATATATTTCTAGTTTTTAGTAACACTTCTTTTACTAAAGTGTTAATTTTCAGGAATCATCCAACAAGGTATTGAAGTATCTGTATCTATAATACAATTCCTCATATGTTCCGGTTTCCGTCTGTTACCGGGCCCCTAAATCCCTAGGTTCTGCACTGCCGGGTCGGCAATTTTCTTGGTAAATTGTACTATGCTACAATGTGTATAACAATAAATAAACCACCTGATAAACATATGGCGTTTTGTAACACAAGCACTCACTCACGTCTCTCTTTTTTTAAATACGCCATGTTGAACATCATAAAACATTAAATGAATAACTGTTAAAGAGTCCATTAAAATATTATGAAGGAATATAATTTTAAGAGTTGTTGTTTATGCTTACCCATAGTGAAGTTGTTTTCTTTGGGAAGAATAGCCTAACGTATAGACTTTGTTCGTCTGTATTAGGTGTCCCTATTGTCAAATGTATTTTGACTACAATAATCTGTTCATGTCCTTGGGGCCACTGCAAGTATATAGACTGATTGTTAACGCGCTAAAATATATATCACCATTTCAACTCCAACTGTGTGCCTACTCGCCGGTCCGGGTACCGGGCCTTTGTTAACTGGATAAAAATAGTATTAGGAAAGGTCCCTGCCATCAAAATATTGCTTTATAGTTTTGATTGCTCTTCATTACTTTTTTTCTTTAACGTGCACATCAAAAAGATGTTATTGAAACATTCAGTGTGTAAATATGCAATAATATTTTGCTGTATTTCACCGTTAGCTGAACATTGTTTTAATAAACGTTCTAATAAATTGTGCTCCATTCTTCTTTTGTTGTCATTTTCGGTCAAATTTACACATTTTGAATGTTATGTCCAGAAAGACCTGCCTGGAAGTATTTCTAGCATTTACATACTTTACGATATTACTTTCCATTGGTCTATCTATATATTCCTCGTAGGCCTTCATCATTTGGTCGATATGAATGTTAATTGTTTACATATTGTTTTGTAAATTAGGCAATGCAACAGTTCTGTTTAAGTTCAGTCTCATGGAGTTCTAGCTGGTATTATTTTTTTAGCATTATTGAAAAGTGTTTAGAGGCTATTGAAATGTCAATGAGGTAATGTCAGTTCACTAACTTACCCTATGACTGGTCTGAATAGTTTATTTTATCTTTAGGCCGAGTGTCTTTAACACAGTCAAGATCCCGAAACCGAGTCAAGATATAATCATTTTGGAACTATTTGACAATTTCATTTTTTTAAGTAGAATGTCATCGTATAATTTTCGAGTAAAATGAAATATGTATTTTTAATACATAAACCAAAGTCATAACAAAGGTTTATTAACCGGTTTTTAACAGCATCATTAATTATATATATATATATATATATATATATATATATATATATATATATATATATATATATCGCTCCATAAAAACAATGAATTAAATACCAATGGTGTAAAATGACTCAAGCTAATCTAGAATTTATTACGGTGAAATATATATTTTAGGACACGAATGTTATACCGATAATGTTTCAATGATAAACTATAATAAAGTATTTTAAATACGCTAGATCTTGCAAGAAAAGTAACAATATTAGTTAATACAAAATCTATAATTACTTAAACCTCCTATAATTTATAATTTCACAGTACATATCCTCTGCAACTTCTACGGTACGATGGATTATAGCTCCTACAATGTCAAAATACAATGTTTATTCTGGTTATCCGGAAATGGGGAAAGTATTTTTGTTTTACTTTCCTGAGTTATCCTTCCTGTCCTTGTTTGTGGATGTCTTTCTTTGTCTGCATGTCAACATGTCCTAGATACAGTCGGTCCTTACTTTCAATGTAGTATGTTACGCACATGCGCCACTCATAGGTTAAAGAACCCAGTAAAGTGGGTATGACTTTATTACAATGACCAAGTGGATGATCCAAACGTGTAGCTGTCCTGGTCACACGAAGTGTCGCCAACTCAATCCGCAGTGTAGTCCGTCGATGTAAGCTGTTGCAGTCACGAAGAATAGAGTTATGTTGCAACAGCAATGAACTGTAAGCCGTTTGTTCTGAGGCGTATCTTAGTTTGATGCCATCTTACTTATATTATAGTGGGTTCACCCCCCCCCCCCCCCCCACAATTTCATGTCATATTGTTTATTTCATGGTTGATTCACCAATTTACAGCTGCAACCAAATGTAATAACAATTTATAAATAACACTAATGACATGCTGAATGCCGCATCATGTAGTCCCTGTTCCACTGATCATTCACTCACAAGAATAGGTGAGGAAAAGGAGAACCATAATCAACTTCAAGTATAGCAACACATAAAATAAAATAAATAATTATGGGTAAGGGTTGAAACTGATGTGATTTAAGTTGCCTTAGATTTAAGGTTATTATTAGCGCTGCTGATTAACTACAAACAGCATCTGATTGAAAATTACGTGATTAGATTAATTTTTGATCTGATAAATAATGAAAATAGAGCTCAATTATTTTATTCGTAGTAACATATTTTGTAAAAAAAAAATTTATTTTCCCTTCTTTCAAACGTTTATGTTTGTTAGTGTCATAGCTCTTAAGACGAAGTATATTCATATTCTCCTCTATCGTATACGTTTAGTCTTTTTAACTGCAACAACTTCGCAATAACTTATTACTATTAATGTTTTGTCCATTTTTTTTTTATATTTACAGTAATATTAATACATCTAATTGTGTAGTAATGTATCAAGTAAGTCAATAATGCTTATTCTTGTTACTTTAAACAAAAAAAAACAGATTTGATAAAATCATTCGATACAATTATTAAGCTATGGCACATAACCAATCCAATAAATGGGTACCGGTTTTAATTTGCGAGAAACATTAACTCGTAAACATTGATGAAAATATAAACATGTAATCAAATGGTTTTATTGTTGTTAATAAAATTAATATTTTTTAAAAGTCTAACTAGAATGTATTTTTGTTAGTAAATTGATTTAATTCCAACAAATTTTAGTAGAAAAACAAAACAAACTTGCTACTTAATAAAGTATAAAAAGTACAACTTAAGTAATACGTTTGTCATATGGAATCATCTTGAATCCAACAATATGCGTAATTTGTAAGAGATTAATGTTTTATCTGCAATAACTTCTTTATTTTGTTGCTAATAATGATATGTCTACAATAAATTATGTGTAATTTATTTCGAGTTATGTTCTGCCTGCAAGTTATTGTATAATGCTGTAAAATTTTTGCGATTTAGTTTGCCTGCAATAACTACTGTATAATTTGTGGCGATTTATGTTTTTCCTGCACTAACTTCTTTATACTTTTTCAAATAATAATGTACTGCAAAAACCTATTTATATTTTTTTGCAAATAATGATTGTTAACAACAATAACATAAACATTTCTTTCACCAAATTTTAAAAAAGTAACAATACTATCCTCAAATTACATATTAATCGATTTTAATATTGTTTTTTATTTAAATATTCAAACAATTATCAATATGGTTACATAAAAAATAAATATTAAAATGTAAATCATGATAAATAAATGTTATTCAAATAAATTATATAACACAAAATGCTTTTCAAATTAAAAGAATTCATATTATTAAACAATGTAGTAAATATTTCAGTTGCATTAGAAATATGCATTTGTTAACATTCCTCAATTGTGCATGAAATTAAAAAGTTACTGTACTTGTTTCACCAAACATGGTTTTCTAAAAAGAAACTTAGCTTTCACGACGATGTTGCTAAAAAACACTGTAGTTTTGTTTAATAGCAAATTAAGACAGAAATAATATGGAAGAACGGTCACAAGAAAACTTTAAAATTTCACAACTTTGTTATACGATACTATAAAGTTTACCACATTTAACAAAGCAACTCGTTTCCACCTTGAACAATATATTAAAAAAGTATTAAAAAATATTTTTAGGTTATATAATATCAACAGTGAAATTTCGCAGAATAAATAGAAGTGTTGAACATTAGTTTATAGATTTTCTTTTCAAAAAATAAAAAATTAAACTTATCAAATGGATCTATAGATCTTTTTTTGTTTATACATGTATGTAGTTCACAAAACTGTCTGTCAAAATGTCTGTCCGTATAAATAAATACCGTTTGAGAATTCATGAAATCCTATATTTTTTATATTATTTAATTGTAATACATTATGCGATATGAGTTTGATTTTTTAAGGCAATATTAACGCCAAATGTGTAAAGATTTATTATACACATTTAATGGAACACCTATTTCAAAAGGACTCTAAAATTTGTTTATGATCTTTTCATTAGACCTATTAAGGTATAAACGATAATTTTAAAATTTAAATGTGATTTGTATTTATTTAATTAATACAAGAAAGTTCCTTGGCACCTGCACTACCTTGAAGACATTTTAATGTTCAAGTTTATAATTTTGTATTATCTTTTTTTTACAGACTAATGAGTATATCGTGGAAAGAAAGTTTGTTTCGTCGATGAAAGTCTACTAATATTTTAAACACTGAATAACTTTTTAGAAAATATTAGAAGCCTGCAGTCGCAATTTAATCACGCAAATATAAACAAGGAAACAAGTTATATGATAAATTCAAATATGCTTGGAATAAAACCCAATATATCGATATTTCGTTAAAAAAAAAAAATAATATCGAAATACAGTATACTTTTTCTAGCTTCAATTCTTTTAATTTATTAATTTCTGGAACATAAAGCAAAATCTAGACAAAGTATTCACATTAGTCGCGTTTATAATGTCAGATAAATCAATAAAACTAATGTAAACTAGATCAACACTGTTTTTTGTCTTAGTTTAGCTATGGCGATCATACTTTCCAATGAACTAAAGCTTAAATTTTATTGTGTTTCTTTGTTTCTTCAATTGTTTATTTCTAATGAAAATATTACAAAAATGAAGATAAATTATCAGTTATTTCTTTCAAAGTAATTATGTGAAGACCTTATTCACGACTTAATCGTTAATATCAGCTAATATCACAAAAATATATGTATAATTTCTACATGTATCAAAAACTGAACAAATATGCTTATCTTTAATTTTCATTTGATGCTTGTAGAGGACTGTATAACATTTGGTAGAAATTTAAAAAAAAATGTATAAATCTTTAACAGTCTTTATGTATGTTGTGACAATCATGCTGTCTGATATTCGACGTGGGTTTTCCTTCCATTTCTCTAAAAAATGATCTAAAAGTTATCCAATGTATGTGTCTGTGTATCCTTACATATTCTTTTCACAAATAGTCTGCTCTGTGTTGGTTATTTGTGTGCCTTTTTGTTAATATTAGATAATTTTTTTTTTTATAATCTGTTTAAATCGGTTTTTTCTAATTTTTGTTTTTCGTTTTAAAATCAATTCTGTAATACATTTACTACTTCTCTCAAACATTCTTGAATTATACTCGCCTTGGACCCAATATCCCAAAAATAATGCTACGTTTCATATCTTCGAATAATTTATTAGGGTCAAGTTTGGGTCGATCTAAATATGTATACAGCCTTGTTCTAAAAGAAATTCAAGGGCTGATCGTTTGCTTTTAAAATAATTACTCCCTTCTACGTCGTGAGAAGTACACATTATGAGTTCTTTTGTTAAAAGAAAATATTCCGAATACTTTCGACAATAAGCTAGATATTGTCTTTAGGTTTCTTTGTATCGATAATCTTCAGATATAGCATAATCATAGAAACTCGAAAATATAGATCCTTTAATAGGTATTTGAACACTGTTAAACAAAATATTGTTTAAGTGCGGAAATGTGGTCGTCTCTTTGAAATTTTGACTCATAATATTAATACACGTGCTTTGTCTGTGTCGATGGGTAAGTCCAAGAGATGAATCATCAATAGTTAAGCAAAAGTATTGAAAGCATTTTTTCCAGATTACTAAAACACAATTGTAATCGTCCTAATTTTGCAAATAGTAACAAAATGTCACCTATACAAAAAGCTCTAAGATGTTGTAATGTTATTTCCCCTATTTTAAAATTTGTTTGTATTTCGATTGGTTGAATACTCGTAAAAGCCAAATTTATTGCATAGCTGAAGAAAATATCCATTAAAATCAGAGAACCTGTACTGATTCGTTCATAATTTTCAATAGTTTAAATAATCCCTCTTTATGTGGACAAATCATCTAACATTTTCAACAAAATATGAAAAAATATTTACAACCTCGTTGGGGCAACCGAAGTTACGCAGCAATGTTAGTAAAATTTCTGCATTTACTGTATAAGAAAATATTTTGACAGGTTAACATGGGCAATATAAAGAAGTTTATTGCTAAACTTTTCCTGAACTTTTTAATTAAATTTTTACAATATTCTGTTAGTCAAATGCAAAAATGCCAAGGGATGACAAGCTTTGGAATACCTGACATATTCGATTGACATTGGCCACACAGATTAATTTCAGAATTATACAACATAGTTCTGATATGTAGCAATACATCTTTTACTAAAGATGTCCATTTTTTAAGATATCACTTGACAAAGAGCTTAACATGCCAGTGTTGGCGGAAATAAATCTTTCAAACAACAGTGTCACCAATGATCCTCGCTGAAAAATATCTCCTGGAATTTTTATTATACTCTGATCAAAATATGTTTTAGCACGAGCTCTAAAAAATTTAAAACACACTCTTTGTGTAAATATTCTCTATTTTCATGTTGTCTTACAACGTATTTTCCTGTGTTTGCACATTTTTAACAAATGGTCTATTAAATAATTCTCCATTATCCCTGTAGAGTCATCCTCAATGTTATGCTTGCACAATTTAAATTTTATTTCAATAACTTGCCTAGCAATTTTTCTGCCTCTCTGTACATTTGACAATTCGTTTTATTCGGATGATTTTCGTAGATTTTGTAGGTCCAGCTAAGGTTACCAATGACTGTGTCAATCTCCTTTAATTTTACAAGTAGTAAGCGACACAAATACTTGCAAATAGAACTTAGAAATTGGAATCTACTGCTTGTTTCTACATCATGATTTGTAAGTTGAATATTACATATTAAAAACAATGAGTCGATAGAAGAATTGAAATATTTGTACGGTATTTTCATCACAGTACTAACTACCATTTTATGATCTGAATGACATATTTTTTCCGGCCTGAGTTTGTTCAACACAGATACGATCGCGATGCCTCGTCAAGACTAGATCATCTTGGAACCATGTGTTAGTTCTGCTGAACAGTAAAGTATTGGCTTCATCGCCAGTAAATGGAGAATAGGTATTTGTAACACGTAGTTCTGAATCAGAGCACAATTTGAAAAGATCTTTGCATTTCATTTATGACTCCAACACCATAAGGACCAATGATTTTATCATCCTGACTTGAAACGTGTTTTCCTACATGAGCGTTAAAGTCGCCTAAAACAGCAATTCTGAAAGTGAAATGCTTCTGAGTTTATCATTTATTCCCGTATAAAAAATCTCTTTTTTATTTTTTAAATTGTCGTATACATTGTATATTGACAATGCCAATTTAGTATTCACTTTACACCATATAAAATTTGCATCCATGTGTTCTTCAACTCGTATAGTAGAGTTTTCTCACCACTATTCCAACACCGCCTGATCGACGGTCTCCTTCTTCTTGTCCAATGAAATGAAAAAAATACGTATCGTCACAGTGTTGTAAATTAATTTTCGTCTCTTGTAAGCCAGCAATGTCAACTTTTGTGTTGAGAAAGATGATTTAAAATTAGTTTGATGTGTTGATCCTGCATTTTTTGTTCTTTTAGTAATTTTTCTTACATTCCAAGTCGCTATTTTTAATTCATTTTCCAGTTGAAATTCATCATATTCTATTTGTAAATGGACATTTACTGGCTGTAATTCAACATTTTCCCGGTTGTAATCAACATATTCCGGTTCACATTGACTCATTTTTTCTGTATTAAACAAAAAAACATACACAATATTTAATATTTTTAACGTATCTAAGAAGATAAACTAACATAATAAAAGTTAGGGAAGTAGGCGGCTGGGCATTGCGTTCAGCACACATTCCTTTTATATGGCGAGGTTACTGAAACAGATGAATTCTACACTTTATCTTCCCCGATGGCCAAATAGCGCTAAGAGAAATGTACTTTTTATTATACGCGTCACATAAAAGTATATTCTATAGCGTAGGAAATCTCAATTTGTAAACTTCGCTAAAGGCAACGCGTTTAAGTTTGATATTACTGTGTAAGTTATTTGTATAGTACTCCTCGATAAAAATGTAAGTAAATGGAAAAATTGTAAAATATACTATATACTTTAATAATTTACTAATTCATATGAAATGACTTACAAAAATAATGCAAAAAAATGCTCAGATATTGTAATTCATTGTGCTTGACAGGTTAAACAATCTCTTGATCTTATTTTAGACCACGTCACACTATTTTAATAGAATATTTTTTCAATGTACTAGATCTACTATACTCATGTCTTTTCCAAACATAATTGAAAAACTTAGCGATGGATGTTTCATTTAAAAATAATTATGTGTAATTAAATATTACCTATATATTAATATAATTAACTTTAAAACATACTAACAAACAGAAGAGAACAGCAGAAAAATATTTTTATACGGAAACCAAATAAAAAAAAAGAAACCTACCATCTCAGTCAGGATGTCAGATTCAACAAAATGTTTAGTTTTGCACACTCACCCAGAATACAAGTCAACAGCATCAGTTGATTCATTTTCTAGGAAAATTCTTATGGACTTCACTGCTTTCAGTTTTTATTTTTTAACACAATCTAGGCTTTTTTTTTTCCAAATAAACTTAATTTTATCTCAATTATGTAAATGTCTGTGACAATATAGTTTCACCACTACATTTTTTTTAATATTTGATTTTATTTTTTCTATTTATGTCACGTTGAGTATCCAAATTTTAAATCAGTGCATGCATTAGTTTAATAAAATCTACTTTGTGGGGGTTCATTACGGAAGGTTATGGAAGGGAGGGAGAGAGGAAATCTGAACTTTACATATCAAATCAAGTTTGGACCCTCCCCCCCCAAACCAGTTATTCGCAATTAAGACTTTAATAAACTTTCTATGAAATTAAAGAAACGATATGTTAATTTGCACTGAACTCAATGGGTATCAATCACTATATTGTTTTAACGTTTCAATGCATTCATTGTATGCCCGATTATTCGCCAGGTATATTCCAGATTGCTTTTGCACAACATACACATATTCCTTATAGCTGGCAATCATCCCTTTTGTAGAATGTGAAATCATTCAATTACCATTACCTGACAAAGTATAAACAGATTTCACATCATGACTCATTAAATATCATTTTGTCTATTGGCATGATTTATTCATGCGCTGATGACGTTATAAAGCTTAGAAAATGTTGTTTTTTTGTTGTTGTTTATTTTTTTTTGGTGTAGAGAGAGTGGAGGAG
Organism: Bulinus truncatus; assembly: GCA_021962125.1. Taxonomy (NCBI): domain Eukaryota; kingdom Metazoa; phylum Mollusca; class Gastropoda; family Planorbidae; genus Bulinus; species Bulinus truncatus. Next base: position 11,378,677 of record JAGDYQ010000001.1, on the reverse strand, counting down.
AGGATATGAATAGGTAAACAGACTGACTGATAGACCTATAGACTGACTGATAGAAATACAATGGATACATAGATATATACATACATAGATTAGATACCTAGATAAGTAGATATATATAGATAGATAGATAGATAGATAGATAGATAGATAGATAGATATGAATAGATAGATAAGATAGATAGATAGATAGATAGATAGATAGATAGATAGATAATGATTCGAGCTATTAAAACAATATATTTTAAATTACACAAGACTCAAAAAAAAAACCAATGAGAAACGGAAATAAAATGGCAGCTTGTGATGATCTAATTATGGTAAGTGTTTTCTACACTTAAAATCCACGCCTCTACATGCTCATATTCAGGGCCGGCCTTAGCACTGGGCATACTGGGCATTTGCCCACGGCCGCCAAATTCAAAGGGGCCGCCAATTTTGTAAAAATTATTGAAAAAATTAAAGATCACAAATTATTTACAATGTTTTAAAAATTTAAAAACACGATTTTTATTTTATTTTCGTTCAATAGCTTGCGCAAACTAACGATTACTAATAATATCATTTGTTATTAAACCTTTTGGAAGTCTTCTTTTGACAAGCTAATATTTTTAATAAGCACAACAACCAAATAATGTGAAATTTGGTACACGTACACAAAATTATATGGGGAATGTTCCTAAACAGGTTTCGTTCCATCTTAATGGGTACTTTGATTGTAATTAATTATTTTGGATATAAAAGACATGAAAATTGGCAAACTTTTACCTCGATTTCAGGTTTTACGAGCTTCTCACATAGCTAACTTACTATAAATATGATCGGTACGGGAACCAAATATCACATTACTTACTACATTATTACATTCCATTCCCCTTTATCCATAGGTGTCATCTTTTGCTACAGTCATGCCTAAGAAAAGAGAGAGGGAGGGAGGAAGAGGGAGGGAGAGAGGGGAGGGAGGGAGGGAAGAAGAGGGGAGGGAGGGAGGAAGAGAGGGAGGGAGGGAAGGAGGGAAGAGGAGAGAAGAGGGAGGGGAGAGAGGAACTGCAAAAAATGTTGTGTATCACATTGCTTTAGGCCAGTGTACCACTACATGCAAATAAATCCTTTTTTTACGCGTCTTATTTTTTAAATCTTAATTAAACGTCAAATTAAGCTTCTTAAATAAACAGAAAACCTTATTTTTAACCCGGGCAAAGCCGAGGTACGCAACTGATTTTGATATGCCCACAACAACTCTCAATAATGTGATTACTGTAAAATGTAAATTAATTATAATTTCTTTTAAATATTAACTTTAAGAAATAAATCAAATAAATCATGAAAATGAAAATGATACATATAAAACTAAAATGAATTACAAAAGTTAAAAAAGTTAAAATTTTAGGGGGGGGGGCAGACTGGAAATTCAAGGGGGGCGCCGCCGCGCTTAAAGTTTTAGGGGGGCCGCTGCCCTCTTTGCTCCGCCGCCAGTGGCTAAATCCTCTGTAGTTGCTAAATATTTTTTGATATTGATCAGCAAATTTATGTTTTATTTTCTGCATCAGTTCAAAGATGGCAAATCATAAAAAAACATGTAGAAAAAATCTTACAGTGAAACCATTGTCCGACACTAGATGGGATTGTAAAGTGAGCAGTGTAAAAGCTATTCGCTATCAAATTGGTGATATATACGACGCATTGGTTGAGGTCTCAGAAAAGCTAATGATCAAAATGCAGAACAGAAGCTAATTCTCTAGCAAAAGAATTAAAAAACTTCACGTTCCTTGTAACATTGTCAGTTTGATATGAAATGCTAAATAAAATTAATTTGCTAAGTAAGACGATGCAGCGTGATAGCATAGAATTGGATTTAAATTTTGACTACTACAAAAGTTGCGTGAGTTTCTTATTTCGTTCAAAAAAAATGCCTTCCGAACTCGAGTGCAACAAAGTCATTAGCAGAAGAGCTGGAAATGAGTGATGACGAATTGGGTTTTTCAGCAATTGTTACTTCTTTGAGACGAAAAGAGTTAAAAAACAGTTTTTATATGAATCTGCTGAAGATCAGTGCAAGATCCCAAGAGAGAAAACTATCGGATAGGTTTCTTCCAACGTGTTGATGGATCAAGCTATAATGTCTTTTAATGAACGATTTGAACATTTAACACAATTTAATAATAATTTTGGATTCCTCTTTAAAATTTCAGACTTGAAAAATCAATGACAAACATAATTACCTAAAAAAACAATGCAAAAACTTTCGCTGAAGTATTCTCTGATGTGACCCAGCAATTCTGCCTCTGCGCATTTACCAATCACGGAAATCGATAGTGACACCGAGGAACTCAATTTATTTACTGAACTAAAAACGTTAACTTTTGTCATACCTAAAGGTACATCTCCACTTGACGTGTTAAAGTATATTAATGCACACCGATTAAATGAGGTCTTTCCAAATGTTACAAACGCTTTACGCATTTTGTTAACAATACCTGTTACTGTTGCATCAGCAGAACGCAGTTTTCAAAATTAAAGTTAATTAAAACTTATTTGCGCTCCACAATGACGCAAGATTAGGCTGGTAGACATTGCCTGATTTCCATTGAGAATGATATAGCATCATCGTTGGATTATGCAAGTTTAATCGACGAATTTGCAAGCATAGTGTAAAATTGTCCTGTAAATAAACCTAACTATTAAATTTCATAATTCTGAACACAATATTCTTTCGTCTATTAATTAATTATTATTAATTAAAAAATCGTTTACTAGTGTCACTATCTAGTCCAACTTTGCTGTTCATGATTACTATATAAAATTAATATGTAGAGGGCCACCATTTACTTTTGCCTAGGGCCGTCAAATATCTAAGGCCGGCTCTGCTCATATTGCCTATAACACATGCAAACTTTCAATAGCAGCAGTTAGATTTTTAGATGATAACTTTGGCCTCAAAAAGGATTTGACAACACAAATTTACTTGTTATTTACTTTCGTAAGAAATAGTGTGTGTTTGTAACTTAATGTCGTAATTTCCTTGTATGGTAGAATGCATATATATATATATATATATATATATATATATATATATATATATATATATATATATTATGTTACGGCTAAAATCTAGGACTGGCCATACAATGATTACATTGGCTGGGTGCGACGGGACTATGTCTAATGATGTGAACCTTTTATGTGTGGGAAAATAAAAAAGCAAGATAAATGCATTGCAAATAGAAAGACGGCTATGCATACTGTTAATATGTATATATATATATATATATATATATATATATATATATATATATATATATATATAAGAGAGAAAGAAATAGGTTTGTAAACTGAAAACTACAGGTAACTTAATGTTACAGTTGATTACAAAAGTCTTGAAGTCTCACCAGAGATGCTATACTAAAAATATTTCTTCTTAAACTCTTTTCTGTGATGATTGGATTGATCAAATGGGGAGAAGCTACTAGCCCATTGCATGTCAAAGGTGAAACTACATGTACATTTGAAATATTTATTTCTTTTTTAAAGTTAATTTATCTTATTAGTAAACTCTTTTGTGAGACGAATTCTTGGCGACTAGGTTAATATGAAATAAGATTGCAGTGTCCGATAACTGAGAATGGTTTCTCTAAAACTATAAATGGGTCTTGACTGAAAAAGTACATTTAACATCTTTTTTTTCACACACAAAAACTCCAAGTTAAGGTTAATGTAAAGTTTATATTTAAAAAAAATTAGTGGTTGATCAATAAGAGACAATGACATGAATGACAAGACGCGGTATTGTTAGTTAAGATGTTATAAATAAGATAATAGCTCGATTTGGGCTGACTTACAGTTCAACATTTAAAATCATTCATGCAGTTCGGCATTCAAAGCAAATATACAAGTTTGACATTTTTAGATCAGTCACTTGCTTTGACATTTTAAATCAGTCATAAGGTTTGACATTTTAAATCAGTCATTTTAAATCAGACATACATTTTGACATATGACAGATATGCAAGGAAAAAGATGACCATGAATGGGGAAAAGTTGAGAAAAGTAGTGTGTCAGGCCAGGGCCCTAAATGGGATGTAGATCAAAGGAAGAAGAAGAGGACGAATCTCAAGAAAAATATTTTCCTATTATAAACATTACTAAAAATAAAATTAATTATCTTCTTAATTAAGCCTTCAAAATTTTAATGTATGAAATAAGAAATATTAAATTGGTGCATTGTTTAATGCCAAATTTGAAAATCCCTTCTATTTAAGAAAGATCCACATTAGAGTCACAATATTTGACAACAGAAAGTTAATTAAAATACTTTTTTTAAATAATTGACAAAAGTTGTTTGTTTGTTTAACGTTAATAACAAACCCCTCTCTCCCCGGCACTCAAAACCCAACCCAACTTCTCATTTTTAAGAAAGATTTTTAAATCTTCAACCACGTTCGCTTAAATACTTATATTTACATTAATATACTGACTTTAGTGATATATAGCAGATACTATTATAATAAACATAAATAAGCACTTCAATCAAATTTAAATTACAATCGCCAAATATTAGAGCTTGAAATAAATATAAGAAAAAGCAGTAAAAAATAAAGGAATTTGTTTTTTTTGTAAAATACTTTTAAATATTTTGCACATGAACAGGACTGTGAATCAGTGTGACAAGCATGTGATCATAATTCAATTAGCCACCTGTGTCCAACTATAATATTGAATACTAGCTGTGTACCCTGCAAAACATTTGCATGAGTTACATCACTTAGGCTTGATAAAATCAACTTTACATATACAGAGGTTATTTTTAATTTCCGGGCAGATCCGATTTTTTCATGATTGTATTTTAAACTGGAATACTGTTGTATTAATTCTTTACTTTCGATTTAACTTTTACACTGGAAATGAGTAATATTATATAATATATTATAGAAATGATAAAAAATCGATCCAATCGTTGTTGAATACTTCACTTAACACTAACAGAATCAGAGCTGAGGAAAGATACATTTTTGTTGTATTTTAAGTATTGAATAAAAAACCAAAAAAAAAAAAGAAAGCACGACCGACAATTAAAACTAACGATTATTTAGAAACCATTACTGTGTTAACTTAAAGAAAAAAAAAATGGTGTCATAAAACTATAGGCTACCATTTTAACCTAGTTATTTTTATGCAATATTAGCTCTTGAGCTATATTCACAGACATAACCAGTTTAAATTGCGTCTTAGAATTTAGAAATACTTACTAATATTATGCTTATACCAAAAGGTGTGTAGATTGCACTGCAAGCTTACCAAACATAAAAGAAATGTTGTCCTTTTTCAATAGTGATAAAAAGAAAAATATTAGTGTTAAGTTATACATTATACAAGAAGTAAAGTATGGGAACGGGATTTATGAATGCGAACGTATGAAAGACTTTTAGATGTAAATAACTCATTCAACCGTAGATTCCACTTTTTATTTTTATATATGCGGCCTTTAAAAACGACTTCCTTTACTTACTGACTGAAATGATTCCACAATATCTTATAACTCTTCTTTGTATACTTTGCTTTTTTATAGGTTATACCCTTTCAACCTTATGCAAACAAGGTTGTAATAATAATCATAGATACACAGTGTTATGTGCTGATCCGACGGAGAGGGGGGGAAAAACAGAAGGTAAACAAAAAAAACCTTATTTTAAACGCGGGCAAGCCAGATACTTGCAGCTAGTTATTCTATGACATAAATCTGTTTTAACTTAATATATAACAAAATAACATGCCATTAAAAAATTCGTAGGGTAAACAAGACTAAACGAACACAAAACGATTCCCCATTAAAGATTTATTGTTTTGATGTGTGCGTGCACGCCATCATTTAAATGCTGTTACTTTTGTGGCGTTCGTAAAAGCCAACCAACATTTCAAATTCTAAGGATGCAAACAATCAAACAAATTTGCAATTTTAAAGCTAAAAACAACAACTGTTAGAAACAGGAAAGTAAAAGCGACAGTCATATGCTCATAAAACAACAAACACAATCAGGTCATGTCAGGCCGACATGCCAATCGACCTCTTCTGAACCACTTGCGTGTCTTTGTGTCTAACTCTTCCACGTGACCGACAGTCCTAAGTTGTTTTTTTAATAGGATCTGGGTTTTGTATCCAGTAGAACAAATTGCGGTTTATGATAATATGCAAATGTCAACTCCTTCAAAATAAATTACAATCTTTTAAGTAATCAAAACAGTAATGGTCCAGCTTCTGTCCAGTGCCGTAGCGAGCTGAACTCGCCGCACGGTACATTACCTTTTTAAAACCTTTTTAGCGCCCTCCCCCCATTCGAAAACCATATAATATTATATGCAAAATATACCATTAGGCGCCCCTTTGTGAGTAGCGCGGGCCATGTTTATTGAGACTTGTGTGTTAAGCCCTTGTAAGGATGACACGACATCTACTACATATTACTAATAACTAATGCTGATGTTTCTATGTTGCTCTTCTTTCATTCCCACCATAGCCCATGGCCTAGATATTCATATGTCCTCCACCATTAGGTAGAAGTCAAGTGCTTTACTACACGACCATACACCCCGGTTTTTATCTTGGGTGGTAACACTGGTCACACACCGGTCACCTTCATTCACTCACGTCTCTGCACCAACCTTTCAGCTTCAAGCTCACGCTATTCAATCCAACACGCCAACTAACCCACGCCGTTCTCCCTACGTCACCCAACACACACAGTATCACTACAAAAACAACACTTCAAGACATAAATATTCTTATTCACAAAGAGATTATACACAGATGTGTGGTTGTTAGCATGTTTTAATCCTTTAAAAATTGCCATTAAGTTTAAAAAATTATAAAAAAAGATGTACAGCAATAACTGACAAACATGGTAGTGTACCTTTACTTGATCAGCCATAAAAGTAAAATTCAGATCAATTAGGGTAATTGTAAAATCAATATTATCCCTTTATCCAGTCAGTGTTAAGAAGGTCGGCAATAATAATGTATGTGTGTGTGTGTGCCATCTGAGTGTGTGTGTATAACCTACTTTACTTTAAATTCAATAATAGTTATGCTAATCTAATGGTCTCTACAGATTTTTTACTCAATAGATGTGTCAAAAAAATCTAAATGATTATTAGCATGAACAGTCTTTTATAATTATGAGTTGATTTTGTCGATAATTCTGTGTAATGTGATATTCGAATAACAAAGTTACCTATAAAACCCAACCTTGTGTACAGCATACACTATCGAAGTTAAAATGTGGCACTATTGCTTGAATAACGGATCGGATAAACTAACGAAAGCCGCATGTGTATATAAAAAACAACACATGTAACCATACAATTCATATGCCTTCACATTTATGGTTACAACGTAGGTATCAAGTATTTCACGGGTAGATGTATTTTCAAAACGGCTAACTTTTCTTTTCATTTTATTTAACATGATCCAAACTAGCTAAAAATAACTTCTAACGCTTCAAAAAAAAAAGTATAGTCTAAAAATCAGCCTTCGTTACCCATGATGCCTTAATATCAATTTCAGTCGTCTGCGGTGAGAGTGTTTATTTATCATCCACACCAACTTGAGTGGTCGAGTGACGAAAAGGGCACAATCCCTTAATATGACGAGGTCACAGAAACTATTCTATACTTTATCACTTCCCTTTTGACCCTATAGTCATACTGGAACTTCACATATTTTTACGGTAAATGTAGTAAAAAGAAAACACCATTGAAACAAATCAACTCATGCGCTTTTGACAAGTACATAAGTTTACAGTCAAAAAGTTTTCTTCTAATGGTTGAAATAAATGTTTTTATGTGTAAGTTTAACCAGAACTTATTTATCAGAACTTATTTATATGAGTAAATTGATTTTATTCTAATACATGACGATTTCCAATATTACTGCTGTGGAGAACAGGAATCTAACACGTTGGTTAGAATGTAGGTCCCGGAAGATAGGATACTATATTAAATAAATCATTGAGGGGTCACACCAAGAGTTCAGGGTTAAATCTTTGGGGAATTGGAGTCTTTACAATTTCAGCGACCCGAGCTAGGGACTAAACATATGATACTATAGGGACTAAACATATGATACTATGAGGACTAAACATATTTACCCTTAGGGACTAAGTATTTACCTTAGGGACTAAACATATTTACCTTAGGGACTAAACATATGATACCTTAGGGACTAAACATATATATCTTAAGGACTAACATGATACCTTAGGGACTAAACATATGATATTGTAAAGGGACTAAACATATTTACCTCAGGGACTAAACATATTTACCTCAGGGACTAAACATATGATAACTTAGGACTAAACATATTTACCTGGGGACTAAACATATTATATGGGATATGCATCTATTTACCCTAAGGGACTAAACTTTTGTTACTTTTGCCTTTGTTCGAGTTAGCAGAGCGTCGATTAACACTCCTACACATAGATAAATCACCAGACGAAGGGCGCTAACCTTTTAATAGTTTTTTGTAATTAGCAAATTCAACAAGTTGGCGCAATAAGCACTTGATAGAAACGTTTTGAAACGGTTGGGGCGTGGAAGAGCGTATACAGAGATTGGGGACAGCAGATTTCTAGATAGAGCCGAGTGTGGTCACAAGTAGAGTTTCAGTTGATATTGACGTTATTGTAATTGAATAAAATTGATGTTAGACTATAGTGAATTTTATGCTCTTTGTTTGTAATAAGTATTACAATATACACGGAAACCAAGTGCCTCTGTTATCAATACTACTGTACAGAGTTTGAAAGCCTCTGTATTTTGACATATCTATAATAAAACGAGTGGCTACAGAGTGAAGAATCCTGAGCAGACAAGATACTAAATACACAGTTGAAGTAGCACTTAAACCAACACGTAACAACTGCAAAAAAAAAAACATAACAAAACATGCTACTTAGTAAAGAAAATGTATACAAGAAGACGTACAGTTTATTATATTTATTAATACACAACACTCACAATACATATATCAAAATTATTTATGTTTTCTGAACAAGACTTGAGCACTATCTTCATCTCAGTGATAAGTAGGATAATGAAGTTATTAAATGTTGGAGTTCCGATCTACATTTCATAAAATTAACTTAATCATGTGTTAAAATTGTTTTTTTTAATTATGTACGTCATTTCTAACAGAAAACAGGGATAGATTTTACTTCTGACTACCCATAGTTGTTAATCCAAATTTACATTTTGATTTTGCAATGAAAAATATAATATAAGTATATATATAGTTAGTTAAATATATATATATATATATATATATGTGTGTGTGTTTGTGTGTGTGTGTGTGTGTGTGTGTGTGTGTGTTAAAAATGTATAACATGATAAATACATTTTATTACAGTATAAAATATCACATAAATTGCTTTAACAAATTTAAAAAGTTGTATTAACCACAAAAGCTAAGAAATAGTTGACTAGTAGAAAAATACTCAATCTTACTAAAGAGTTACCAACTAATAAAGCATTCTACAATACAATATCTAAAAATTGTCCCATTTAGGTGGGCGTTTTTTTTTTCAGGGTACGAATTGGTCGTAAGGTAGAACGCTCGACTGTCGACCTGAAGGTACCAGATTCAATCTCCGGTGAGGACCACAAGACCTTTTCAGGTCTGGCCCAAGTTCCCGATATATCTCCCGTGGTGCCTCCATGGCCATTGCACCATCGGCTAAGGTGGGGATGAAGGGCACCATTAAACCGTCATTTATCATCTTAGAGGGACTTCACACACACACACACAAAATCTTAGCTTTACACGACAATATTTGCTATACTGTGACAAGCATCCTATTACCAAAACCTGACATATGGAAAAAAGGGTCACAAGAGAAAACACACAAGATACACCAACATAGTTACACGGTACAATATAGTTTACCAGATTTAACCAAACAGTATATCAAAAAGTATAATGAAAATAGTTGAAGTAACTCCAGTCATCAATGACATTTTAATTAGGAATAAAAAAAAATATTTTTTAAAACTTTTCTTCTGGGTTTATTCTCTTCTAAACGACAAAGTAAACATATCGTATGTTCTATAGAAACAAGCCTTCACATTTATGTTATTCACTAACTTGTGTCTGTCACATTGTATGTCTATATAAATAAAAATCTTTTGATACATAATGAAGTCATGCCCTTTTGTTTGTGTGCAATAAATTAGTTTTAAATACAATATGAACATTTTTTTTTTTCTTTCTTAGGTTTCTAAAAACTTAATTTAAATTTCATTTTCCTACTTTTTTTAGTTTGCAATTAAAATCTTTGAGGAATTTGCCAACTTTACTTAAAACTTTTTTGAAAACTCTTTAAATCTCTGTTCACTGAACAACCTCTTTATTATAATATTTAACTTGTTGATTCGCGAATTGCCTGGTTTAGACCGTTAGTGTTAAAACTGCATAAAAAATGTAAGGTGTTTTCAATTTGGTTCATTGACCTACTATTGTTCAAACTTATTTTGCTAACTACAGGTAGATGGTCAGATATTTTCCTTATCAAATCTGAATCATATGACCTAGTTTCCTGCACATATTCCATGTCTGACTTCCTGGCAATGACAAAATCTATTTGAGTCTCAGATTTCCCTACAAATGTAATTTTTTCTTTCTCTTTGACATTAAGAAGTAGTATGCTTCGATGCACAGGTTTTGTCTTGTACAGAAATCTAGCAAAAATCCCCCGTTTCTGTTTTTCATACCAACGCCATATTTCCCGAGACAAACTGGCCCCTTTCTGATTATTAGCCCCGACATGCGCATTGAAGTCACCTACCAGGTACATTTTGTTCTGACTTGGGAACTTTGCTAATGACGAGCTCAAGCTCATTGTAGAGAACTTTTCTAACAGTTCCCTTTCACAGTTTTCTAATTACCCATTACACGTTAAAAATATCTTAGCCACTTGAGGTCAAAAGACGGCACTCCATCAACCTTTCGGAGTGTGTCAAAACATCAACACTTTCGCAAAGTTCGTTTTTGACCACGACGGCAACACCCTGTGTCCGGCGATTATCTCTATGACCGCTCCAGCGAACCGTGTACTTGTCACAGCGGTGAATTCTTTCAGGCGTTAGTCTTGTCTCCTGCAAAGAGGCGATGTCTATATTCATACAAGACAGCTGATGAAAGATCTTCATAAAATGAACATTTGTGTCAGATTTCGGAATTGTTCGAATATTCAAGTTGCAATATTCAGTTCAGATTTTCTTGGATCAATTGACTTCATTTTATTTTCCCTAAGAAGAAAAGATTTATTTTTATATATATAATAATTAAATTAAATTAAATTATATTACATTGACTTCAAATTCGCTGCAAGTGTTTCACATACAATTTTATATAGCCTACAGTATATAGAAAGAGGGCACATTTGTTTTCGTCGCAAATAAAAATATACTTTGTGTAGAATTTTTTAGGGTTGGGCGGAGACCCAGGATGGATCATGGGTCATGGAACATTGACCCATGACTATCGCAGCCCATCGAATTTCGCGACCCATTTGACCCATTTACCCTTGACCCATTGGCCCATTACTTGCTCTGGTCTTAGCTAGTATTTTAACTATTAACTTTCAATATGATCAATAAAAGTCTCTACCTTTAAGTGTCATTAAGAGTTAAAAACTGTTGATGTAGTGGTGTAACTAGAGTAGCTGTAGCTTTATTATCGATACATTACACTGCACAACATTATACCTATGCTACAATACTTGCTACATAACTTTCAACATAACATGCTACATTACACAATTCATTTCTCGATACATTACTTGCTTTAAATATTGTTTATTTACGATTGGTACAGATGCGTTTGGAAGATTTACTTGTTAATAATGAAAAAAGTATCGCAAATCAACTTATATTAAAAAATATATTTATATCAACTAAACAATAACATCCGAAAAAGAAATATATTATACACAAAGATATCTCTCTGCCTCGTCACTTCTCTATATTTTTTAAAACATGACACAAGTTATACTTACAAATAAATTTTTTGAAACTGATTTAAAGTTGTAAAGTGTGGTCTTTAGTATAACTATGTTTTATAATTAATTTTTTTACAATAACACAATTAACAATAATTAATACTATGTATCTTTTTTGATGTTTCTAAATATAACGTAATACAAAATCATATAGAATTCGCCTTTACGAAAATTATTACGACATACTTTTGTTTGTTTTATTTTATGTTAACACATTTACATTAATCAATTTTTTTCTAAATTTTTTATCAAACAATTCTTTTCAAGAAATTAGATATTGCGGATTACTTTTTTAAAAATTAATATGGCAGTTAAAAAAATTCACGAGATATTAATCTAGAGATTTGTTAAATGGATCAATAAACTTTTTTAAACGGAGGAAATATTTCTGGACCCCCGTAATGAAATATGATAAATAAATATGGCGTATGACATTGCTGTAGAATTCTTTACGAACTAGTTCCCACTTACTGCGATAATCTTGGTCTGGTGAACATTTACAAACAAGATTATTCGGGAAGAATTTTGTTATTTTTTAACTAGCTACTTTTCACTGAAAACGTTTCGCTATTTTTGAAACTCAGATGTAATAAAATCAGTTCTTCTTTGTCACATGTTATTATTGTAATGTTTCTAAAGGTAGATAACTACTAACTACCATCTTTCGTGCTCTTTACAGTAGTCTATTAAAACATGTAACCGTAATTTAAACATGTTCTCATTCAGAGAAAACATTCAAAGTTACCATATTACCGCGCCCATATTAAAATATTAGTTTATAAGCGTTACAAAATAATATATATATATATATATATATATATATATATATATATATATATATATATATATATACATATATATTATAACTTACGTCTAAGTAGTACATTTGTAAATCTCTTAACTTGAACATTGACCATAGAATATGTACACACCTTCATTGTACATTTAAAAAAGATGTGTGTGAAGTCCCTGTGAGGATGAGATGAAATCTACTTTAGAGACTATAAACCACTAATGGGACGGTCTTTATGGTGCCTTTCTTTCATCTACCATAGCCGATAGCGCCATGGAGCACCACTGGAGATATATCGGGAACTTGAGCCAAGACCTGAAAACATTTCCTTGGTCCTCTCCGGAGATCGAACCAGGTACCTTCAGTCGACAGCCGAACACCTTTATCGCACGAGCATCCGTCCCCTCATTTAAAATAGTATCTGGATGTGACCTCTTCTTTTAGTAGCGTAGGAACGCCGTCAGATTAGGATTCATGGACGTGCGTAGTGGACCTGTTTCAAGGTCAAATTATTTAAGGGACCTAGTAATTGTATGTTTCTCTTTTCTTAAAAAGGCCCATATTATTTTTGTCCACGTGGGGCGTCAACTTTCCTGGTCCACCCTTAATTTTGAATGTCTTGAATAATTTCTCTACAGATACATCATTAATCAAAACTTCATATATGACCATATATAAATATCTCGCACTAATGAATCATAGCATAAATACTTATATACTAGCTGTACCCCTGTAAACCTTAGCGTAAGAGTTATATCCCACTTAGGCTTGATCAGTGGCTATGTGCCTTTGATTTCAGACGATCAGATATTTTTTCCTTGATAGTATTTTAAACTGGAATATTGTTGTATTAATTCTTTATTTTCGATTTAACATGACCCGAGTTGCTTATATATATATATATATATATATATATATATATATATATATATATATATATATATATATATATACTAGCTGCAAGTACTTGGCTTTGCCCGTGTTTAAAATAAGGTTTTCTATTTATTTGACCATGGTAGCGTTTAATTAAGATTTAATATAAGGCGCGTAAAAAAAGGGTTTATTTGCATGCAATAAAAGGATACAATTATCTTAAAGCAATGTGTTATTTGGCAGTTCCTCTCTCTCCCTCTCCCTCTCTCTCTGTCTCTATGTCTTTCTCTCCCTCTCTCTCTCTCCCTCTCTCTCTCTCTCTCTCTCTCTCTCTCTCTTAGGCATGACTGTAGCAAAAGATGACAATTCCTATGGATGAAGGAATGGAATGTAATAGTGTAGTAATTAATCATGATGTTTGGTTCCCGTACCGATCATATTTATAGTAAGTGAGCTATGTGGGAGAGAAGCTCGTAAAACCTGAAATCAGGGTAAAAGTTTGCCAATTTCATGTTTTTGATTACCAAATTAATTAATTGCAATAAAAGTACCCATTGAGATGGAACGAAACCTGTTTAGGAATATTTCCATGTAATTGTGTGTAAGTGTACCAAATTTCACGTTATTTGGTTGTCTGGATCTTAAGTGGGAGAAGATAAGAAGAGGGAGCGAGGGAGAAGAGGAAGAAGATAGGAAGGGAGGACGGAGAAGGAGAGAGTGAGTGAGAGAGAGAAGAGGGGGAGAGAAATGGAGAAAGGGAGGGAGGAAAGAAGAGGGGGAGGGGAGAGAGGGAGAGAGAGAGGATGGGAAGGCGAGAAAGATAGAAAGAGAGGGGAGGGAGAGATAAAGAGAGCGTGGGCATGGAGGGAGAGAGGTATGGAGGTATGGAGGAAAGGAAAGGAGAGGATGGAGGGGCGGAGAGAAAGAGGGAGGGGGAGAGAGAGGGAGGGAGAGAGAGGATTGGAGAGACGGATGAGAGATAAAGATAGAGGGAGGAAGAGATAAAGAGAGAGAGAGCGGGGCATGGAGGAGAGACTGGGGAGAGGGGGAGAGAGAAGGAGGGAGGGGGAGAGAAGGAGGGAGGGGGAGAGAGGAGATGGGGAGAGGAGGATGGAGAGAGAAAGGGAGGAAAGAGAAATTAAGTGAGGGAGAGGGAGAGAGGGGGGGGAGAAAAACAGAAGATGAAAACAAAAAAACCTTATTTTAAACGCGGGCAAAGCCAGACCGCGCAGCTAATTCTATGACATAAATCTGTTTTAACTTAATATATAACAAAATAACATGCCATTAAAAAATTTCGTAGGGTAAACAAGATTTAAAACGAACACAAAACGATTCCCCGTAAAATTTTATTGTTTTGATGTACGTGCACGCCATCATTTAAATGCTATTGTTACTTTTGTAGCGTTCGTAAAAATGACAACATTTCAAATTCTAGGAGGCAAACAATCAAACAAATTTGCAATTTTAAAGCTAAAAAAAAAAATTCTACTGTAAAAAAAAAAAAAATTTAGAGACCGTGGAGCCGCCGAATTTTTCGGCTCCAACTCCGGCTCCAGGAAAAAATAGCGGCTCCCACGGCCTCGGCTCTGGCTCCGCAAGCCTGGTTGATACACATATACCAAACATCAGCGACCTCGTTACAGAAATAGAACAAAACTGAAACTGAAAGCAGTTCGGATATTGTTAAATGAAGAAGAGTAGCTGCAACAACTATTTTCTCATAGCCTAAAATCGAAAAGCGTTTAATTGATCATAAATGTAATAGTTTTTAATGCAGAATTTTATAGAATTCATTTTGTCTTCTCTTCTTTGTTATTTCCTTGTTTTGTAGGGGTCACGATTTTAAAATTAATTTTTCTTGGCTGTTAGCTATTAAAACTGTTTCTTCGTCTTATTTTGCCCTGGAACATGCAGGTTGGTTTAGTGATTTTTTTTTTTTTTTTTAATACAAACTTGCAGGGCCGGCTCTGGGCATAGGCGACATAGGCAGCTGCCTAGGGGGCGCCAAATTGCATGGGGCGCCAAATTTTAGAAAAAAAAAACTTTCAAAAGAAGGGGCGGGCGTCCTAATAGATGACTGCCTAGGGCGTCAAATTGCCTGGAGACGGCCCTGGCTGTGTAATTCATAATATTAAAGACCTGACATATACGCCTGCTATTCTTCCTTTTCCCGATCCGTGGTGTTCTTCCTCCATTCTCTCACTTCTATGACTTTTAAGGTATTTCTCCAATTCTTAAACTTTTTTCTCACCAGGTGTTTAGCTTGATATAATCTAGCTGGTAATGAAAATTGTTACATATATAACAGACCTATTCTCTCACTTTTTCTATATACCTCAGTCTGTCTGAAAGCTAAAAATATACCGTTTGTAATAGAAGGAATTCCCATTAAATGAATGTAGTTTTATATTAAAATGATAATATTTGGAAAAATTAGGCCTTAGGCTATTACAAGACAAACAACCTTTAATAAACAATTGCTAAGGTTGTTGGGGTAAAATAAAAAAATACAACCATTTTACACATATATTTTATAAAAATGCTACCGATCCTGAAATGTAAACCGAAGACTTAGATTAATTTTTACTAGAAATCATTTAATGTAAATTATTGCAATTATTTGAACTATGAGAAAGTTAACGAAGAAATAATTAAAAAAAATTATTTTACTTCTAAAATAGATTTGTTACTTTACTGTTTTACTTTTTCCCGATAAATGTCTTTTTCAAAGACTGTATTATTGATTTAAACAAATTTGGTTTTTTATTATTATTTTTTTTAAACTATTTTGTTACCATTATTACTTTGCATAGACGCTATTTAAATGTCTTTTAATGTATGACTTGTCAAATTAAAATGGAAAAAAAGAATAATAGTAATAATAACTCTGCTAATTTTAACAAATTACACTTAGACTAATGTCTTTAAACGTTATTCATTGATAAACTAATAAATAATTGAATGAAGCTAAAAACGTACCCGTGACCATCTAAAAATGATATAATATTCATACAATTTAGATAAACTGAAAATAGTTAGAGCTGACATTTCTTTTCCAGTATGCGCTAAAGGTGGTACAACTAAAGGCAACCAGCTCCGAAGAAGCACAGAGAGAAGGTAATGCTATAGTGCACCTTCGACATCCACCTTAGTTCAGTGCTGCAGTGCGTCATACGTTGAAGGCAACTTGTTTTGTTTACTTTTGGAGTTTTGTGGACGTGGAACTCTAACTAAAGAGATACAAAGAATAGTCATCGGAGAAAAACGTGCAATAAACTGGCTTGCTCAAATGGCTGATGCGATAAAGGTTATATTCCAATCTATTGTTATTGCTAATGATTTTTTTTTCAAAATATGTAAATACAGTGGATTCCGCTTAATTGGGACACCGCTTAGTTGGGACAGCCGTTTATATGGGACCGTCTCAAAAGAAACCAAAACAAGAGCCAATAGTAAATTCTTATGTTTAATTAGGACAACAATTGGGACAAAAAGCCTCGGTCCCGATGTGTCCCAATTAAGCGGGATCGGCTATGCTTTATTATTTTTTGAGACTTATTTTTTTTTTTTTGTATATCAGAGTCCATTTTAAATAATGATTTTATATATTTCATTTTAGTATTTGCACCAAGAGCATTTAATGCTAGAGACATTAAACCCGACAACATTCTACTGAATGAAGACGACAACA
This sequence comes from Bulinus truncatus, assembly GCA_021962125.1. Classification (NCBI taxonomy): domain Eukaryota; kingdom Metazoa; phylum Mollusca; class Gastropoda; family Planorbidae; genus Bulinus; species Bulinus truncatus. The sequence goes on along the minus strand of JAGDYQ010000001.1, from coordinate 11,361,267 downwards.
TCAAAGTGAGTGACCTCCGCTTCATAATGTAAGTTAAGCTTATACAAATTTTTCTTCATATTTATCTTTTTTTTTTACAAGTCCGCCAATGGATGGTATATATTATCTCAGGCATCACATATGGGGTAGTTTTTTTGGAGTGGTCTTCTTTCTTTCATATCATGGACATCGATAGTGCGATGACCATGGAGGTGTATGTGTGTGTGTGTGTCTCAAACATATCAGACAGTTAAACTCGTAGCCCACAGCACACAGGTGTGGCTCAAACATGTCTCCGTGGTGTCTCCAGGGCCTTGCTATCGGCTATGGTGGGTGTAAAGGGTCTTTTGTAGATAATCAATAAACACACAGTGAAACACAGATAAGTCAACACTTATTGATTTGAAATATAAAATAGTACACTTTATTAACAACTTCTCGTGCGACTATATCTCTCAAACTCTAATACAACACTGACTAAAACTAAATTAAACTTCTGTCTCTATCGACTGCTCACCCCCGAATGAGGGGAAGAACAGAGGAGGGCGTTCGACATCAACCTTAGCTCCTGGGTTTTAACTGAGTCCGCTAGGGCTTTGATCTTAGTCAGTGCCCAAAGGTGCAGTCGCACCTTCGTCAGCTATCGTCCAGCTTCCGAGCGCCTGGTAGCTTTGATCACGCTCCGCTGACCACAGATCTAACGGGGGGGTGGGGATGAGGGACATAATGGAGCACTGTTTTGGGGGGGGGGTGCGATCGTAACAAGTGGGGATGAAAGAAGGGCACCATAAAACCCGTACCATTAGTGGTTTATAGTGGCTCAAACATAGCTTTACACATCGCAAGGCCAAAGATTGCAATGAAAGTTTATTGAATAGTTTAGTTATAAATATGTATTAGTTGTATTATTAATTCAATCAGTTCTTAGCGTAATCAACTACAGCTTTCTGTAGGGCCATTTGATGGTCTGTTTATGATTAGCAGCGCTATTAACAATGCGATTAAAAACAATTTTAATAAAAAAATTTACAGGGAACAGGAATGCACACACCTATCTATAAAGTGCGGGGACCGCAAGCTGGAGCTGTCTTACATGAGCCCTCAGGCATTGGAAGGAAAGCGATATACTAATAAAAGGTAAAATCTTTCATTCTCGATTCAGCGTTATGAAGAATTTTTGCTTAACAACCCTCTTATTTTTTTCCATATCCCTTGAAGTCGGAAAAGAAATGAGCTCAAAGTCAGTGACAACTGAATAATTTTATTCTCAATAAAACGTTTGTCATTAATTACTTGTTTATTTGTTTGGGTGACTTTGTTTAATATTTTCAAAATTATAAAAAAAATTACAACTTACCATATTATGAATCTCCTATTATTTTTTTTATTTTTTACAACCTCGGAAAACCTTTGTTTACTATATTTCAACAGATATGGAATTGTTTTATTATAGAAGTGATTTCAAATATCTGTAAAAGCTTATGTATCTCTCTCTCTCTCTCTCTCTGTGTGTGTGTGTAAATATAAATATATATATATATATATATATATATATATATATATATATATATATATATATATAGATATATATGATAGATGATAGATATGCGGATAAACAGAGGGCTGGAAAAAAATATAGAAAAACTGATACATAGAAAAATAGAAAGATAGAAAAACAAGAGATAGACATATATAGACAGTCCAACAGATAGACAGATAAATAGATACATACATACATTCACACATAAGCAAGATTCACAAACACACACATTAACTCACAGCCTCACACGATTAACCTACAGCCCTGTATATAGCATGCAACAGCCCTGTATATTGCATGTAACAGCCCTATATATTGCATGTAACAGCCCTGTATATTGCATGTAACAGAGCTATATCAAGCAATTTTCTTTCATGAGAAAAAGAAATACTTTTTGTCTTTTCTATGATGTTTTCGTTTTTTTTCAAACATTGCGATCTTATGGAGCTTGGGATGTGTTTTCATCAAATACTCACGTGCGCCCCCATTCAGATTTCCTAATATAAGACCCATCCTTACAGAATAAATGAGTTGAGCCTAATCTTTTCTTTTAGGATATAAAGAACATAGAAATGTTGTATCGTTGTTTTATAATAGCAGGTCTAATTTTTTTATTGTATGTACGGAAAGAAGGGCAAGCTATGTTAAAAAAAATGTGTACTGATTATGTATTGTATTACTAAATTTGTTTAATATTGCCAATCTAGACAGAACTAATTATTTTTTGTAACACATATTTGATCAATATATAAATATTAATGTCTTCATTGCTAGATTCCACCTTTGCCATTAAATACTAATTTCAACATAAGAAATTTAATTTCTGAGATGTTGGGGGTGGACGAGGAAGAAAGACCTTCTGCTGGGCAGCTTTTCAACATATAAAACAGGTTAATGCGTTATTTCTTATGGATAGATTTAAACTAAATGTAAGCTTTTCTAAAAAATACTTTAAAAATGAAATTAGCTCAATGATGTTTCTAAAATTTGTTTCTCAACTAGTCACTTGCATTTACTGACAATTATAAAATATAAATTTGATTTATTAATTTTTGTTTCAGATATTGCTCCCAGTGGTTATCAGAGGGCTAGATACAACCATATGAATGAAATAACATTAGACGCTTTGTCAGTCAGAAAAGCTGTTGAGAGTTTTACTGGTCTGTCTCTGTCTGCTGAAAATCAACAAGGGTGGGGCTGTTGCTAAGATTTTAAATCTTTTGTTCGGGACTATCATAACATTCGGACATAAATAAAAATGTATACAATGTTACATACCAAAATATAACCTTAATCAGGGCAGGACCATTACACTATATCATTATGTCATATATTATATATATATATATATATATATATACATATATATATATATATTTATTAATAGACAGTTTTAATTGTATAAATTGAAATTTTAAAATAGATTCTTTACATTTATGCACGTTGACAACCTGAAAACTTTCCAGAAATAGTATTTGATGGCTTGTTAATATATACCTCCATTTTTGTATCTATATTTTCAAATAATGATTTCTTAGATATTTAATTAAAATGTATACTTTTGTCAATCAAATAATTAAATTAAAGATCAAAGTTATATTTATCGCTGTTCTGGAGTTCGTTTGATTTTTTTGCATTTATTGGTTTTATTATTCGTCCATATTTTATAAGCTAGTACTATTTACGTATTTAATTATTTTTGTGTGGGACAATATATTATTAAACATAGGTAGACTGATTTGTATAGAGGGTGTATAGAGGGCTCTGGGCAGAGGTAGTACCTTTGACTACCCTGACAGCTGCACCCTCCGGGTGGTCCAACTCACTGGTCCTCTTCATCTCTTGAATCTCTCACGTTGTGGCTCCCAGCGCCACACCTGGAGCCAACGATCTCTTCATTAAAGCTCAACCGCGTGGAGGGGATGGTGCTGACACGGCACCCACTGGGCGTATGAACTTCCAAATTGAAGTCACCGGCCAGGGCGGACGAGATCAAGCGAACCCAACGGCGGGCCACCGATAAGGAGGGCACCTGCTGTGGTCAAGCTTGGAGTGGGTTGGGCGCCGCCAAGCATTTCCTGCCCAGAATGCTACCTACTAGTTTGCACAAGTAAACAACGGTGCCCCAACGACCCATCCACGGGTTAAGGGATAGAAAGAAGAAGAAGACTGATTTGAAAAAATAAACTATAATAAAATACAACTTCGACAATTAGATTTTTGTGTTTAATTAGATACAAGAGTATGTGAATCTACATTTCTTTATATCGAAAAAAGGTTCAAAATAAATGCAATCATTTCTCATCCTTCTATGAGATTGCTGGGATTTTCGACTTTCATAAAACGTCAGCCGGTAAGGGACCAAGAGAATGGAAATATGGGCAGGCCCTTGCAGAATTAGATAGAGAAGGAAGGAATTCGGAGAAAGAGAAAGGAGATATTTTTAATGATACAGAGAATAACCATCATACGTTTATATGTAAATATAAAGTTGTGTGTTGTTTAACAACGTGTTCTACATTGTTGTTGTCACCTACTAGAGTACACATATAAACTATTCCCAAATTTTTCCTCGCCGCAGACCGGTCAACTTTTGAAAATTTGACAGCGTCCCGCTCCAGAGTGGGGAAAGGGGTGGGGGTTATTTTTTTATATTTTATATCTTTTGAAACACAGTGGCACTGCAGCTCGCAGCCACTCAGCTCCATGTTAACCTCGCGTCCGTGAAAAAGTACAAATCTGAGAAAATACAGCGCATTAAATAAAAAGAGAAAAAAACAAAATTCTGGGGCCGCCCGGTGCTGATCATGACTGGGATTATGGGAATCTTCACTTTAGATAATGACCAATGTGAAAGAGTTGATCTACTAATGACACTTCTCATACGGAGCTGAATGTTGTGTTTAAATCTCAACGTACTTAGGATTTATACTCCCATCTACTATGGTGAACCTTCTTCCACTACGTCCGTGATAACACGATGTCTGCCAACACACAGGCCCTCACACCGTGAATGGATGGGGTAAGGACGGCCATGGAATATTTAGGGGCGTTATGACATCTGAAAATAGACAGCAACAAATGTCAGAAAGTTATTTTATTGGTTTCTGATCTATTTGTATTTTTCTCAATATATATATATATATATATATATATATATATATATATATATATGGCTTATATATATTCAATTTTTACAATACATTCCGGGGAAGGGGAGAGAAATATTGGGGTTTGTTATTTAGTGTCGACGGGTTTTGTTAAGAAGAACAAACGAAAGGTATGAAAAGCTATGTCAATAAAAATAAGAATACTGTTTGATTTTTTTCAAGCTATGAGTTATAAAACATAAAGCGCTTTTTTCGTCGGTCTTTTAATATAAATGATATTTAATTAATTTCAAAAACAATAATAATAATCATAGGTACCCAACTTGAAGGGGTGGGTATTTTAATAAATAGTGTAGTGTGTTATATATATATATATATATATATATATATATATATATATATACATTTATATGTCTACAGAGTGACTCTTTATACTGAGCATGATTGACTCTTGTATGTATTTTCCGGGGAGAAAATCTTGCTGTAACTGGAGACATGCTGTTTTAATCTCTGTGTGTAGCTTGACTGGTGGGAATCTAAATGGGGCATTAAATCTAAAAGAATCCTTGCTTAAGATTATAATGTTGTCTTTCAATTCGATACATTTAAAAAAAAAGTAAATCAATAGCAAATTTAATGTGTTTGCCACTTGATGTTCCCATTCTCTTGTACAATGCATGTAAAGGGGTCGTTAGTAGATGATGGAACATTTTATAACAATTGCAAAACCCATGTTTTGTTTAATCACATTTACATACAGCACTCTTAGAAATCAGTCAACATAGCCTGGTCAATCAAGATTCATGTACTTTATTCAGATTTCACTTAAACAAATATCAATGGGAAAAAAAATGAAACACTTAGTTTTACACTGTCCCCAAAGATGTATAGACTAATACGATACCGCGCATAACACAGCTACATTTTCTATGACACTTCTTAACTCTAAATATCTACACTTCAAGTAAGCCCCCCCAAGTCACAAAATGTCTTCTACTTTCTACGACTCTGTTTTCTTCTTCTCAACTCCCGACTCGACATCTCCCATCCACGCTGTCTTCCCAATCTGAGTCACAGCTGTTTAGAATGTGACTTGTACTGTTTAACATTTTCGAGCATACCAAGTTCAATCATAAACTTTAATTTAACAATATTCATTGTTTCCTTGGCTTTAACTTTAAAACTGGTAAATTAAATGGAATTTTTTGCTTCTTATCGGTGGTTCTAAAGTTATACTGAAAACCAACGTTACATCTTTCTTCTTCTTGTAAATACAATTTATGTATATATAAATAAATATATTGCTTAGTCTAATTAGTCAAGTAATAAAGCATATAAAAAAAGGTTTCAAAGTTATAATGAGGACTTTCTGCATTATACTCTAGTTTACAAAACGTAGAACACTTAATAAGAATAAGTAAAAAAAATATACAAGGTATTATTAAATACGTTTATGAAAAATATAGAATTCAAATATGTTTGTATGTTTATGATGTTAATGAAACAAAACTTTTAAAGATTATCATAGCACGGTATAGCAGTACTTAAAATTAAATATTTTGTAAGTGATCAATATTTAAATAACAAAATTAGTAATGAGAAAAGTATTCTTCAATAAACTAAACAAAAAGCAAAAAAAAAAAAAAAATGACACATGAAGAATATTATATTCTGGTAAATATTTCAATAAATTAGAATGTTATTTCACAATAACCAATCCGTTAGTATATTTCAGCATCTTTAAAATATTCGTTTGACATGTAATTAACATGACTGGTGTGCTAATTGGGACAATGTTAAAGCAATATAATTCATTAAAATGGCAAAATGTTTATAAAATCACAATAAAGTAAAATGATAAAATATTGAAAGATATAAAAGTATTTTGCTGACAGATAGACTTTGTTTTCTGACTTAAAAATCACTGGATTTAAAAATCTCTCCTATTTCTGTCTGTGTGTTCACGTGGAATCTATCACTTTGAAAATACTCAATATGTTCTTGCTGTACGGCTGTTTCTATGATCTTCGATATGTGTGTCCGAAATAATATTGAGTTTTTTGCGAAAACAAAATAAAAACATTAAATTATATTAGATAGATAGATAGATAATACATGATTATTGAAGATTTTACTATTTCGATATGGACAACAGTAACGCACACATTTCAATTATAACAGAGACAAAATTCATTAAAAACATGACTATTGAATTGTAAATTAAATGTATTATTTTATAATTTTTAATCATAGTTTGTTTTGTTGTTGTTTGTTGTTGTTTTTTTAATAAATGTATCGTAAAAATGATTTTTTTTGTAAATTATCATTGAACAATTGTATTGAACGCTGAAACAGTTTATGTCTTAGAGTGACTGTGTGTGTGTGTGTGTGTGTGTGTGTGTGTGTGTGTGTGTGTGTGGTACGTATGGAAATGGGTCTATATGATGGTTTTTCACGAATGGCGACATAATAGTGTTAATGGTCAGCGACAGTTGAGAGACTGAATCGTGGAAGACATTGGCTATGTGTTTGAATGGACGTGTAGCTGGACTGACGGTATCAGGTGTAGGTGCATTAGAGGTAAAACTCTCGTCAGATGAAGACCAGTAGTGGACAGTTTGGGAAAAACAATAGGAAGATCATTGTTATAGGTCATGTTGCTATAGTTGTGTTAGTTAATATTTAGTAAGTGTTAAGTTAAAGGACCTTTGTGTTATTCTTTACCGTCGTGTAATAAGTGTACTTGTGATAGATTAAACCCCCATAGACTAGTCTTTTCACGCAGACTAAAAATTCTCCTCAAACTTGTGCAGACAGTTCTCAACGTCTGCAATTATTTTTGTATCAGTGAACTGTTATTGTTTTCCTTAATAGCTATTAGTTTCAATGAATTCTTTTCCATGTTGAAAACATTGTTTACCAATATTAAATTTTCGCATGTCATCAATGATTGTATTTGAAATATTTGTGAAGTTGAAAGCTTACTCGTTTCTAATAAAGACTGGATTTTTGGATTTAGCCAGTCTCTTATTTCCTGTGGTCGATCTGAGCGACAAAGCATCTTAAGTCGACTGTATCGAAGCATTATTTCAATATTGAAACTTATGTCATCATATAAGAGATCCCTTGTACTATCTATATCTTCCTCGTTTTTCAATATTAGAATATTTCGAAGACTATTATACTGAAAGTCATTCAGTCGTTTTCATCTTCAGGCGTTAATATCCATAATTTGCATCCACGCAATAGTTTTCTCAAAACCATATATAAAGTGTATCCTTTCACATCGTGATTTATCTTTAATTCTAAAAGAAAGTATACTTTTTAAAAGATTTGTCTGCTTTCCTAATGTTTTCTGTAACTTCATAGGAACATAACAATAGGAAATTGGCGGTTATTGAAAGTTACAAGATTTTCTATCTTAATTAACATATTTTTTAAAATAATTGTTCTCAGCTGGTGCACATTGTCAGAAAAATCTCTGTTAAAAGCTAGGAATTTTTATGTGTATTTGCTAGTTAAAACTTTTGCTCTAGTTTTTTTAACAGTTACCATTGGACTTTGTCCCTCTCAATTTTTCATGGTCAATTGTAGCGACAAGACAGTTTTCTAGCATTGCTTTTTTTCGGACATTCATTATCAAGAGTTAAACCAAATACTCTGAAAACACTTTCTAAGTTGTTTAGAAAGATTTGAATCTGCTCCTTGAGTCAGCAACTATTATTAAACTGTCACCAAAACAAAGTCCTTTTATGTCTGGAGCTCTAACTAATCCTGTATTTGCAAAACTATGGATTGAACCTCGACCACTATCGTGGAACACTAGTCTAAATACATATACAAAGAATATTTCTATTAAGATAGGAGCACCTATATTATCTCCTTCATGTTTTCAAGCTTAAAACATCCTTGATTATGTTCTCTAATAGTGCATCTAATATTTGTGAGAGAATCAGAAATAAAACCAATCATTCTATTAGACAAACCCAAATGAGACAGGAAATGGTTTAGTAGATTTATACTTATCATATCAAGAGGCTGGTTAAATCTACAAAAGCAAAATAAAGAGGATTTTTATTTTCATAAGAGGTTTCTGCTTGCATCTTTTGAGTCATGAATATCATATCATCTAATGAGCTGAAAGCCATTATACCAAATAGAACGTAATGTTGGAAATTCCGCTCGCACTTTTCGTATTAAAAGTGTAGATAATTCTTCGCTGATTTGTCTGCATATAATTAATTTGTTTAGTTTTAATCTTTTCATCATCCAGTTTGGTTTGTTTATCAAAATTAAAAATGCCTGCACACATCAATTCTTTGGAAAGCATCCCGTTTGAAACAAATCTCAAAAAATGATTTAAATGGATTTATCTATTGGTGAAAAACAAACTTTTAACGTCAGGAAGACTTTTCGAATAGTCTCTCCAAAGTGTCTCAAAATCAGAATCAATGACAATTTTCGGAAAATATAAATCGAAAAAATGTGTGCATATGTTTGTTGAAAATTCATATTGCTTTAATAAACGAATCAAAAATTTTTTCATCACTATTATTTATTTTGTTGTCATTTGTTTTTGACATGTTTAACTTGCCTACAACAAAGTTTGTATCTCGTTTGACATTCAGTCTTTGAGATCTAAATTTTTTCAAAGATTTATCATTTGAACATTGTTTATGTTTTGTTATTATTATTTTCAGTCTAGCCATGGCATTTTGTATTTTGTTAGACATTTCGAATGAGCAGAAACACTGGAACAAACTCATTGCTGTCAAATCCCAATATTTTTTTGACTTGCCATGAACGTTCCAGATCTGAGGAAGAATGACAATATGTTTCATATGTACATAAAAGAAATGAAATCACTCTTTGTCAGCTGGAAATACAGATGTCTGTTTTTTTTTTTTTTAAAAAGTTGAGATGTACTTTACTTTCACTAAAAGCACAGGTAGGTGATCTGTAGATCTCAAACAACCATACTATAGATTTAGTTTCTAATACACATTTCATATTTGTGTAGCGAGTAACAATAAGATCGATTTGAGTCCAGGTGGCATGAGGCTTGCTATAAAAAGTCATCCTTTGGTCCATTTCAAGGTCAAAATATGTTTGTAACACACAGTTTAAAAAACTGAACAAGTCTTTAGCAACAACTTTCCATTGTTATTCTCGTTCCCACACCCATACATTCCAAGACAATCCGCCCATTTTCCATGATATTCCATGTGCATTGAAATCACCTAAAATGAAGACATGTTCTGACTGTGGGATGTTGGATATGATATTGTCCAAATGACTGTAAAACTCTTCTTTAATTTTTTTTTTTCATTTTCTTGAGGACTGTATACGTTGATAATATTAATAATTCCACCAAACGTCTTTAAGCGACAGTGCATTATTCTTTCAGACTTGGCCAATATTTCAAAATCATCGAATGCTGTTTTTATCACTACTGCAACGCCGTTTGATCGGCGCTCTGTTTTCCGCCCGCTCCAAAAAAACCTGTACTGTCCACCTTTCTGAACACTAAATTCACCCTCAGTTTTGTTTCTTGCAAACATGCTATGTCTAGCATGTTATTATCAGAAGATGTTTGAAAATGGCATTAATATCTGCTAGCTTTTTATTTTCACAAATATCGTTCACATTCCATGTTTATATTGATAGTTCGATCTTAGATGGAATATCGACCATTTTTGTGTACTCTGAAAAACAAGAAACAACTATTTTTATTTTGACTTTTATTATTTAGTTATATATACCTTTAATTCATTTTAATCTAAGGTGAGTATATTCCATTATATACACTACTATATTGTTACTAGCATTGTACCCGGCGATGCCCGGTAAACATTTCTAAAATACAATTAGGTAAAGATATGGGTGCTAATTTGTGAAACAAACCTAATATGAAAGGGCCTACATTTCATACGTCACAAATTACGATTTACCCGTCAACGCTAACCAACCAAACCAACCAACTAACCAAATCAACCAAGCAAACCAGCTTACAAACGAACCAAAACCAAACCAACTAAACCAACAAAACCAACCAAACCAAAAATCATTGTTAAAATACAAGTATATTGATTTAGCACCCCTCACTAATATCAACAATTAAAATAAAAGAAACAAATGTTTCCAACACACGCAGTTTCCCTTAAACCATTGGTACAAAATGTCAAATCTTTCATAAGCACCGCGCGCAATTTAAATTTGGTTTCTTTCTTACTTTCTTTCACGATGTCCGTCTATATATGGATTAGCTTCACTTAATTGTACAAGACGATATTTTATGTACTCGAAAATATTTGAGGTACTTCCAGAAGGCAGTCTTGCTGTCTAAAGTTTAAGTTCCATTCTTGTGATTTTCATGTTTTATGTGTAAAACTGGTTAATTATGGGTAGTAGGAAAAGAAATAAAATTACATTAAATATTTTTGTATCGGCAACAATCCAAAAAATTGTATTTAAAAGAGTAATTTGTAAAATAATATGTAAATAATTTTGTCAAATTAAAATGTCATTAAATTATTTTACTACCAATCATAGGCATCTATCGAACACAGCTGAACTTGCTTTACTCAAACTATGATGTGCATGCATCAGTGTCATATTGAATATGAATTGTCCAAACTGAAAGTTTAATTGTTGCAGAGTTGTTTCTAGTTCTTTTTCATCATTAAATAGAAGTGTCGCAATAGCAACCGCATTGTTAACAGCTTTAAAACTGAGAACGTGTCATACGCTTTTTACCGATAGTCCGATACCGATATTTTTCTCCAGCATTTTCACCGATACCGATGCCGATATTTTATTTAAATCAACAACAATGCCAAACACGTGTTTTTTTCAATTCTTTAACAGCTATGGCACATCGCCCATGCTCAACCCTTCCCTCACTCTTATTTCGCAACACTTCGCCCACACGTAAGTCCTGTTTCTCTCCCCCCAACTACCTATCCCAAAAAAAAAATACACACAGATGTTCACTAATTGTTTCATTCAAAGGTCATACATTAGAATTTAAAACTGCCAGTCCTATGGTTTCAAGGTCATATCGCTGTTCTGTTTGTGGACGTGACAATTTCTGTGTACGGGTTTTTTTCCTTTTTTAAAATCCTGTCTGAATCTGGTTATAGAATTGGGTTGTTTACTGATTTTTTTTTTCTCAAATCTGTTGTGAAAAACCAATGTATCGGCAGCCAAAAAAACGGCCGGTCCGACAGTTAACTCATAGTGCCAATATCGGTCCGACTATCGGTCGCTCCCTACAAAAATCGGTTGATCCGATATTAACCGATAGTGCCAATATCGGTCCGATTATCAGTGCTCCTATTTAAAACCATGGTACGCCTCTACCTTAGACCAAAATGAAGACTACTGAGCAGTTTGATATTCAACCCACTGTGCAGGCAGAGTACTGAAATTTTATGGATCTGGTCTAAAACTGCTACAGTAAATCCACCAGGTACATTCGTAATGTGGTCAGCTGAGCACATTTTACAGATTAATAATTCTACTCCATATATGTGTAATGTCCATTCCTAAAATGATGGTATATTCTTTTTATTGCACTAACAATACTGTAAGCACAACTGAATAATGAAAGACATACACCAACTAATGCTCACGAAATACCACCTTCGACTGGGATAACTAATTTTACAAGCATCAATTTGCTTCCCATTTATAATGACTACAGGAGCTCCCAACATTATTTACAGAACAATTCCATCCGCAAGTTGATGAAAGTTGATCTTTTTAGACAGCTCATAGTGTTCTCAACAACAATTCTCTCTCACCTCAGAGAAACAGACCAGACCCTTAATTGCTGTACAAATTCCAGTAAATACTATTTTTAGCCCCAATTAATATTTTTGATATAATCTAATGATACTTACTTCTATAAACATTCCAAAATCATAGTAATAATGATTTCACATCAATATTATTCATTTTAGACCATAAATTGTTCATTTTTATTAGTTTATCGCAAAAAATCCAACTTATCGCACTTTTCTGAACTTCTTTATCTCGTTTCGCATATTTTGGTTTAACATTTAAAAAAACATTAAATTCCAGTGATGGTGCTGCCAATTTAGCATTTTACAATGAAGAAACTAAATGGGCAAACTTCACAAAGGTTCGTATAGAAAAAAAAAACAATGCCATGAAAAGCACTAATGCCCAGCCTCAAAAACGGAATAAAATAATTAATCAAACTCAATATATATATATATATATATATATATATATTTATATATATATATATATATATATATATATATATATATATTGAGGGGATAGATGCCCTTGAGGCACGAAACACTGATGCCGGATAGGGCATGACAAAAAATAATTAAACATATTTTATTTTAGTGGAAAGGATGACGCCTTTGATTTCAAATGGACCAAATATTTTTATCACTATGTCTTGCGGACTGAAGGGGGCCCTAAAAATGACATACTTATTTTTAATATAGCTTATATAGTAAAAAACGGTACTCTAAGAAACAATGATGCCCAGCCCTCAGAAGACATGACCAAAATTATTTAAACCAAATTTATATAAGATGGATAAAATACTCTTGTTTTCGAAATATGTGTCAGTTTTTTACTATTAAAATAACATAAGAATGAAATATGTGCTAAAGACTTAAACGATTTTACGTTTCTAAAAAATAACAACTATTGTATAAGCAGGAAGAGAGCAAACGACCGTTTTCACCTAGAAGTCGCAAGTCAATGATATGTTGACAGCTGCGTTAAAGGTAACACATTGTAACACAGTGTTCAGTTTTCTAAATATAATACTGACTATACTATAAATTCTCTTTATATTTCATCAATAGAGTTTTCATAACACTAAGCTGATTTTTATCTACTTTTTCTTATTAATATTTTATATGTAAGTTTACTTTCAAACTGCCTAAGCTCGAATCGGATATTTCATATGGTATCACAACTCCTTATTTTTGTTTCTTTGTATGCCTCAAAATATCTTAAAAAAAAATTACAATATTGTGGAGATACATATAAATATTTTTACTTGCAAATGTTTCGTCAATTTAAACTTTTCGTAGTTTTATAATTACACAAAAGAAGCATTTTCTTTTATTATTCTATTTTAATCTGCAACAAGCGTCGAACAGCATATATACATATTGAGTTTATTACTTCGGGATATTGGTTTGTTTTAAATGAATCGCATTTTAATAATATCATTTTTATAATTCTAATATAAAATAATATAATAAATTTGAGTTTTAATTTCGTTTAACTTTGTTTACTTTATTTTTTGTGTCTGTAAATATTGTAAGTTAATTTGCAATCTTTTCTCCTTTCATACAGCTCTAAGTTGTTTTTTTTTTGTTCGAGATAGGCGTAGATTCAATTTTCCAAAAAAACTGTTTCAATAATCCATATGTTAACGTCGTATTAGAATTACGAAGCTAATTTATTTTTTGTAATGTAGGAACAAAGGATGGAGATTAGAGCGTCAAAATAAATGCTAACATGTAAAACGATGTACTAGTTAAACAAAAATAATCTTATTTTTTAAATGCACTTATTTAAAATAGGTATACACTCATTATCACTAAAAATCGTGGGCGAATCAAGTTACTGCACTAAATGTGCCTTTTCGTCTTAGTTAATAAAATTTGAAAAAAAAAATTGTTAATCTGTATAATTAGATATGCATAAACGCTTAATTCTTTGTTATCGGTAATTTATTTTATTTATATATAAATACAACATAACTTAAGGAATTATTCTACAGAGTAACACAAGTCTAAACAATTAAACAAAAAACATGTCTATAAAAAGTAACTCCCTTGTTATCTCTCCTTCTTTCTTGTCTACACGTAAAACATCCCTGAATATATATCTCTATATATAGTGCTACTATTATTTGTGAGATAATCGAACGTAAACCGAAACAGTCTATTAAACAAGCCGGGCAGGGGAGGAGGATTGGGATGGTCGTTTGTGAAACCCTCTCTGTGAGAACCTGGGGGATTGTCCATGCTATGATGAAAAATGCCCTTGTTCTCCTTGGTGCCTCCGTACCATTGCACCATATCTCATTGTGGGGGAAGAACTAAGGGCACTATGAAAAACAGTTCCATCAGTAGTTTATAGCACTAAGAAAAAAGTATCATCCTTGGAGAAGGACTTCACTGATTAGACAGATCCAATTGAGGCAGGGTTAGGGATAGGGATAGGGATACTAGTTTAGGGATATGGTTAGGGATAGGGATAGGTTTAGGGTTAGGGATAGGGTTAGGGATAGGGTTAGGGTTAGGGTTAGGGATAGGGTTAGGGATAGGGTTAGGGATAGGGTTAGGGATAGGGTTAGGGATAGGGTTAGGGATAGGGTTAGGGATAGGGTTAGGGATAGGGTTAGGGTGTGGAGCAATATCAAAAAACCCCGTGTTCGGTCGGACCGAACCGTAGCCACTGCGTTATTAGAAACTCTTTTGATATATACTTGTAAAAACTTTGAATGAAAGAAAAATAACTTTTTTGTTGAAACATTACACAGAAGCTATTTATATATGCATTATTATTAGCTACACATAGCTATATTTAGAAAATGACATGAACAGGTAAAACCTTTATGCAGCCTTTCAAAATGTTTATATTCTTATATTTCATTCAACAACTATCAATATAAATAATAGCGGTGTGGGTTCTGCATCAAATAGAAAGTAAGAATTAATACAACAGTATTCCAGTTTAAAAAATAATCATGAAAAAATTGCATCTGCACAAACCAACAATATTCAAGCATCCAAGGGGATATAACTCTATGCAAAAATTTTTGCAGGATAAAGCGAGTTATGAAAAAAATATATAAGTTCAAAGAATCCCGTGAAAAAACCTTCAATGTGTTAATTATTTATTTCTGTCATGATGAAAACTTCTATTGACCTAACTGTACTCTACAAAATCTACCACTGGCTAATTCGCTTGTATAAACAATACTGTTAAACATCAAGTTATAATTAATACATTATTCGATTCGTCAAATTGAAGCATTCCTTTTTGGAACGATTTGAATATTTTTTTCATTAACACTAAGGCTTTTTTTGTCCCAGACTATTATCCATTTGCCCGGTACCCAGACTGGGCAGTAGGGCATGCAGTTGGAGTTCAGTTCGTTATATTTATTTTAGTGCTTCAAAAGATAAATTATCTAACAAGATTGACTTGTACAAGAAGGGCTCCATGCCCTGTTCAATATTACAACCTATGTGGCGATCATGACATGGTAGTCATTTATATGTTCGTGTTAATACATTTAACGTCTGTCTTTTAATTATTTCAAAGCCCATAATTTTATTGTTGCGTCACTCCCCTCGCCACCACTGCCACCCCCAATTCTTGACGACCCTGAAATCGTCCACAGTCGTATCATAGCTTATAGCCTGAACATCTTCTTCATCGAAAGATAAATTATTAACGTGCCCCTCCCCTGGACATGCCAACAGCTTTCTTTTTTCAAAACACACGTATTTACCTATGTACCCGAAAAAACCTAATGCGACAGTTATGGTAAATTTATATTCTAAAGCCAATCGCCATCTCAATTCATATTATATTCCTGTATCCAGAAAAGAGGCCGCAATAAAAAAAAAAATCAAGGCCCATTGTATATGTCTGGATTATACTTATTCATTGAGGTGGCCGTGTTAATTTTATCATGCATGCATTAAAGTTTATTCTAGATTTTCAAAGAACGGCCCAGTCCTGCTACTATTCTGAAATTGAAATGGGATTCGACAGTAGCCCTTCTCTGTCCATCTTATCTTTATATTATTGTTCGGATAACATTACCATTTCATACGCGGGATGTCATTTAAGACCTATTGATAAATGCTTCAGTTTCAATATGAAACTATTTGCCGAAGAAAGACCAAAGCTATTAAATCTAGGTTGGTATTTGTCAACTATTTACAGCAGGTTGGTATTGGTCCACTATTTAAAACAGGTGAAGAAAAATTAAGTGCGATCAGGATTATCTTTTTAATAACTCATTATTTGATACCTGCACGTGATCATTTGTCGTCAAATAGAAGTGTAGAAAATAAAGGTCATTTCTAACAGTAGAGTATTTACTTTAAATTGATTATTCGTCGAGAAGATAATGAACATGAATAAACTACGAAATGCAACAAGCACGACAACAGATACAAAGAGCAAGATAATAATTTGACTATGTTAAAGGTCTCGACATATTTAGTCGATAGCTATGTCGAAATAACAAAAAACTAAATGATAATAATGATTGTTTTTCTTGATAATTATGGCTACACACATAAACCATATTAATCTATCAAAGGTATATGTAACCGTACACTATTCTTATTCCTACACTTTTATAGTTACAACGTAGATATTACATATTTCACGGTGGGTGACCACACAAACGCCTAACTTTTTTTATTTAATTTAACAGGATAAATAAGTTAAAAATGACTACTAAAGCTTTAAACAAAGTGCGTAGTCCCATATCAGCCTTTGTTACTGTGGAGAAATAATATAGTCTAAACTTGATGACGCAGACTACGGTAGGCTCCGCTCACCGCAGTAGCTATGGCGTCATTCCGCCATATTGTGTTGTAGTTTATTGTAGATTTTAGTGTATACGTCATTTGGTACAAATGACGTATGTCGGCTCGACAGTTGGGAGCACATGGTTTGTTTTATAATCAGTCGAGCTCTGTGCATCATAGGATGCGGATGTCTGTATTAGACGAGTCTAGCTTTGGGCATCGATGTAGATGGATGCATGTTTACAGTTTGCTATTGTACTCCTCCTGAGTTCACCTTTATGTCAGTTTATGTTCAAGAATTAAATGATTGTTGATGTTAATACACTGGAGTTAACTTCATGATTTGAGTTGTCTGAATTATTACACCTTCTACAAGTATTATCATTATAAGGACCCGTAACAGTTACCCATGACGCCTTTATGGCGATTTCAATCTCACTCTATGTTGAGAGAGTTTTTCCTCATCCCCGGTTGGCCGAGTGTTGTTAAGCAAACAATCCCTTCATATGACAAGGTCACAGAAACAGATGCATTCTACACTTTATCAGCCCCCTTGTGCCCTTTAGTTATACAGGAACTTTGCATCTTTTACCACGACCGTCCACAGTAAATGTAATTTTAAAAAAACAAATCAACTCGTGAATAAGTATGAAGTCATATAAATATTTTTTTCGAATAAAAAATATAAAACATTTTATAACAATGAAGTTTAACAGTCACTGCATATGAGTAAACTGATTTTATTCTAACACATGACAGTTTCTAATGTTGTGGTTAAAGACAGCAAAACTTGCTACTTGGTAAAGGAGAAAAGGTACAAAAGACAAAGTATAGTTTGTAATATTATTTTATGAGATGAATATTAGAACAAAACAACACAATGTATCAAGGTGTTATATTAACAGCTCAAACGTTTGCTCTTTTTCTATACAACAGTGATGTGTAGGATAATTACATTTTTATGCTACTGATCTCCATTTCCATAAAATTGACTTAATCATCAACTTTTTATTTATTTGTTTGTTTAATTATGCGCGTCATTTCTTACAGATAATTTTATATAAAAAATATTTATAATATACATAGATTTTACATTTCATCAATTACATTTTGATTTTCTAATTAAAAACTTAATCTACGATCCTTTTATTACATAATAAATACATATAAATTAAAAAATCTCAATCATGATAATTGCATTTCTTATAGAACCAATAAGGCTAATTATCATGATTGAGATTTTTTTAATATGTATTTATTAATAAATCGTAGATTAAGTTTTTAATTAGAAAATCAAAATGTAAATTGGATGAACTATAGGTAATAGAAAATATTTTTTATATAAAATTATCTGTAAGAAAATGACATATGAATAAACAAACAACAAATGTGTGCATGTTAAGTCAATTTTATGAATGTAGATCAATAACATAAAATGTAATTATCCTACACATCACTGTTATGAAAAAGAGCAAACGTTTTGAGCTGTTAATATAAACACCTTTGATACGATTGTGTTGTTTTGTTAATATTCATCTCATAAAATATTACAAACTACTCTTGTCTTTTGTACCTTTTCTCCTTTTACTAAGTAGCAAGTTTTGCTTTGTCTTCTAATCATGTGTTAGAATAAAATCAGTTTATATATGAAAAAGATCTGGTTAAATTCATTGTTATAAAAATGTTTATATTTTTGTTAGCATTACTTATATGACTTCATACTTATTCACGAGTTGTTGTTTTTTTAAAATTACATTTATAATGGACGGTCGTGGTAAGATGCAAAGTTCCTGTAACTAAAGGGCACAAGAACTGATAAAGTGTAAAATTTTGTGACCTTATCATATGGTTGTTCTTTACTCGATATGAGGATGAGGAAAAAATATAACATAGAGGAGATTGAAGTCGCGAAGCGATAAATAGTGAGGTCTACCAATGATAATACTTGTAGAAGGTGTAATAATTCGAGACGAATCAGTGCTAACATCAACAATCATTTGAATTCTTGAACAGAAAAACTGACATAAAGGTAACTCAGGAGAAGTACAATAGCAAACTGTAAGAACTGTCCATCCCATCGATGCCAAAGCTAGACTCGTCTAATACATCCGCGTCCTATGTGCACAGGCTCGACTGATATAAAACAAGCCGTAACTACGTCGGTTTTTGTATACGTCATTTGTGCCAAATGACGTATACGTAAATACAATGTATGGCGGAATGATATATTTTTTTCTTTATATTGGCGAATTTCCCAAAATTAAAATTATTAACTATTTATTTATTTATACGGTAACAAGGCTGTTATGGGACTGCACTTTTGTTTGAAAACTTTTAATTTTAACAGTTTTGGATGTTAAATTAAATAAAAAAAAAGTTAGGCATTTCTGTGGTCGCAACCGTATCTGCGTTGTAACTATAAAAGTGTAGGAATAGATAATTACGATTTACATACACTTATTCATTTTTGATTAGATTAATATGGCTTATGTGTGTAGCCATAATTATCAAGAAAAACAATCATTATTATCATTTAGTTTTTGTTATTTCGACATAATATCGACTGGACAAATATGTCGGGACCTTGTATAGTCAAATTATTATCTTATGCTTTGTATCTGTTATTAGATAACTATTACTACATTTCGAGCGTGGATGAGTCCATGTTCGATTATCTTCTCTTGAATAATCAATTTAAAGTAAATATCTACTTGTTAGAAATGACCTTTATTTTCTACACTTCTATTTGACGACAAATGATCGCGTGCGAAATTAATCAAATAATGAGTTATTAAGATAATCTGATTCGCACTTTAATTTTTCTTTCACCTGTTTTAAATGGTGGATAGTTGACAGATACTATTTTGCGATTCTTTCGGCAAATATTCATATTTAAAAACTGAAGCATTTATCAATAGGTCGCCATCCCGCGTATGATCGATAAATCTTATCAAACAATAATATCAAGTGGTGTTGAGAAAGCTACTAATCGATCGACCATTCTGTCTAGAGTAAACTTTAATGCATGCATGATAAAAATTCAACTTTTTTTTGCAACATCGGCAGGATAAGTACTCCAATAGACATATACAATGGGCGCTGATTTTTTATTGCATTTCTTCGAATTACATATGAATTGAGATGGCGTTGGCTTTAGGAAAATTTACCATAACTCATCGTCGTTTTCGAACATAGAGAAGTAAAAATGCGTGATATTTTGAAAAAAGAAAGCTATTGGCATGTCCAGAGAGAATTTATATTAATAATATCTTTCGATGAAGAAAATGTTCAGGCTATAAATATGGTATATTGAACATTTCAGGGTTATCAGAAATTGACTTTAATGGTGGCGAGAGGGAATTTTAAATGTCAAGATTATGGGCTTTAATAATTAAAGACAGGCGTTAAATCGTATTATACGAACATATAAATGACTACCATGTCATACACATAAATTGTAATATTGAACGGGGCATGATGTTAGAGTGCATATTGAATAATTTATCTTTTGAAACACTAAAATAAATATAACGAACTGAACTCCAACTTGTCAGTCTGGATACCAGCGAATAAATGAATAGTTCAGTTTTATTGTAAAGCTAATGAAAAAAATATTCAAATCGTTCCCAAAAGAATGCTTGAATCGAGCTAATGTATTAATTATAACTTGATGTTTAACAATATTGTTTGCTCTAAGTAACTTGCACTGTGGAGATTTTGTAAATTTTGGTTAGTCAATAGAAGTTTCATCATGACAGAAATAAATAATTAACACATTGAAAAGGATTTTTTCACGGATTCTTTGAGACATATATATTTTTTCATATCGCTAAAAAATTGCGTAAAATTATATCCCCTGATAACGAGATATTGTTGGTTTGTTAAATACAGATATAATTTCATGATTATATTTTTAAACTGGAATATAATTCTTTATTTACGTACCGCTATTAATTTATATTGATAATAGTTAAACTAGAATGAAAAATATAAGAAATAAACATTTTGAAAATTTATAAGTTTTACCTGTTCATGTCATTTTCTAAATGCTAATAGTATAGCTAATATAATATATAAAATATATTTATTTATAATATTTCAACTTTAAAGTATTTAACAATTAAATTTTTCAGTATATATAAAAGTTTCCTATGGCACAGTGGCTGCACACACCTATCCTAACCCTATCCCTAACCCTATCCTAACCCCTATCCCTAACCCCTATCCCTAACCCTATCCCTAACCCTATCCCTAACCCTAACCCTAACCCTATCCCTAACCCTATCCCCTAACCCTAAACCTATCCTATCCCCTAACCACTTATCCTAACCATATCCCTATCCCTATCCTAACCCTGCCTCAATTGGATCTGTCTAATCAGTGAAGTCCTTCTAAGGATGATACTTTTTTCTTAAGGTGCTATAAACTACTGATGGAACTGTTTTTCATAGTGCCCTTAGTTCTTCCCCCCACAATGAGATATGGTGCAATGGTGATGGAGGCACCAAAGGGAGAAATTAAGGCATTTTCATCATAGCATGGACAATCCCCAGGTTCTCACAGAGGGTTTCTAAAACGACCATCCCAATCATCCCCTCCTGCCCGGCTTGTTTAATAGACTGTTTCGGTTTATGTTCGATTATCTCACAAATAACAAACAGCACTATATATAGAGAGGATAAGGGATGTTTACATTAATAGTACAGAAAGAAAGAGTCTTTTTTATAGACATATTTTTTGTTTAATTGTTTAGACTTGTGTTACTCTGTAGAAATATGTTGTATATTTATATATAAATAAAAAAATAAATTACCGATACTAAAAGAATTAAGCGTTTATGTATCTGAATTATACAGATTAACAATTTTTTTCAAATTTTGTTAACTGGAACGAAAAGCGTGGCGATTCGCCACGATTTTAGTGATAATGTGTATACCTATTTTAAACAAGTGCATTTAAAAATAAGATTGTTTTTTTGTTTAACTAATTATCGTTTTACATGTTAGCATTTATTTGACGCTCTAATCTCCATCCTTTTGTTCCTACATTACAAAAAAATAAATTAGCTTCGTATTCTATGCGACGTTAGCCTTATTGAAACAGTTTTTGGAAAACAATCTACGCCTATCTCGAACAAAAAAAAGCAACAAAGCAAAAAATTAACGCAATATTTGCAGACACAAAAAATAAAGTAAGCTAAAGAGATTAAACGAAATTAAACTCCAAATTTATTATATTGATTTTTATATTAGAACTATAAAAATGACATTGAAGTAAAACGATTAATAAATTATTATTATCAAATAATATTACAAATATATATATCTTTATTTATTTTATTACAGAATTAAAATAAATTAATAAAAATTAATAACTTGTGCAATTATAAAACTGCGAAAGTTTAAATTGACGAAACATTTGCGAAGTAAAATATTTATATGTATCTCCACAATGTGTAATTTTTAAGATATTTACGAGGTCGTATATGAGGAAAACAAAATAAAAAATTTGTGATTATATGAAAATATTTGAAAACAAACTTTACATATAAAATATTAATAGAAAAAAGTAGATAAAAATCAGCTATGGTACAAATGCCCAGAAATAAGAGTATAGTATAGTCGTGTTATATTTATGAAAACTGAGACACTTTAATGGAGTACAATGTGTTACCTTAACGCAGCTGTCAACTTTATCATTGACGACTCTGGGAAAAACGATAGTTGTTATTTTTAGAAACATTTAAATCTTTAGCAATATATTTCATTCGTATGTTATTTTTAATAGTAAAAAAAAACGACACATAATTTCGAAAATAAATATTTATCCATCTTATAAAATTTAGTTTAAATAATTTAGTCATAAATTCGGGGCTTACGGGTATCATTATTTCTTAAATTTTCGTTTTTTACTATATAAGCTATATTATAAGTATGTCTATCCGCAAGATATAGTATAAAAATATTTGGTCATTTGAAGAAATCAAGGCGTCTATCCCCGCTAAAAATAAAATATGTTTAATTATTTTTGTCATGCTTATCATTCATCGAAATATTTCATTAGCATAAGTATATATTATATATATATATATATATATATATATATAAATATATATATATATATATATATATATTGATTTGATTAGTATTTTATTCCATTTGAAAGCTGGAACATTAGTGCTTTTCATGGACATTGTTTTTTCTATGAGCTTTTTTGTGAAGTTTTGCCGCATTTAATTTCTTCCATTTAGTAAAATGCTAAATTGTTTTCGTTTTTAAATGTTAAACCAAAACGAAGATTAAAATAGTTCAGAAAAGTGCGATAAGTTGGATTTTTTGCGATAAAACTAATAAAAATGAACAATTTATGGTCTAAAATGGTGATAATAATCATTATTACTATGATTTTGGAATGTTCCCATAGAAGTAAGTATCAATAAGATTTATCAAATATTAATTGGGACTTCGTAGGATTACCGGAATTTGCTAGGTCTGAGTCTCTTTCTCACGAGTGAGAAGAGAGTATTGTTGAAGGCACTATGAAGTCAAACCTAAAAGATCGAGCTTTCATCAACTTGCGGATGGAATGATTCTGTAAATAATGTTAGGAGGCTTCTAATAGTCATTATATCAGGAAACAGAATGTGCTAATAAATTAGTTATCCCAATCATGAAGGTGCATGTATTTCGTAGGTGGTGTATGTATCTTTTCATTATTCAGTTGTTCTTCACAATATTGTTTAAAAAAGTAATAAAAAATATGCCATCATTTTGGAATGGACATTGTTATGGTGATTAATGAAATATCAATGTAAATATTATAAACTCAGATTTATCAACTTTAGAAAATATTACTGAAGTCAGAATCTCTGTAACAGTTTTAGACCAGATCCATAAAATTTCGGTACTCTGCCTGCAGTGGGTTGAATATCAAACTGCTCAGTAGTCTTCATTTTTATTTTGCAAATACCATGGTTTAATGGGGAGCGACCGGCAGGACCGATATTGCACTAATCGATTTAATATCGGATCATTGTTTTGTAGGGAGCGACCGATAGTCGGACCGATATTGGCACTATGGTTAACTGTCGGACCGACCGTTTTTCGCGGCAGATCGCAGAAAAGATCAGTAAAACAACAATTCTCCATAACCAGATCGAACAGGATTTAAAAAAAAAAAAAAAAAACAAACCCGTACACAGAAATTGTCGTCCCAAAATTCATCAACGATATGACCTTGAAACGGTTTTTAAATTCTAATGCATGACAAACGGATGAAACTGAATTAATTAATTTTTTATCTGTGTGTATTTAAGAGATAAAGGCGGAGAAAGAAGGGAAGAGGACACATTATTGAACATACATATGTTTTTCCAATGGAGCAGGGAGTTACCGCCGTCAATAGCTGTAGCGCGAAAAAAAAGTGTTTGGCATTGTTGATTTAAATAAAATATCGGCATCGTGCATCATTCGGTATCAGATATCGGCAAAATATCCGTCGCTCGCAGATTTTAAAGCTATTAATATGCGGTTGCTTCTAATTTAATGATGAAAAATTAAACAACTCTGCAACAATTAAACTTTCAGTTTGAACAATTCATATTCAATATGACACTGATGCATGCACATGTAGTTTGAGTAAAGCAAGACCAGCTGTGTTCGATAGATTATATGATTGGTAGTCAAAATGAATTGTGACATTTTAATTTGACAAAATTATTTACATATTATTTTGCAAATTACTCTTTTTAAATACAATTTTGGATTGTTGCCGATACAAAAAACATTTAATGTAATTTTTTCTTTCCTACTGCCAACCGGTTTTACATAGTATGAAATCAAAAAATGATTCAAACTTTAAGATAGGGACGCTCTGAAGTACACTCAAATGAGAAATTTTCAGTACATAAAATATGCGGACATCATGAAAAGAAAGTAAGAAAACCAAATTTAAATTGCCTTGCCTGTAAAAGATTTGACATTTGTACCAATGGTTTAAAGAAGCACTGCGTGTGTTAAGTATTTAGTCCATATTATATTGTTGTAGGTGGCATAGAGGAAATCGGCATATATTTTATAATGATTTTTGGTTTGATTTGGTTTTGTTGGTTTGGTTATTTTTGGTTCGTTTTGTAAAGCTGTTTGCTGGTTGATTTGGTTAGTTGGTTGAACTGGTTGGTTAGCATTGACG
Source organism: Bulinus truncatus (assembly GCA_021962125.1). NCBI lineage: Eukaryota > Metazoa > Mollusca > Gastropoda > Planorbidae > Bulinus > Bulinus truncatus. Next base: position 11,335,885 of record JAGDYQ010000001.1, on the reverse strand, counting down.
AGTAAATCGTAATTTGTGACGTATGAAAATAATAGTCTTTATTAGACACAAATTAACTTACCATATCTTTACCTGAATTATATTTTAGAAATGTTTACCATCGCCATAAAATTTATTAACAATAGTAGTGTATATAATGGGTGCTCACCTTAGATTAAATGAGATTAACGTATATATAACTAGGTAATAAAAGTCAAAATAAAATAGTTGTTTCTGTTTTTTCAGAGTACACAAAATGGTCGATATTCCATCTAAAATCGAATATCAATGACAACATGGAATGTGAACGATATTTGTGAAAGTAAAAGCTAGCGATATTAATGCATTTTCAAACATCTTTCTGATAACATGTTTGCAGAAATTAAAACTTTAAGAGGCACTTTGAGTGTTCAGAAAATACAGCGGGCATAAACGCCGATCAGAACGGCGTTACAGTGATAAAGTATCTGGATGATTTTGAGTCGAGAACGGAAAAGCAAAAATTTGGTGGGGTATTAATGTTGTATCAACGTATACAGTCTCAGAAAAATGAAAAAAAAAAAAATTAAGAAAAGGATTTTACAGTCATTTGGACAATATCATATCAACATCCCACAGTCAGAACGATGTCATTTTAGGTGTTTCAATGCATCTAAGTCGAGACTATGAAAAATGGATTTAATGAATGTATATTGAAAAACTAACTGATAGTTGCTAAGACTGTTCAGTTTTTAAACTGTGTGTTACAAACACATATTTTGACAGCGAAAAAAAAGGATGACTTTTTTATAGCAAGCCTCGTACCTGGACTTTAAATCGATCTTATTGATTACTCATATTGTATTAGAAAACTTTAAATCTTTATAAAGGTTGTTTGAGATCTACAGATCACCTATATGTATTAAAGAAGTAAATCACTAACACAAAAAAAGCAGATATCTATAATATAATAAACTACGTAAAAAAGTGTCATTTTTCTTTATCATATGGCTGTAATGATAGACAACTACACCAACAGATCTGGAACGTTCCGGCAACGGGATTTGCTCATTCGAAAATGTCTAACAAAAAATACAAATGCCATATTTAGACTGAAAATAATAATAACAAAACATAAACAGTTCAAATGATAAATCTTTGAAAAAAAGTGGAAGTCTGTAATCAAACGAGACATTAAACTTTGTAGACAAGTTAAACATGTCAAAAACAAAAAATGACAACAAAATAAATAATGAGTGATGAAAAAATTTTATTCTTTATTAAAGCAATATGAATTTTCAACAAATATATGCACGCATTTTCGATTTGTATTTTCGAAAATTGTCATTGTTCTGATTTTGAGACTGGAGAACTTATTCGAAAAGTCTCCTGACGCTAAAGACTGTTTTTTCATCCAATAGGATGAAAACTTGATTAAATCATTTTTTGAAGATTTCAAACGAGGATGCTTTTCAAAAAATTGATGTGCAGGCATTTTAACACGATAAACAAACCAAGCTGGATGATGAAAGATTAAACTAAACAAACAATTATATGCGGTGCAAGTCAGCGAAGAAATTATCTACACTTTAATACGAAGTGCGGCTAGCGAATTTCCAACATTACATTCTATTGGTATAATAACTCAGCTCATTAAATGATATGATATTCATGATCAAGATATCAAGCCTCTTATGAAAAATAAAAAACTTCTCTTTACGTAGATTTAACTCCAAATTTTGGATATGATAAGTATAAATCTACTAAAACCATTTCTGTCTCATTGGGCTGTCTAATAAATGATTGGTTTTTATTTCTGATTCTCTCACAAATATTAGATGCATGATAAGCATAATCAGGATGTTGCAAGCTTGAAGGAGATAATATAGGTGCTCTATCTTAACAAATATATTTTTATATAATATTTGTTTAGTCAATTCACCACAGTAGTCGGGTTAGTTTTGCAAACTTAAGTTAGTTAAGAGCTCCAGACATGAAAGGACTTTGTTGACAGTTTAATAATAGTTGCTGACTCAAGGGCGAGATTATCTTTCTAAACAACTAGAAGTGTTTTCAGAATTATTTAGTTTAACTCTTGATAATGAATGTCGAAAAAAAGCGACTAGAAAACTGTCTTGTCACTGCAATTGACCATGAAAAACGGACAAAGTCCAATGGTAACTGTTAAAAACTAGAGCAAAAATTGACCAGTGTACACATAAAAATTCTGGCTAACTTTGGGATTTTTCTGACACAATATTTGAGAACATTATTTTAAAAATATATGTTAGTAAGATAGAAGATCTTAATGACTTTCAATAACCGCCAATTTCTATTAATAGTTTATAAATGAAGTGCAAGCAGGAAAACGGACAAATCTTTTAAAAAAGTATACTTTCTTTTAGAGAATGAAGATAAATCACGATGTGAAAAATTTGAAAAGATAACGTGGATACAAATTATGGATATTAACGCCTGAAGATGAAAAACGACTAGTTGGACTTTCAGTATAATAGTCTTCGAAATATTCTAATATTGAAAAACGAAAGGAGATAGTACAGGAATACTCTTATGATGACATAAAGTTTAATATTGAAATGTGCACCGATACAGTCGACTTAGATCTTTTATCGCTCAGATCTTACGAAACTGGCTAATCCAAAAAATCCAGTCTTTATTAAGAAACGAGGAAATGAAACTTTCAACTTCGCAATGTTTCAATACAATCATTTGATGACAATGCAGGGTATTGGCAAGCACGCCAACATGAAGATGTTGAAACAATAGCTATTGGGAAAACAATAACAGTTCACTGATACAAAAATTAATTGCAGACGTTGAGCCCTGTCTGCACAAGTTTGAGGGGGAAATTTTAGTCTGTTAAGTGAAAAGACTGATCTATGGGGAGTTTAGTATCGCAAGCACTACGACGATAAGAAGTAACACAAAAGGTATTTAGCAACTTTACTAAATATTAACTAACTGCTATAATAGGACTCTAACCATTGTTTTAGGCTGTCCCCACACATTCATCGTTTACCTCTAATGCACCGCCTGATACCGTCAGTCCAGCTACACGCCCGTTCAACGCACTCTCCAACTGATAAGCCAAATTAACCTGTTATGTCGCCGTTCGTGAGAAAACCATCATATAGACCCATTTGCCGCGTACCACACACACACACACACACACACACACACACACACACAGTACTCTAGACATAAACTTGTTTCGGCGTTCAATACAATTGTTTATTGATAATTTACAAAAAATCATTTTTACGATGCATTTATTAAAAAAGAAAACAACAACAAACAACAACAAAAAACAAACTATGATAGAGTATAGATGAAATACATTTTGAGTACACCAATAACCATGATGAATTTTTGTCTGTTGCGTTACTTATTGTCCATATCAAATGTATTATCTATCTATCTATCTAATATATTTAATGTTTTTTTATTTTTTGTTTTCGCAAAAACTCAATATTATTTCGGACTGCAGATCATAGAAACGGCCAGTACGACAGAGTATATTGAGTGATTTTTCAAAGTGATAGATTCACGTGAAGAACACAGACCTTAATCAGGTATAAACAAAGTCTATCTGTCAGCAAAATACACGCATATCTTTCAATATTTTGTGATTTTATAAACATTTTGCCATTTAATAATTATATTGCTTTGACATTACGCAGTGCATGTTGAATATTTTAAAAGATGCTGAAATATACTAACGGATTGGTTATTGTATTACTGAAATATTTACCATGAAATATATTCTTCATGTCATTTTTGCTGTTTAGTTTATTGAAGAATACTTTTCTCATTACTAATTTTGTTATTTAAATATTGATCACTTACAAACATTTAATTTAAATTACTGCTGCCTGCCGTGTATGATAATCTTTTTAAAAGTTTTGTTTCATTAACATCATAAAATAATACAAACATATTTGAATTCTATTTTTTCATAAACGTGACTAATAATACCTTGTGCATATTTTTTTACTTATTCTTATTAAGTGTTCTACGTTTTGTAAACTAGAGTATGGCAGAAAATTTTCATTATAACTTTGAGCCTTTTTATGTATTACTTTGACTAATTAGACTAAGCGATATATTTATGCATAAATTGTATTTACAGAAGAAGATGTAACGTTGGTTTTCAACTTTAAGAACCACCGATAAGAAAATTCCATTTATTACCAGTTTTAAAGTTAAAATAAGTAATGAATATTGTTAAATTAAAGTTTATGATTGAACTTGAAATGCTCGAAAATGTTAAACAGTACAAGTCACATTCCTAAACAACTTTTCGTGACTCAGATTGGGAAATACAAATGGGAGATGTCGAGTCGGAGAAAAACAGAGTCGTAGAAAAGGAAGCAGAAGACATTTTGTATGAATATTTGGGGTTAGAAAGTCATAGAAAAATGTAACTGTGTTATATATACATCTTTGGGGACAGTGTAGAAGCAAGTAAGTTTCATTTTTTCCCCATTGATCTGAATAAAAATACATGAATCTTGATTGACCAGGCTATGTTGACTGATTTCCCAAAAGGTGCTGTATGTAAATGTGTTAAACAAAACATGGGTTTTGCTGGTGTTACTCAAAATGTTCCATCATCCACTAACGACCCCTTTATGCATTGTACAAAAGAGAATGGGAAACATCAAGTGGCTTTAAACACATTAAATTGCTATTGATGTATCTATTGAAAGACAACGTGCAAGCAGAGATTTAACGCAGGTTTAATGCCGATTTAATCTGGATTTCTCCCAGTCAAGCTACACACAGGAATTAAAAAAACAGCGTAATCTCAATTACAGCAAGATTTCTCCCCTCGGAAAATACATACAAGAGTCAGTCAATCTTCCCTCAGTAAAGAGTCACTCTGTGTTTTTATATAAATGTATATATATATATATATATATATATATATATATATATATATATAACACACTACACTATTTATTAAAATACCCACCCCTTCAAGTTAATTTTCTATATTATTGATATTGTTTTGAAATTAATTAAATATCATTTATATTAAAAAGACCGACTGAAAAAAAAGCGCTTTATATTTTTATAACTCATAGCTTGAAAAAAAATCCAGGCGATAATATAATATGGTATAACTTTATACCTTTTCGTTTGTTCTTCTTAACAAAACCCGTCGACACTAAAACAGCAGGCCCCAATCTTCTCTCTCCCCTTCCCCCAGGTTATATATTAGCAAAAATTTGAATATGTGTTTGGCATGTATATATATATATATATATATATATATATATATATATATATATTGAGAAAATACAAATAGATCAGAAACCAATAAAAATAACTGACATTGTTATAATATTTTCAGATATATAGCGCCCCTAGCCCTATTCCGCATGTCTACCCATCTCATTCGCGATTATTGAAGGCTCAGTGTTGTCGTGTGTTATCACGGACGTAGTGGAGAATAGTTCCACCATAGTAGATGTAGAGTATAAGCACAAGTACGTTGAGGTTTAAACCGCACGATTTAGCCGGTGAATAGATCAACTCTCACATTATTTAGGGCGAGTGATTCCCGTAATCCCCAGGCCGTGGATCAAGACGATGTGTGGGAACTTTTCTCTTTTATTTGGTAATGCGCTGTATTCTCTCGGGTTGTGCAATTTTTCATGGATACAGTAACAATGAATTTGAGTGGCTGCGAGCTTTCTGAGTACCACTGTGTTTCAAAAGATATAAAATATAAAGATAACCCTACACCCCTTTCCCCATAAGCCGGGACGCTGTCAAGAATTTTCAAAAATTTATGACCGGAAAAAATTTTGGGAATAATTTATAGTGGTATTACCAATGAGGAAGTGACAATACTGTCTAAATTTTATTTGTTCAAAAATATTTTCAAAAACTTCTTTATAAAAATATAACAATGATTATTCAAAGAAAAAATACACTTTCTCTCATACTACTAAAAATTTTTCCCGAAATCTTTCTTTTCGCTTCTTCTATTTATACGGGATTTATATATTTAAAATCTGTTGTGAGTCCCTTTTCGGCTGACGATTTATGAAAGTCGAAAATCCCAGCAATCTCATAAGAGGATGGAAATGATTGCGTTTATTTTGAACCTTTTTTTTCGATATAAAGTGGATTCACACTTTAATATCTAATTAAACACAAAAATAATTGTCGAAGTTACTTGATATTTTATTATGGTTTATTTTTCAAATCAGTCTTCTTCTTCTTCTGTCGCCGAACCCCGTGGTCGGAATCGTTGAAGTTTCGTTACTGAATTTGTAGGTGTGCGGGGCAGAAAGCGGCGTCAGCCCTCAAGCAGGTGCCCTCATATCGGTGGCCCCGCCGGTTGGAGTGAGTCTCGGCCGACCGACTTTCAGCGGAAGGTTGAGAGTGGTGCCGTCAGCCATCCCCGTTGCGGACAACCGGTCAGCGCTAGTTGATTGCCAAGGAGTGTGGCGCTGGAAATACTACGAAGATCAAGTTGAAAATTGCAGCTGTCAGGAGCATCAAAAAGGTACTACCTGCCTACCCTCTGCTACAAAATCAGTCTACTATGTTTAATAATATATTGTCCCACTGCACAAAAATATTAAATATAATATAGTACTAGCAAGTAATGGACAATAATAAAAAACCAATAAATGCAAAAAACTCAAACGAACTCAGAACAATAGCGATAAAATATAACTTTGATCTTTAATTTAATTATTTGATTGACAAAGTACATTTCTACTTGGAAACATCTAAAAAATTATTTGAAAATAGACCAAAAATAGCCTAGCCTACTGATCAAACCTAAGGGAATATAACTCATGCAAAGTTTTTGCAGGGTACAAGCCAGTATTCAAATAATTGAACACACACACTTTTAATGTTTAGGAGTTTTTAATTTTAAGCGTTAGAAAATAAAAAAAAGATCATATGCGTTGATCGTCTTTACTTCTCCGGAGGGGGGGGCAACATTAGGTCGTGTCCAATGTAACAGATAGCTCTGAACTGTCGACCGAAGAAGATCTTGAGTTCCACCGAGTCCACCAGCTTTAAATGGGTAACTGACTTATGGTTGGGGGAAGTAAAGGCGGCTGGACGTTGTGCTAATCACACAATCCTTTTATATGACGAGGTTTCTGAAACAGATACATTCTACACTTCATCTGCCCCGACGGCCTTTAGGCAACTTGGCATTGTGTTTCGTTGAGTAATTTGAATTTTCTATAAAATATTGCAGTATACAAATAGGCAAATATACAAACACGTTATTACCAGCCAAGTTAGAAATGAAGAAAAAAAAAACCAATAACAAAAACAGATTCGGTGCTTTCTATTTTTACAACGTTTTTCTTAACTTCACTTCTTGTCTGTCCGCGGAATTTTGCAATCCAATTCTATGCCATTTGTTATCGACGTTCTAATAGATAATCTGCAATATCGTGATATTTCATAAACCTTCTGTAATAATTCTTTTTGGATTCAATTGTTAACATTTGATGATTCTGATACTGTAATACAAACATTCACATAATATAAAATTCATGCGTCCAACGTTTTTCGTTTTATAAAAATTAGAAGCTCTTATAAAGTCTATTACCATGTGACCAATTTATTCAGAAATTTTCTCAGGCTCATAGAAAAATTGTTGTTTTGCTTTTTTAGTACGCAAGAAAAACGTTGTTTTTTACATCAAATATTTTTTTATAATGTACATTTTTATTTCTTCTTCCCTCTGTAGGACGTTTAATTGGTTTGTTGACGTACCACGTGATCTTCTACTGTCCCGGATCTCACAAAACCGTCTTATATGAACATGAGTGTGACACTTCATTGTTCTGTCCTATTCATTCGGCGTATTAACCCAACTACGATGTTTGTTTATAAATCTAATTGAATGCTGTTTTTTTATGTGGATAATGTTTCCAAGGAAATTAATGGATGGGTCATTATGTATTCAAACCAAAAGATAAATTCTTTCTGGTTCAGTACATGACAAATGGTTTTAATTCTAACTACTCCAAACTTCATTGACACGAAGAAAAACTGATGGACGATTTCACAAATAAAACAATCTCTTGAAATTAGTATTTTTTTTTACGCACTTGTTACTCGACCAGGGACTGGTCGACTTACTAGAAAATGTACGGTCGACCAGGAAATTTTTTTTTCTGTTTCCGGGGATTTTCCCGCAAATTGATATCTATAGGTCAGTGCAAGTATACCAATATTTTCATTAAAATAATCAATAATAAAAAGTACGCAGTCTGTTATTTTTATATTTGGCATTAATTTTTATCGGGTCTGTCAAAGCCTTATAAAGTCATTTGCTGCTAATAATCGGAGATATTTTAATTTATTTTTTAAAAAATTAAATAAGGCTTTGAATTATTTTAAATTACAAAATAAGAATATAGGCCTAAAAATAGGTCAAAAGGGAGTGGAACTCCAAGCAATTTTTTTTTCTAATAGTACATTAAAACTGAAGCTTAGTTTGTGTGATGTGCTGGCAGACATTTATTTTTTTTTTTAATTGAATGTTGCCTATGGGCTATTAAGTGATTTGTTATAGTCCAGAAGCATGGGCTTAATAAATAATAAAATCCTGAAATGGTTGTGTTTTTTAAATATGACTTCTTACAACTTTTTTTTAAGAAATATCATTAATAAATGTATGTAGTATCTTTCTAGCTACAACTAGTTCTTTTCAATATTGTGTTCATAATAATTTAAAATTCAATTTGAAGAACCTATTTAAATCTATGCCTTGAATTACATGTAATTTTCCACATGCTATTTTTTTTTTGAGCTTATTTGCAAAAACATCTTAATTTTATTTCAAGTCATAATAATAATTTTTTTTAATTAGTTACAATATTTATTATTATGTTACCAGTGGCACAGCCCGGGAGGGGGAGTGGCTTGTTTGTATACATATTTTACTATATAACATTTTTTATGTCAGCTGTGAGCCCCCCCCCAGCATTTTTCTGGTTGTGCCACTGTATGTTACCAATACTCTATAACTGGGTAATAAATATTAAAAATAGAAAAAAATAATAAATGAATAAAAGGCCAGAGAAAAAATAAAGTATCTTCTTTATTTGCTATCAATTTTCAGATTAACAAGAAACCAAGGGTACAGTGGTAATGCCAAAATAAATACATTGAAATACATTAAGTTTCTCCACGATTTCATATTATTTCCATCCATGCACATAATTCTTTTCAAGCAATGACCAAAAAGTACATAAGTAATTAAAAGTCCAAGCAAATTATTAAAGAGTACAATTATTTTAAAGACCTGGAATGTAAAGAATTACATAAGTGCACAATGATTTTCACATAGAAAATAGTCTAAAAATCTATGTCACTATATACATACCAACATAAAACACTGTGTTTCAAGTCACTGATATCTGAACATACACAAAATGTTCTGTACCTAGCTTAAAAAAAGTGCACTCAATTAAAGAACACATGAAATGGAAAGGACCATTTATCCCAGTTTTAATGGTGGATAACTTGTTTATGTTAAAAAAAAAACCTCAGAACATAGTGATATATAAAATGTTAAATAATATTTCAGTTTCTAAGGGCATATTAGCACTGAATATTTCAGGGATTATGTGAGAAAATAAAAGCAGTGACAAATGGACTAATATATATATATATATATATATATACATATTTAAAAAGATAATTTGAAATGAATTTCAATAGGCTACACCGCGAAGGCAGAATAGACTACAATACAAATCCAACAAGAAATATATAGAATGTTTTTTTCTTTAAAAAAAGAAAATTTTTAGGGAAATACTAAAAATGAACATTAAGTTTTTGCACCAGTGAAAATATTTCTGTAAAATTAAAACAAAATATGTTGAACAATGTAACCAAAAAAAATAGATGATATAAGTTAAAATAGAAATAACATGTAAAATTCACAAATAAAGAGCATTGCGCTCACTCAAAGGGCATAAAAATATCATGACTGATGTATTTGAGAAGACTACCTCAGTATAAATGTAATCAATTTAAATGGAAAAAAATATATACCCCCATCACTAATCATGAAATGATTATTTAACTTACAATACACTAAAATAGAAAATACTGCATGCAGAGGCATTTATATGGATTTCAATTTAAAATTATGCGTGTTACAATAAAGGGAGAATAAATGGTAGAAAAGATGCAAGTAAATAGAATAGGTATATTTAATCTAAATTATCAATACATGGCAAAAAAGACTGAACTGATAGTAAATAGTGTTAAAAAAACATGGAAATGATTATAGAATGCCCTAAGTTAATTTAGTACTAAAGATTTATTTAAAATCTTTGTCCAAGACAAAAGGATATACAAGAACTTATTAAAACCATAAATGATTAAAATAACACATAGAAGGTTTAGGAAAATCAAACAATAAATAACACACAGAAAATAATATCTCTGAACAAAACAGTGGCTTATGAAGTGAAAATTAAAAAAAAAATTAAGAAACATAAATACAAGAAAATAAACTTTTCTATTATTGAATTAAAAACATATATTCTTACATCTCTAATTATCTTTAAAAATAAAAACTCGCACAAAATAACTTTTTATAAAAAAAAATGTTCAAAAACATGTACATTTATAAAAAAATTTTCATGTCATTCTAAACATCATTTATACATTTATCGCAATACCAATTTTGTTTTGGTTTTTTAGTAATGCTGAAAGCTTTACACTCTAAATGGTTACCACTCAAGACAACTTTCACATTCGATGCATTGTCCCAGTTGCTGTGTTAGTGTCACATGTTGGGCACAGCCAAACAGCCATTTTTTTTCTTTTTCTTATTGATGCCTGTTAACGTTTCTTCATGCCCTATCTGAAAGGAAAGGTTTAAGAATGTCCTTAATGACTATTTCATTTAACAAGCGATGATGGCAAATCAGTAGGGCTAAGGATTTGAGTTCCTCCACATCTACAGGCCTTGTTGGCGATATATCTTCAGGTCTTCCTCCTACAAGTAAATGACCCAGCAACACTAAAAAAATACAAAAGAAAAAAATATAGAGGTGAATTAGTTCAAGAAGCGGCTACACAACATTTTTGATTGATGCAGAATGAAATGTATACATTGCATTATAATCGAACTTGGTTGTTATAGTTATTAAAATCCCACTTTCAAACATTATCATAGAAATGTAGGTCTATACAATTTTATTATTTTAAAATTCACTTACAATTAACTTTTTGCTGAACTGTCTTCTTGGTAAAAAAATTCCAGTTATTATTCCATTTTCATTTGTTCTCAGTTCTAGATCAGGTCCTGTTTGAAAAAAAAATTGTTTTTAATACTTCTAACTGAACTGTAAATTTTGTATTTCATCGCTTTTAATTCATATGCTATTAAAAAGCTTATTTAATTATTATTCATAACACTGCAGTTTTATGAATGAGTTTTGAAGAATAAACAATTTAATAAGTGGTTTTGATTTAGCGTTTATCTAGAAAAAACCTTCAAAACATGTTGCAGAACAATATATTTTTAGGAACTCGTTCATTTATGAGGGGTAGTGGGAGTGTGACACAGTTTTTAAGAAATGGTAAAATCATTTGAGTAATAGATGTTGTGCTCTACATTCACCAAAATAAAAATATAATAAAATATAACCAATAATAAAATATATAACCAATAATAACGAACAGTGCCAATGTATAAAAATTACCATCTAAACTAACCATTGCAGTTACTGAAAACAGCCAAAAGAGACTCCACATCTACAGGTCCTTTTTGCTTTGCTGCCAAATTGTGAATATCTTTTAGGTTATCTTCTTGCCTAAATAGAAAAAAACAATTTATATAATCAAAATAATATATCCAGTTTATTTTCACACAGTGCTTCCATTAATGATAACTGACTAAAAAATAAACCAGAATATTACATAGTTGTGGTCTTGATATTTTTTTACACTGCCTACCTGTTTCCTTTAAAATATGTTCTTTTATCAGCCATTTGTTTGCATGCATGCTTAGCATTCGAGAAACATCTTTCTCTTCATTCTCATTTAGTTTCCTTCTCTTTGGCAGATGTTCATATATCACCTAAATGCAAAAATATTAACAACTTTTTCGATTATAGATATAGAGTTGTACATATGCATAGATTAAAAAAAATATTGTTAGATTGTTGGTTAATCCAGCACTTAAAAATATATTTACCTTGTTTATGATATAGTTATGCTCTTCAACTATTTTGTCAACCTGGAATTGAATTCCATTTTCTGATACTTTCAACCACAATCCCAAAGGACAATCCATCTTGAAAGTAATATAATAGAATTTACTTTAGGTGTAAATGTTTAAGTTTAATTTTAAGTAAAATGTGTTTTTTTTAAATTTTCTTATAGTTAGTTATTAATTAGTTAAAATTGTATTAATAATTAAAATTGTATTAATACTGAACCTTTGATTTGGCACTCTTTTAAAGAATCAAAACGATCGCCGACTTAAATCGCAGCCATCTTGGATTTATACAATTTGCGCGAAATTCCTGACTCCGGCTGACCCCGGAAACAGAAAAAAAAATTTCCTGGTCGACCGTACATTTGCTAGTAAGTCGACCAGTCCCTGGTCGAGTAACAAGTGCGTTTTTTTTATTTCTGGAATATCTATCCAAGTGTTTATCGATTAAAATACAGTGATTAGTTTGGCCATAACATAAAACTATTTACAACTGTAAACAAATAAATCATAATAGAAACACTAAACATACACACACACTTCAAGTATACAAATTTCTCTGTGCAAAATTTCAATATTTCGACCTTCAATAAATGGATATAACATTCATAGCTGGATGGATGCTTACCGTTGGATTTCTGGGTCATTATTCGTCTGTGACAGCGCAAGGTCAGAAAATAAATTATTCAGAATGCTCACCCTTTGATTTAGACGATTTATTTTTTTCCGATCTCAGTTAGACTATTAATGTAATAGCTGTACATCAATGGATCATTGTTTATCGAGCATCTCCTGATACTCCCTCTTCAAAGTCACTGAAAAATAAAATAATTTAGTTTTCCAAAGCCGTAGACCAACATTTTTATTAGCAATGTGTCATTCTGTTTTTAATATGATATTTATTTAAATGGACGAAGTTGTTTCAGAATTTATGTTTTTTTTTTAATGACACCAAATATCGGAAGCGCTTTTAAAAAAAAAAAAATTACATCTGCTGCTATTTATCAGTATTTAGGTGCTACACTATTAAAACAAGCAATTTAAGTCTTTTCCGTTTCGGACAAAGGACATTTTAGAGCATTTTCGTGTACGCAGTGGCTAAAGTTACGCCGGACGAAATCCGTATTTTTTTCCGGGTTACAGCCATATATATTGCTCCACGCGTATGGGTTTTGATAAATAGAGAGGGAAGTAAGCATGTTGAATAACTGTTACAAAAATAATGATTACGCCCCTTTGATTAGCTTTTATTGTTTATATTTAAAATATAAGCAAAAACGGTACCCAAGAAACTCTTATATTCGGCCCTCAGAGGTCAGATCGCGAAATGGACTTTTGATGTACACTTGGCAGGCCAAGACCTACAAAATGATATATACACCATGGGTCTAGGAGTTATGGTTGCTGAGAAATAGGGCGCTCCTTTGTTAATATTGCTTATATAGTAAAAAACGGTACTTAATACGCCCCCTTTTTCGGCCCTCAGAGGTCAGATCGCAAAATGGACTTTAGATGCACACATGGCAGGCCAAGACCTACAAAATGATATATACATCATGGGTCTAGGACTTATGGTTGTTGAGATCTAGGGTGATGACGGACAGACAGATAGGCAGACAAAACGAGGACAATAGAGCATTTTGAAAGTAAAGAATTAATACAACATTATTCCAGTTTAAAATACAATCATGGAAAAAATGGGATCTGCCCGAAACCAAAAATAACCTAGCCTACCGATCAAGGCTAAGGGGATATAACTCTATGCAAAGGTTTTTGCAGGGTGCAGCTAGTCTAAAATAATACTTAAAAAATCTAAACGGGATTGTGGAGACTATGAGACAGAAGGAAAGTCCAAAATTTCATAGTTTATCTAGAGGGAAGGTAGGAGGGATTGGGAGGGGGGGGCATAGCATTCTAGCTACGGCCCTGAATTAGGCCACTTCTATGCAGAACTGTGTGCTACGGTGCATATTAATTACTCCTTGTAGCTTTGATTTCTTTTTTTTTACTTCTGTATGATTGTTTTTAAACAGTATGCACAGCCGGGAAATATGGCTCAAACTGCAGCCTTGATTGTCCTCCACGTTGTTTAAACAAACTTTGTGAGTTCAATTCCGGAAAGTGCACGAATTGCGATCCCGGATACACTGGAGCAACTTGTGAACAATGTACGTAACAATGAAGTCAATCAATAAAACAACCATACAGACTCAAACAGAGAAGCATGGCTACTTGCTTTACTGTGTTTTTATCGTTTAATCAGAGGTATAGTAGCCTAAAACAAAACAAGGGTTGGGCTAGTCTGGTTTAAAACGCTTCACACACACACGCACACACACACACACACACACACACACACACATATATATATATATATATATATATATATATATATATATATATGTATGTATGTATATAAAGAGAGAGAGAGAGATAGGGAGAGAGGGAGAGAGATGGAGAGGGGGAGAGAGGGGGAGGGAGAGAGACGGAGAGGGAGAGGGAGAGAGACAGGGAGAGGGAGAGAGACAGGGAGAGGGAGAGAGAGGAGACAGGGAGAGGGAGATAGAGGGAGAGAGAGACGGAGAGGGAGAGAGAGACGGAGAGGGAGAGAGAGGAGAGGGAGAGAGAGGAGAGGGAGAGAGAGAAAGAGAGAGAGAGAGAGGGAGAGAAAGAAAGTATGATATTTTTAAAAACATATGTTATAGTTTTCAAAGGGAGTTTATTGTATATCTAATAAAGGTCTCCAAAGATGTTTAAACGGTGATTTAAGAAAGTTATAAACAGGTTTTCTTTGCTCTAACGACAAAAATATTCTATTTGTAAATTTAAAAAAAAATTCCATTTCGCTGAAATCCCTTATTGCTGCAGAGGTTAACTACTATTAACAAGGTTCAACTGTCGTAAACTAATATGAGAAATACTAAAATAATTTCCCAAACGAATCTATGGGCCTTTTTCAAAAAGAGTCAATACGTCTGATTTGCCCCAGGGTTGGGGGATGGGGATGGGTTTTACTCTCGGTGGATGCTCCCCCCCCTCCTCCCCCAGGGTGTGTTTAAACCTTTCACAATACTGATGTGCCTAAGATATGCCTAATTTAGTACTTGTCACTTCTTCCAGTTTGTCAATCGTCTTTTTACGGAGCCAACTGTGCGCTACAATGTTCAGATAATTGTTTGAACAATGCCTGTAGCAACGTGAACGGAGATTGTAAAGGGTGCAAGCCAGGTTTTTCAGGAAACAAATGTGACAAACGTAAGTTTTGATTCTTGTTGTTATTTTTTGGGGGAGGGGGGGATGATTTTTTTGTTTGTTTTGTCAGAGAATTATTTTTTTTTATAACGGGAGTCAAACCTGTTTGGCTTTGTGTATCCCATAATTTGGCAAACTATGAGGCTGTCTAGGGGTTAATCACTACCAAAGTACCCCCCCCCCCGAAATCTAAATTTCTATCAAATCTGTTTGGGTTTGTTTATCCCGTAATTTGGCAAACTATGCGGGTGACTAGGGGTCCAACACTACCAAAGTACCCAGGGCCGGCTCTAGGCATAGGCGACATAGGCAGCTGCCTAGGGCGCCAAATTGCTAGGGGCGCCAAATTTTAGAAAAAAAAAAAAACCTTTCTTTTTACTGTTCATGCAGAAGGGGATGGGCGTCCTAACAGATTACTCCCTAGGGCGCCAAATTGCATGGGGACGGCTCTGAAAGTACCCCCCCCCCACACACACACAATCTAAATTTCTATCAAATCTGTTGCTCTAGGGCCTTGAAGGTACTTTACGTCTAAACGGCTGGGCCCCTAAAAACTTGGAGTGGCTGGGCTTAGGGAAATATTATTATTTGGTCTGGAGATGCGTCGTTTTATCGTTGGACTTTATTACCCGAAGACCACATAAATTTGGTATTACCTGACGACAACATACTTTTTTTTTTAATTACCCGAAGACCACTTACATTTTTTATTTTAAAAGTCAATAGGGGTAAAAAAATTATTTCACTAATCAGTCAGTGGACAATTAACAAACGTGTTGCGGTATTATTATTTATTTATATCTCCGAATAATTTTTTTTATTTCAATTAATTTTGTGCACCCGGTGTGTGTGAGACAATTTAATGAATAGGGTAGACTTCTGTCATGTTTCATCTCGTTTTTTTGGTTTACAGTTTAATAGCCGATTGATGTACTATTTAAAATATGTTTGAAATACTATTTAAGGTAACGTTTCACGTACGTAACAGGTGACTGCTGAACTAGTCTACTATTGGGAGTAATTTTAGGGTTTCAAAGAGGTTCATCTGGGTGGGTGAGTAGACATTACCTTTGCGCGAAAAGTACGGCACAAATTGCCATCAAAAGGTGCAAACTGATTGACTTTCAGCGCGGTTGATAGAAAATTCAGGCCACAATTAATTATTACTATCACAAAATAAATTAACGCTCGATTTTTTTAATTATGATAATTTAATATTTCCTCACTCAAGTAAATTAAGCTAAACGTTGAATTTGTTTATTTCGCTATAAATAGATAATTTCACAACTAATATTCTAATTTGTTCATAATTGATAAGACCACAGAATATGTAGCTGAGTGGATTAGACCAAAGAATATGTAGCTGAGTGGATTAGACCAAAGAATATGCATTTTGTGGATCATCGAGCTATTTATTTATAGCTCAGTGGCTAAATACAGCAAGTCTATCGATCTTAGGAAGAAAAGAAAATGTACCGCACAGTGGCTGCTCCTCTTTTTCTTCCTCTGTTTGGGTTTTTGAGTGCTCCAGTTATACTGAGCTCAGTGGTCAATATCAGAAAGTACTGATAATTTAACATTGATGCGTTCAATTTAAGAATTGGTAGCTAATTAGTAGCACAGAGCCTTATGGATAGGCGAAACTTGGTGGCTAATTAGTAGCACAGAGCCTTATAGATAGGCGAAACTTGATAGCAGACTAAAGCATCCCCCATCCCCTTCTTAGGAATCCCCCCCTGTCGAGACTTTAAGTTTGTCAGCTATAATGAAGCACCTGAGCACATTTCTTAAGACACTGGAGTCTTAAATGACTTAACAGTTTGGTGTGTTGGGGGGGGGGGAACCCAATTTTCAAAAAAATATTACATGCCCAATATTTGCAAGCTGCTTTGAACTCACACACCTTTGACATAGACACGCCCAAATGTAACTTTGTCTTACTCAAATTTAGTTAAGCCCCCCCCCCCCAAAAAAAAAAAACAAAAAAAAACAAACCTAAAACTACAACAACAAACAAACCAAAAACTACAACAACAAACAAACCGAAAACTACAACAACAAACAAACCAAAAACTACAACAACAAACAAACCAAAAACTACAACAACAAACAAACCAAAAACTACAACAACAAACAAACCAAAAACTACAACAACAAATAAACCAAAAACCATAACAACAATGTAAGAGCGACTCTGAGTACTCATTTTAGACAACAACAGATTAATGAGCTTCCAATATAAACAAGAGATAATAATACAATATAGTATTGCTATGTCTGTCTACAGTATTAATATGTCTGTCTACAGTATTAATATGTCTGTCTACAGTATTGCTATGTCTGTCTACAGTATTGATAGGTCTGTCTACAGTGTTGATATGTCTGTCTACAGTATTAATATGTCTGTCTACAGTATTGATATGTCTGTCTACAGTATTGATATGTCTGTCTACAGTATTGATAGGTCTGTTTACAGTATTGATATGTCTGTCTACAGTATTGATAGGTCTGACTACAGTATTGATATTTCTGTCTACAGTATTAATATGTCTGTCTACAGTATTAATATGTCTGTCTACAGTATTGATATGTCTGTCTACAGTAATGATATGTCTGTCTACAGTATTGCTATGTCTGTCTACAGTATTGATATGTCTGTCTACATTATTGCTATGTCTGTCTACAGTATTGCTATGTCTGTCTACATTATTGCTATGTCTGTCTACAGTATTGATATGTCTGTCTACAGTATTGCTATGTCTGTCTACAGTAATGATAGGTCTGTTTACAGCTTTGACATGTCTGTTTAGTTCTTTCTCTTTTTTTTGTTTCTTTTTTTCATCAGACTGCAACTCTACTACGTACGGACTAAACTGCTTGCAGTCATGTCCAATAAGTTGTCTGAACAAAAAGTGTCACCGTGTAAAAGGGGCGTGTAAAGGATGCAATCCAGGCTTTCACGGCGAAAAATGTGACAAAAGTAGAATATTTCTTTTTCTAGTTCTCTTTATAATTGGATGAATTGATTCCTTTTTTTCTCATTCTATCTAATTATAAAAAATAAAAATAAAGAAAAGTGTACCCCCTGTATTATATGCAATCTGTTTGTTGCTTTTTCAAATTAAAATGACACTCATATCTTGTGGCTAAATGATAATTTAAAATTATGGAGTGGCTTGTAACAAGGATTAAGGGAACTCTCTCTCTCTCTCTCTCTCTCTCTCTCTATATATATATATATATATATATATATATATATATATATATATATATATATATATATATATATCTAATACACAATCGTCTAGCCTGGCGAGCGAGCGAGCGTAACTTCCGCGGCTAAAAATAGACTGGGGAATTCCAAAATTTTAGTCTCACTCAAGGGGAGTGAACTCTTGCTTGGCTAAAAATAGTCTTGGGAATTCCAAGTAGTGCGCAAATTATGTTAAGTTGTAAAGATGGTCAAAAGGATACAACTCAAGTATAAGGAGTATATATATATATATATATATATATATATATATGTATATATATATATATATATATATATATATATATATATATACATGACAATGTAAAATAACGTCTTCAATATTCATTAACTCTTAGCAAATATTTGTAATTATTCTATGTGCGGCTCTTTAACGCATTTCATGGATGTAACCAAAATACATATATGACTTATTGTTTCAGTGTGTGATGTTGGCTTCTACGGTGATAAGTGTACTTCCCAATGTCCAATACAATGTACCAACAAAACATGCAACAACGTCAATGGGAACTGTTCCTCTTGTAGAGCCGGATACTTGGGAGCTAAATGTCAAGGTGACTTAGTTTATTTAACGTGCACTGATAGTGATACATTTACTGATATGATATTTTTATTCGTGTTGTTTTACATTTCATTGCACATGCGTAACATTTATTCAGGTCCAGCGTATGGTATAGTCACTCTTGGTCACTTGCTGGATGGCCTCACGATCATTGTGACCAACCTAATTATTTAAAAGTTTAATTTTTCATGGATTATCATAAGGGGGCCCTAGAATATTGGGTTTACCAGTCCTGGTCACGTGGCATAGTACCTTTTGAGCTTATAGGAAAGCAAAACACGATGTCTGGCAGATTAATTCTGTTTACATAGCACAGTACATAGTCACAGGGCACAGTGCGTAGTCACAGCGAACAGCACATAGTCACAGGAAACAACACATAGTCACAGGAAACAGTATGTAGTCACAGCGAACAGCACACAGTTACACGAAACAGCACATAGTCACAGGGCACAGTATGTAGTCACAGCGAACAGCACATAGTCACACGAAACAGCACATAGTCACATGAAACAGTATGTAGTCACAGCGAACACCACATAGTCACACGAAACAGCACATAGTCACAGGAAACAGCACATAGTCACATGAAACAATATGTAGTCACAGGGAACAGCACATAGTTACACGAAACAGCACATAGTCACAGGGCACAGTATGTAGTCACAGCGAACAGCACATAATCACAGGAAACAGCACATAGTCACATGAAACAGTATGTAGTCACAGCGAACAGCATATAGTCACACGAAACAGCACATAGTCACAGGAAACAGCACATAGTCACATGAAACAATATGTAGTCACAGGGAACAGCACATAGTTACACGAAACAGCACATAGTCACAGGGCACAGTACATGGTCACAGGGTTGTCTTAAAGTAATCATTTTTGGACCTTCCTAGTCAGTGGCGTAACTTGCCTTAGTGGCACCCAGGGTGAACTTAGAAAATTCGGCGACTAAGGTTAGGACTAGTCCCAAGGCGGAACACCCTCGCCGCTCTCGTCTAATGACGCCACTGTTCCTATGGCAACCACTAATCGACCGAAATGCAAATGGTTATGATCAATACAATTAATGACTCTGCGGGTATGGGCATTCATTAGGATTTTTGGAAAAAGTTGATAAGAATTATACATGGCAAAATGTACGACACAATTAAATTATCATGCAATAAATTATTATTATTTAAAATCTGAGTATTATATATCTCTGCGTGTATGGGCATTTATTAGGATTTCTTGGAAATAGTTGATAAGAACTATACATGGCAAAATTTAAGAAAAAAATAAATTATCATGCGATACATTATCACTATTTAAAATCTGAGTATTGTATATAGTCGAATTAAAAAGTCTAACTCATTAACAGAAAGGTGAAATTTCAGAAACAAAAAATGTGTATAATCTACTTAGTTTTTTTTTTTTGTTTATCTATCTTTGCTATGACTACTAACTTTTTCACAATGCCCGCCCGCTTTCCTATCAATCAATCAATTAAACAATACAATCTTATCTCTATCCGCATGTCTAATATTGTCTAATTTAATTGAATCTAATCTAGTCTGTATGCAGTGGCGCAACTAGGGGGGGGGGGCATTGGGGGCATTTGCCCCCTCCGAAATAAAAAAAAAACAATTAAAAGATTAGACCAAAATTTGTTTAAAATAAAATACAAATATATAAATAATGTGATTTTTTAATACACGTGATTTTTTTTGCCCCCCCGCCCCCCTTGAAAGTTTGGTCTAGTTGCGCCTCTGTCTGTATGCCAACAGTTGCTGTACTGAACAGCCCATTAAAAAAAAACAACAACAACTGTACAATTAACTTTCTAGCTGTGCATTCCACCAGATCTGTGCCCTAGCAATAGATTTGGATTGAACTGCTCGTCCAACTGTAGCGACAAATGTGTGCCTCGTGACTTTGCTGCCAACTGTCATCACGTGACAGGGGCGTGTCTTATGGGGTGTGAGGACGGCTACGAAGGATACCAGTGCTTGAACAGTTAAGTCAAACGCCAAACTTCAAAATGAACTTTTTGATATTTGTGAACGTGTACTCTCATTTTTGTTCATTTTTTAAATACGGTCTCAATATTAACAAAACAAAAACATATATACACGTAGGCGGGCCAGCGCCTTACCTATTCGCCACCAGGGTGCAAACGAGTTTTGCCCCTCCTCCCCCCCTTCGCAAATAAAAATTCATTGATCACTACTTCCAATTTTTTTCAACTATTGCATTGCCTATTATACCTAAAATTAAAATTAAGTATACCACGTATTACATACATTTACAAATATTATCTTGGAAGTTATTTTTTTTTTTTAGTTTAAAATTCTCTTTTCCAGAGAAGATTTTGCCGGCTCTCCAAAGGCTGCCTCCCGGGTGCTTTGCACCAGGCCCGTAGCCAGGTCAAAGTAATCAGGGAGGCACCAATACCCAGCAAGGGGGCACCTTTACTTTTTCTTTATTTTTTCCTCTTTTTCTTCTTCTTTAAGCGGGGGGGGGGGGGAGGCACTCCACACCTATCGGGGGGGCACGCCCCCCAGTGTCCCCCCCCCCTTGGCTACGGGGTTGCTTTGCACCCATTTCATTATAGTACAGTTTGACCATACATATTAGGACAGTGTCTTTTAAAACTGTAGTCTTTATGGTTGGTTAAACATATTATATGACATTTTCCTTTTTTTCAGAAATTGATCAAAGCAAGTTTCTTTTGAACACCGGCCTGTTAATCAACTTATTATTCTGTTTTGCCATTTTCATCGTCCTGCTGGCTGCCTTAGCTCGATGGCACAAAGTTCATCGTCGGCGACAGCTTCGTCGTCCAGATAATGCTGACAATGTTTACAATAAGATGGAGTTTAGTGTCAAATCTGAACCGTCTTATGCTGAGTTTCACGTCACTGGTAAGTCTTGTGAGCATTTATAAATTATCTTCATAACCTTTTTTTTATGTTTTATATGTGGCTGTCAGACAGTGCATACTGTTGTTATGGTGTAAAATCAGTGATTCCCAAACTTTTCTGACCCAGGGACCCCTTCTCATAGTCAAAACTTGCCCACGGACCCACAAGTGAAAATGCTATATAAATGCATAGTATAAAAATGGCAAATTAAAAAAAAATAAAATTATGCTGAAGAAGTGTTTATTGAAATTTTAATATTTGTTTAAAATAAACTAATAAAAAATGATGACTTGGATAAACTTGATTTCAAGATGTTATGAGTGTAATGTTTGTGAGTACCAACCGTTAATCCTCACGAGCACTAATTTCTTGTCGGTTTTTTTCTTTTTTGTGATAAGGTTTATAACGGCACTGAACCAACGTTCTTCCAAATAGGAAGACAAAAAGTCAACAACGTCTGTATAATAACCCATAATACAGGATATAAAGTTGGGATCTCTTTTTGTAATCAGAGTTAGTGGTATCTTGGCTATAACATTGGTTCCTTATTTGAGGATATTTCAATAAACTGCTCCTGTGTTAGTACGGATAGGCTACATCTGTGTTGGGGATCTCCAAGTGAATAATGTCTTCAAATCTTTGGCTCTTCATGAAGAGCAGTTAAATGTTTACAGTAGGCAAGCTAATCTTCATATCTATTTTGCAATTTCGAAACTGAGAACATTCTTCTCTTCCGACGTTTTTTTTTGTTAAGAAAAAGTTTTGCCTCAAACGCAGACATTACTCTTTTAGTTTTAATTAAATTTAATTGGTCACCTTGTAATTTCAAATTAGTTTCGTTAAATTTGTCAAATAAATCCATGAATAAATCAATCATTTTTTGAATTAATTGAACTGTGTCGCAAATCATTGTCTTTGCTTTCAGGGAATTTCAACATTGAGTCAAAGAATGCATACAATTGATTTAAACATGATCTTTATATAAGTATAACCAACTCACTTCTGTGTGAAGTAGTAAACGATTATAGTATTCGTCGTTTTCAAACCAAGTTGAGAAAATAATTTCTAATTTTAGACATTCCTTCTGATTTTATGAACTGCTTTAATGACATAATCTAGTAATCATACAAACGTTCACTAAGACTTTTTTTTTTGCGACTAAATGATGTCGATGAATGACACAGTTGTCTTTATATCTATGGACACAATGCACTGACAATGCATTCGATACCACAGATTATACTAATCTGTGTTCGGTACAACTTGTTTTAAGTATGCCAGACAGCCTCTGCGTCTTCATACCATTGCCGGAGCACCGTCAGTAACAACATAAATTATATTAGTCAAAGGTACAGCTATAGCTTTTAGGTCGAAAAATCTTTTTAAAGTAAATAACGTTTCGTCTTTTGTATCGGTTTCCAAATATTGAGCAGATAACATTCTTGACAAAATAATTCTTCGTTTACAAATCTTACATAAGCTAAAAGTGAAGCTTCATTTCCTGGTAAACTGGACTCATCAAGATGTATAGAAAATTCAGATGTTGTTAAGTAATCACATAAATAACTTTTAATGGACAGCTAATTCGCCAATCCTTCTTTGCAGAGCCGGCCTTAGATATTTGGCGGCCCTAGGCAAAAATAAAATGGCGGCCCCTCTACATATTAATTTTATATAGTAATCATGAACAGCAAAGTTGGAATAGATAGTGACACTAGTAAACAATTTTTTTATTAATAATAATTAATTAATAGACGAAAGAATATTGTGTTCAGAATTATGAAATTTAATAGTTAGGTTTATTTACAGGACAATTTTTCTACACTTTATGCTTGCAAATTCGTCAATTAAACTTGCATAATCCAATGATGATGCTATATCATTCTCAATGGAAATCAGGGCAAGGTCTACCAGCCTATCTTGCGTCATTGTGGAGCGCAAATAAGTTTTAATTAACTTTAATTTTGAAAAACTGCGTTCCGCTGATGCAACAGTAACAGGTATTGTTAACAAAATGCGTAAAGCATTTGTAACATTTGGAAATACCTCATTTAATCGGTGTGCATTAATATACTTTAACACGTCAAGTGGTGATGTACCTTCAGGTATGACAAAAGTTAACGTTTTTAGTTCAGTAAATAAATTGAGTTCCTCGATGTCACTATCGATTTCCGTGATTGGTAAATTCGCAGAGGCAGAATTGCTAACATCTGAGAATACTTCATGTAAGTTTTTGCATTGTTTTTTTAGCATTGCGTCGTCACGATTTTTCAAGTCTGAAATTTTAAAGAGGAATCCAAAATTATTGTTAAATTGGGTTAAATGTTCAAATCATTCATTAAAAGACATTATAGCTTGATCCATCAACACGTTGAAGAAACCTATCCGATAGTTTTCTCTGGGATCTTGCACTGATTTATCTTCAGCAGATTCATATAAAAACTGTTTTTTAACTCTTTTTCGTGTCAAAGAAGTAACAATTGGTGGAAAACACTCATTTCCAGCTATTCTGTTAATGACTTTGCTGCAATTTCCGATGCCTGGAAGCCATTTTCTTTGAACGAAATAAGAAACTCACGCAACTTTTGTAGTAGCTCCAAATTTAAATCCAATTCTATGTTATCACGCTGCATCGTCTTACTTAGCAAATTTATTTTATTTAGCATTTCATACAAAACTGACAATGTTACAAGGAACGTGAAGTTTTTTAATTCTTTTGCTAGAGAATTAGCTTCTGTTCTGCAATTTGGATCATTAGCTTTTCTGAGACCTCAACCAATGCGTCATATATATCACCGATTTTATAGCGAATGGCTTTTACACTGCTCACTTTACAATCCCATCTAGTGTCGGACAATGGTTTCACTGTAAGATTTTTCACGTGTTTTTTTAGGATTTGCCATCTTTGAACTGATGCAGAAAATAAAACATAAATTTGCTGAACAATACCAAAAAAAGATTTAGCAACTACAGAGGATTTAGCCATATCTCCAAGAAGCAAGTTCAAACTGTGACAACCGCATGGCACAAACAATGCTCGTTTGTTTATTTGCAAAATTCTGGATTGAACCCCTTTATTACAACCCCACATTTTTGCGCCATTATCGTATCCTTGGCCACGGCAGTTTGCGATTGACAAACCCAGTTCATCAAGTTTTTGTAAAAATGCATTAACAAGTCCGATTCAAGTGCTATTTTCGGTTGGTATAAAACCTACAAATCGCTCCACAATATTCACAGTTTGTTCGTTTATTTCAACATACCGAATGATTAATGTCATTTGCTCTTGGTGGCTAATATCCGGTGTACAATCTAACATGACAGAATAAAACTTTGATTCAATAATGCTGGCTACAATTTTCTTAAAAATTCTCTGGCTGATCAAATGTATAAATTAATTTTGCATGGTTTTACCTAAATAGTGATCATGAATTTCATTATGGTTTATTCTGCGAAGATGTTCTTGCAAAACGGGATCAAATTTAGCTAACAGCTCTACCAATCCCAAAAAAATTTCCATTGTTAGCACAATTCAAATTTTCATTTGTTCCTCGAAATGCAAGATTATTTTTAGCCAAAGATTGGATAATAGCTAACAGTCTTTCAAGTACTCCACGCCAATGCATTTTTTCTGCATTCATTAATCTAATAGTTTCTTTATCAATCGTTATATTTCAATTCAATCTATTCTCCATTTCGATCCAGTTTATCTGCGCGGTGATGTGGTTACATGATGTTTCATGAAGGCTGACAACTGCAAGAAAATTTTTCCAGTTATTATAACCGTCAGAGGAAAATGAGTTAGAAGTGTTAGTAAACTAGCCAACGTCTGTCAAGTGGTTTCCTTTTGTAGTATGCTGTTAAAAATCGTCTCCCATCTGTTTCTGGAAAATTAAAATTTTCAATATGTATTGGACCCCGCTTAAAAACAAAAACACGCTGCTGATTGTTGAGAGATGATGGCCAACAACTAATGTCAGTCCAGTCGACTGCGTTGTCTGGATTCGTTATCTCAAGCTCTGAGACCATTATTTTTTTGGATACTTTTTTTACGTCTATTTCTGTTTGATTTTGATCTTTTCGTTTTTCCGATGTTGTTTCTTCTGTTTTGTCGGCAATGCTATCTTTTTTTCAATATGTCATGATATGCTATAGCTATATGTTCTTGCTCATTGTCTTCGACTTCGGACGCTTCACAAAGTAACTCGGAGGAGGACTCTAGAACAACGTCTGTATTTTTATCCTTCATCTTCAAGTGTTTATAAATAGCACCCTCTTGTGATTTCAATAGTTCAATTTCGACTTTTTTTCGTTTTCGTTTTTGTGCTCCGGAATCCGATTTAGTACCCTTCATGGCTGAATTTTTAATTTTAAAAAGATTAAAAGCAAATTATCAGTGTTGTGCTTATTAAAAAACATTAGTTTGTGAAAAGTGGACTTCCAAAAGGTTTAATAGCAATGATATTATTGTAATCGTTAGTTTGCGCAAGCTATTGAACGAAAATAAAATAAAAATCGTGTTTTTACATTTTTAAAACATTGTAAATAATTTGTGATCTTCTAAATTTTTTCAATAATTTTTACAAAATTGGCGGCCCCATTGAATTTGGCGGCCCTGGGCAAATGCCCAGTATGCCTAGTGCTAAGGCCGGCCCTGCTTCTTTGTACAGTAATATTACACAGTGGAATTCTTTTTATAATGTCGAATGTTGGTTTGTGCATAACGGTGGGTATTATTAACTCACTCACAGCTGGTAAAATAAGTTCTTCATGCAGGTTTCAGAACTTTGCAATCAATAAAGAAATGTTATAAGAAGCAGCAAGCACTAAAGCAGTCAATCATCTCGCTTAGATGTTGCCCCTATGAGTTGTTGCAGTGACGGTATTTTCAAATATTATTCTTTCACTGTTTGAAAAATCGTTAAATCCTTATCTTTGTTGTCTAAGACTGGGAAAATTTGTTTAATACACTTTGTATCAGCATAACATAGAACTAAATTTGATGTACGATGTACAACTCTTTTATAGTTTACGTTTATATTGTAGACACATTAATGCATGCAGCTGCATTATTCCATTCCTGTATAAGCGTGTTTTCGGCCATCTATCTCACACCGTGCCATCTAGTTGTTAACTTAATTAACTAGCGCAAATAGCTTACTTATTATTTTTTAGTTTAATTTTTATAATTAAAGAAACATAGATCATAGTTTTACTGTTATTGAACCTTGCGCGGACCCCTCTAAAGTTGTTCAGGGACCCCCCCCCAATGAATTTAATTTTCCACGGACCCCCTGAATGATACCGGGGACCCCTGGGGGTCTGTAGGGACCACTTTGGGAACCACTGGTGTAAATGTTATTATCATGCTTTATATGTGGCTGTCAGTGCTATTGTCATGATGTTAGTGGTGCGTGGCTCCGGTGTATAAGCTTATTATTCATATCAAGGGATTTCATTCATTAAAGTATGACTTAGAGACGAGGTTTGAACCCAGCCCCCCCCCGTCCCTAGGTCGACAGTCGAACGCTCTACTACGCTAGTCCACCAGTCCTCAGGCCTATTCCGAGATATATCTTAAAACGCAGCTTTAAATTCATTGTGAAATGTCTGAAGTCATTAGTTTGCCTTTCAATTTTTCTAATGTTTTGAATTATTTATTTGGACAGAAAATACTAATGACAACACGGAGGACTACGAGAACACAGAACTAGGGGTCAAAAGTGGCAAATCTTCGATGAAAGTCTCCACATCCGATGAAAGTCTAGAGAAAGACAAAGCCGATCAGAAAATATACGCTAATGTCCCTTTAGCAAAGACAGACAACTCGTAACATTGTCATTACATTTCACTAAGTAAATTTAAGAACTGGTTTCTTTTTTTGAAACGAATTAAATATTTACATTTATGCCACTTCGTTTATTGATATCCTGACACATTAACCAATGGCTATTGTCATGGAGAGAGTGTTGTTTACAGAGAACGTTATTGGTTTTATTTTACTAATATGACTTTACATAACTTTTTTACCATTCTCTGAAACCAGAAGAGTTTTCCACACACACACACACACAAAACGTTTTCCCATCCTTGGCTAAACGACAATGATTTAACTTGCCTTATATTGTTTAGCCTTTACTGACCTGGAATATGAATGACATTGTACTCGATAAGTACTGAATGTCATCATGTCACAATTATTTAATGCATTTTGAGCTGTGTAGCTACGGTGCTTAATCAAAGATGTCCATTAGGGGCCATCCATAAAAGACGTCCACCAATTGTTTGCTATTTTTTACCCCCCCTCCCCCCTTGTCCACATTTGTCCACTTTTGACTGGACCCCCCCTCCCCCCCCCCAGTTGTGGACGTCCAAAACATAAAATTTACCGAACATGAATTAATGAATATTTCGAATTTTTAAATTGGGAGAATGTAAACAATATAAAGAGTACATATTTACAAACATTTTTTTCAGAAATTAAAAATTCTAAAAATGAAAATAATTACTGTTTAAAAACATTTTATTGAATTATAATTAAAAAATGCAAAGCATTAAACCACAATTATTCAGCGGGATTGACATTCCGATTGCAGCCATTCAAATATATTTCGTATAATGACTACATCAATTTCTGGTTCATTCTCCTTGTCTGATACTTCTGCCTCATCATGTTCACAAACATGGACGACCTTGGGAATTTTTCCAGCCACTGATGGACAATAGAGATCAAAAGGCATGCTACTGTAACTGTGATCGGGCTCCAGACCAATCAGTGCAAGCCTCTGAAACAGTGATCCATAAGTACCACTACTACTCCCGATAGCTGCAGCCATGATGCCTGCTTCATGACTAACAAAAGATACAGGAGCTGGAATGAAACGTTTGGGAAATAGTTCAATATAGTTGGTTCGTCTTGCTCCACAGCACGTTACATCATTACATTTGATGATCTGCAGAAAATATTGAGACTGTTGGACATGATTCCAACACCAATTCACAGAGGGAGGTGGAAGAAATGTGTTTGTGCTGCTTGGTTCAACATACTGTGAATGCACATCATAGCCATCAGTGACAGCCTGACTCCAAACTTCAGCGAGTATTTCTCCAGCCTTTTTAAAGTTTGCTTTTTCCAGGTTTTGGTCTATAGTTTTACCATTTGCATCCAAATGGGACCCAAAATGATCATGAGGAAGAATGAGGCCGGACAGGTCATGAGACAATGGGGCCTGACAGGTCATGAGACAATGGGGCCATTCGTCGTTCTACAGCGTTGTAGGCACTGTGACCTGGAGCATGACAGGCTATAAAAAAAACATCAAGATTGTGTTTGGTAAACAATGTATATGCGGCGTTCAATGTTTTTGGATAAAGTGGGTTCTCGTCTGGGCCTCCGTCAACAGTAATAATAACTATAGGCTTTACTAATCCACCATTTGTACATGCCACATTCTTGAAAATATCCTGAGAGACAAGTACATCAAAATCTGCAACATGTGAGGCAGCAGTACTGGAGTCATGTTTACCATTCCTTATTGATATAGATGTTGGTCCAGAATAGTTGAAATAAAAATGAACAATAAAAAAAAAAAATTTTTAATTAAAATTATTTACATGAGAAAAAAAACCTTTAGTGCCGACACTACAGTCGCCATTTTGTCTGTTTCAACAACATGCATCTGTCGGCATACTTCTAACAACTTTTAAATAATAAAACGGCTTCCGATTTCTATAACTCTTTTGTCATTAAACTGGAATTTTTTGCAGTAAATTTATGCAAAAACACTACATTGTGGACATCCACTCTGTCCTCAACCCCCTCCTCCCCCCATGTCCACTTTTTGCTGAACCCCCCTCCCCCCCTTTGTGTGGACGTCTTTTATGGATGGCCCCTTATCAGCCATGTTTTATTTGTTTTTACTTTCATGTTTTGAAATGCCCAGCTAATTATGTTACTTGAATCGAAAAATATTTGCAATGAATGACAAAGCAAAAAAAAAACACTTTTATTATCAGAAGTTATCTTTGTGTTAATTATATCAAATTATAACTATCAGGTAGGCTACCTAATGTTAATTTTTCATTTATATTTAATCACACGTTTTTGATATTGTTTATGTTGCTTGATATTTATTCTTTTAAATAGGTAGCACTTTCTTGTATGTAATTATTTGCTTTGGAATATTTAATCCGAGTATCATTTTGATGTTTTTTTTTTAATTAGTAAAAAAAAATGTCTGCCAAGTACTGGAGTAAATAATTATTTAGAAAGGCCAGAGAGCCAACGAGGCAGATATAGTAGACAAGTACTGGAAAATAATTATTATGAAAGGCCAGAGAGCCAACGAGGCAGATGTATTAGCCAAAAGGTTGTCTGATTCCAGTACAAAGAGCCGTTCTTACGGATGGGTTTAACAAAGCCCGTTTAGTGCCCCACAACTAAAAAAAATCTGTTATTAGAGCCCCCCCCCCCAAAGGAAAGGGTATGCCAGTAGCCACATAATTCTGCATGTGTATGTGTGTGTGGTGGAATGAGGTCAACTTGTTTCTGCAATTTATGTGGCCACTGAATGCTGAACTTGATAAAAATCAGTACAATAGTGACACGCCCTGTGGTACTTGTAGTTTACTTTCCCACAAGCCCTGTGGTACTTTTACTAAGTTTTAGTTTACTTTCCCCAACCTAGGTAAATCTGACTAATTTCATGACTGATATCCACTTACAACTATAACCAGTCTCCCAGGTACTTCAGTGTTACGGGACACAGGTATCTTCACGTACATTAATACTTTAAAAAAAGAATTTGAATAAAAAAAAATTCAATTTGAAAAAAAAAAAAGAAGCCAAATAACAAATTGGACAAAAAGATTGGCCAAGAAAAATAACAAAGGAAAGGAGGCAGTGATGAGGACAGTTGTGGGGATTGGCTCAACGCCAATATAGCAAGGGATTTTTCTTTGGTGACCTTTGTCCCTCTGGTAACCTCAGTGCATGTTCTGATCAGGAGACATAACCTTTCCATCTAAGCAGATGTTTTTTTTAACAAATGACACTATTTGGGAAATTTGTTAGACTACTAGATATGACTTTAGTACTCTGCTTTAAATTTAACAGTAAATTATTAAAATTAGCTAACACATAGACTGAGTTATATATTTCTCTTTTATTTGTTTTATTTAACTAACCACTATATTTGTTAATGGCATAAAATCTAAAATATCAGGTCCTGGAGTTTGAACAAAATGTACTAAGAAACCTATTTCATAAATATTAATCTCAATTATTGATATTACCAAACATAGTTTAAAAAAAATGAAAATATACTTAATATGCACAATAAGCATTTATTAAAAATCAATGGCTTACACACAAATAAATGTTTATAATGCTGACATTTTTATTAAACAAATAAAAGTTTGTATTTATACAAATTATATTAAATAACTTTGACTTACTGAATGGAAATCATTTTTTTTAAATTACTCAAGACATGAAATTCATTTCAGTATTTTTTTCTCACAACAAATTTTTCACCTACTAGGTGTAATTAATCAAAAGAAATACAATGTTCATGCAGAAATAATAAGTATGTTTTACCTACTGTATTCTAATGTAGAATACACAATGACTTCATGAAATTGAAAGACAAATAGCGAAAATAACCACTATAAGATTCTATACAACATTACACATTTATACAAATTTTGAGTCCATGAATTAAAATCTTCTAGAATTATGAAGCTGATAACTTTTTAATAAAAAAAGGAAAAGAATTCCCCTTGATATTATCATGTTAAAATTAATATGATGCATCGCATGGTTGCAGAAGAATGAAAGAGTACAGTCTTTCCAAATTAATTAACCTATGTTACGTTGTGAAAAAAAACAAAAGAAAGTTAATTCTTACAAAACTAAAAAATTTAAAAAAAAATATTAAAGAAAAAAAAAATTAAAAAGGTTTTCATAAAAAATACACTAAAAATAAAAAAAATTAATTCATTCTATTATACAAATATTCATATAAATTATTATTACTCAAAGTATAAGCGATGGTGATTACAATATAGTAAAGTTTCCTTAGCCCTATAGGGCCATAGGGGCAGATGAAGTACAGAATTCATTTGTTTCTATAACCTCGGCATATGAAGGTTATCACAAAGCCCAGCCGCCTTTACTTCCCCTACTTAATGTCAGGTACCCTTGTAAATCTGGGTGGACTTGTGGGATGACTTTGAAACACATTTCACCTGGAAAATTTCCATGGTTCTCACAGAGGATTGAACCCAGGACTCTCAGGTTGACAGTTGAGTATCTACACCACTCGGCCATCCGTCCCACATGATTACAATATACTGAACTAAATATATCTTTAAATTAGTTGATAAATAACAAAATTAATAAATAATCTATATATCTAGATGGATAACCATACTTATATGTTAAGTATTGATAATTTATACAAATATGCGTATGATAAAATTCATTATTTTTTTAATATATTGTGTATTTAAAAAAAAATTATATATATATAAATTTTCCCCTTTCAGGTATTTTCAATACACAAAAAATTAATCCTTTAATAATCTTGATAATGAAAAACTAACTGGGTTATTTATCAAATCTATGTAACATTTCTTTTCCCTCCAGATTAGCAATGAGAGTAGAATTAGAACATTAGTTTGGTAAGCTCATTGCCTTTAATGAATAATTTAATTTATTTATTAAAAATTAAAGCTAAGCTGATTTCATTTTTCTGCATCTCATTCAATAAATGCAAATCTAATTAATTCAAATTAATAATAATATTATTGGCCATTTTTTTTTAAATACCAAAATAGACATTTATCATTAGACATTACCATTAGAAGAAAAATCAGCTTTCATAAATAACATTTATAGTTAATGAGCATGTTTCGCAGCACACAATGTCATAATGAAATTTATACTCTGTTTCTGTAACTATATATTTACTGCCACATCGGCAAGGGTATGTAAACATATGGTCCTCCAGGTCGAATTCTTTAAAAGAAACAGTCTCCTGAATAGGAAGATCCTGAACAAGACTTCGTTCATGCCATAATGAATCATACTGTGCTCTCAGCTGAGGGTCACATAAAGTTTTCCAGGCTCTGTCTATTTTAATGAACATTTCTGAACTCAGTTTTAAGTCAAGTTCTGAGCCTTGATGGGCTTTTTTGTCAGGATGATGTAAACGAACTAATGTCATGTAAGACTTTTTAATTTCTTCTACTGATGCTCCTGAATCAATGTTCAGAATTTCATACAGGTTTTCCATTTTCAAGGAGAAGAAACCGTTCGTATAAATTTGTAACTTAGATTGACTCAGTCCGCGATGACTAGTGACTTGCTAAAAAAAGATCTTCAATTTTTTACCGTTAGGAATTACAGTAAAATATTTACATACTTTATATTCAGCTCACAAATTACACTTCAGTCAGAATTATTAAACAAGCAGTCTTCATAATAATAGGTAAACTGATAAGGTAAATGATAACGAAGTCGAGAATATTGATTGTAGTAGAATCCAACGGTAATTTCGTAAGATTTTATAATTTTAGCTGTCCATTTGTTAAAAAAAGATCAATGGTGTAAACTTACATTATCGTTTATAATTTACTTATCATTTATCAGTATTTTTACTAACAGTCAAATAAAAATTACGACTATTTCCCCCATGTTTTTCATCTTACAGAACTTCCGGAACCTAGTAAGACCTTCATAAACAGTTGCAGATCAAGAATTCAATATGATGGCTTTGTTTAATGACTTGAGGCCACTGTTGGCTCCCCATTATGTTGCAAACATAATACTTGCAACATTGTATTTTATTTTAAAGAGTACACCCCATGTATGTCACTGGGTTTTTAACTCATGCACACTTGAAATGGTAAGATAACTAACAAAGTAACATTTTGAAGTAACTTTTAACTTAAATTATCATTAAATTAACGCAGTGGCTCCGACCAGCCAAAACCATTTTATTAGGTTATAAGGAACATGGCATATATAAATTTATTTTTTTTCAGGATTAGGGTTATGGATAGGGTTAAGGTGTGGAGCAATATTATCTATGGCTGGTACCCGAAGTAAAAAAAAATACGGGTTCGGTCGGACTGAACCGTAGCCACTGCGTTAAATTAATACAATTTATAATTTTTGCACAAACACAATCCTATTTTTATAGCTCATTATATATAGCTAGTAATGACAGATGGTCAAGTGGGCTAGATGCTGGACTGTCCACCTGAGAGTCTTGGATGAGAACCAAGGGAATTTTCCCTTGTCCTTGTGAAAATGGGTTAATGCCCAAGTCGGCCAAGTCCACTCAGCTTTAAATGGGTACCTGACTTAATTTGGGGAAGTAAAGGTAGTTATGCTAACCACACAACGCCTTTATGTGCCAAGGATACAGAAACAGATGAATTGTACACTTCATCTGCCCTGATGGCCCTTCACTTCAGGGCTAAGGAAACTTTACTTTTTGATATATATTGACTTTGAATAGTAAATTACACAGAAGACACTGTTTAGAAACTCATGATGCACACCACGAAGTGCTCCACTTGAAAAATTTTTTTTTTAGCTTTTATACTTTGCTAATTTCAGAATTTCTGTATCTTCAACCAATTACAGATGGTGAATTATAACTATTAGCATTGAAAAAATTAGTTCATGCTATTATAAATGTACACCCTGCCTGACCTGAGCAAACAAACAGTAAAATTTTAACCGGCATTACTTCAGCCATATTTATACTATGATAATAAAGGTTTTACTTCTACTAAGTCTAAAGGGCATAGTAGACATCACATGAAAAAGTACTTAGCTATTAGTAATTAGACTGTCCAGACAAAGCCTAATTTTTACAAATTTATTTATATGATTCTAATTAATGATTGCATAGATGACATTTCACAGTTTTTTTAAGAAAATTACTCCTGATCAATCCTCACTGGGTCTGGAGAAATAGACGATGTATCACATAATAATCACATAATAATCTTAAAGGGCGAATAACCAACAAAAATGCAGAGCATAGAAATCTATTTTAAAATCCATATTTTCTAATTTTCCTGATTGTGTATAAATATAACGAAGTGGCTATTCGGACCCGGGTCCCAATAAAGTTCGATCGCTATTCGGACCCGAAAATCTATTTATAGATTCTTAGTAATCGAAAAACCTAAAAAAACCTACAGTCTTAGTAATCGAAAAACCATGCCACTTCTTCATTAGTATCTTGATCCCGATGACCCAACGTGTTTGATTCGTTGGCGCCATTTGACATCTTTTGCAAAGAAAACAATGTCTTATTTACTAAAAGGTCATCTGACATAGCAAAGGGTCATTATATATCCTGAAATTATGTACTTAGAATATTTATTTTAATTGAATAAAGTTTTTACTGCAACTAATGAACAAAGTTTTTGAATTTATTTTTATCATAACTGTTAACTTGCTGAATTGGAAAAAAAATGTGTGATTTAACATTTTATAAGGTGCTATCAATTTTACAGCTTCGCTCTGTAAGATAGTACCCTAAATAAAGGGGAAGTATCATTATACCCAAAGAGTTCATGAACAGAAAATAAATATACGTTTTGTCACCCACACAATGGCCCCTGTGAATTTCAAATCCCTACTGTTGGCCATTTCGGAGTTCTTGTGACAACTCGCACATAAACTTTCAGTTTAATAGTATAAATGTGTCAAAAGTGTAAGATTTATGTAACCTTCATAAACATACACCATTATAAAGAGCATAAAATGAGATTTGCATTGATGCGTAAAACATAACAATCCTTTATAAGCTGTTTTGTATTAAAAAATTACAGATCATTCTTTTTTTTTTTTTAAATCCAGATAAATGCATTGGTAATATCTCTACAGATACCATTTAATAACAAAGACAACTTTAACATTTTAAATACATTCATTATTGACATTGAGACTAAAAAATATTCTATTGTACTTAAAGAGAAATAAATACCATTATTAATTAGAATAATTTTAGTCATGGCAGGCAGCGAACAAAATTAATTAAAGCCAAATTTGAAAAAAAAGCCTCTGTATCTCAACATTATCTAACAATTTTTTTTTTACATAAAGACAAAATGTTTTAACAATCTGTATTGTTTTATATCTCATCTGTATTATTTGATTTATTTATTTTATTAATTTATTTGTAAGAATGGTTATGGAAGTTTCTTTTTAATACATCAATAAATGACAACAACAAGTATATAATACTATTACGATGTTGGTCATATATACTATGGAAACTCATTTTTCACAAGCTAAGTTTTTAAAGAAAATAATAAATATTTTTTTCATTAATGTACTACAGAAAATAAATCAAAATAAAAAAATATGCACATAATGAATTCCCAGAATGTTTTCAAGAAACCTGGTCAAAAATTTTCGTGACAAAACAATGTCGTAAAATGGAAATCTCATGGAAATTAATCTTATCATGTTATCAATTTGGTTACTAATTTTTAAAGAGTGTTTTGTGTTTTTAACTTAACAATTAAATAATACAATACCAACAATTACTCTAAAATAAAAACAATAATAAAGTTTATATGCTAAATATAATATAGCTAAGTGCATATTAGCCACGGGTCCGAATAACAATCGGACTTTATTGGGACCCGGGTCCGAATAGCGGCAGCCTCTATTGGGACCCGGGTCCGAATAGCCGCAGCCTAAATATAAATATTAATAAAAAAATTATATATATAGTTATATTTATTAACATTTTTCTAAACTTTAGTGATAAGTGAAAAAAATCCAGCAGTGAATGTTCTAGGTCAGTGGTTCTAAAAGTTTGGATTGCGACCCACTGATGAATTTTCGATGGGTCTGAGGGGTCTTGGCAAATTAAAAATTGTAGGATCAAAAATCCACATGTACATAATAACATAATAACTTTTGAAGCTCCAATTAGTCATTGTATTTTTTGTCATCACTCATTGTTTTATTGACATCTGCCATAATTCTTTTCTTTTCTAAATTTGTCAGAGAGAATGGGAGTGGCTGACATTCTTAGCCTGTGTCATTGTATTGAAAAACAGAAAACAAGGTAAAATTTCATTACTGGTTATGAATTTTGAGGATACATTTTTATTCTTTCTTTATAATCATTCAATTTCATGTTAATTTTTCTGTATAGTATTGCTTTGTAATTAAACTTGTGTAGTGTTTAAATTTAGCTGCATTGAGTTCAGATAATTTATTCTGGTTTAATTACAAGATTGAGTTAATAAAAATTAATTTCATTCTTGTATTTTTCAGCAAGCCTTGTAGAGTATGTGTCTACTGCTTGCTTGTTTACTAAGGCTTTAAGCCTTGTTTGTTTTTTCAACTACAGTCCAGCATATGGTATCCTCTACATTCTGATCTGCATAGGTAAAGTATTCCTCTTCATTAAATATATCTTCATAACACAATTTATTCAAGGACCACCAGTAAAATGACATGCGATATTGCTTGTTTTAATTGTGTATATGTTCTCAATCTGTTTTGAGTGTTTTTTTTACAAACAAAAATCATTTTCAGAATAAAAATTATTTGAAAAAAAAAAAACAACTAAGGTGGTCATCTGCACTCCAGTGTGTGTGTGTGTGTTTTGATCATTAGCCCTTAAAGGATGCAGCATTGAAAATATGTCTTGAGTGTGGCCCTGTTCAACAATAGGCTACCCATCAGCAAAATATTTGTAACTAGCTGCACCCTGCAAAAAATTAGAGATGCTTTTCATTTTAAACACTGTAGATTTACCTACAATGATTTAAATACTTTTTCTTGTTCATGTCCCAGTTACCTTCATGTTACATGCATTATAATTTTTTTTTAATAAGTGATAAGAATGAATTTTCTTTTACTACTAGCTGTACCCTGCAAAGCCTTTGCATAGAGATAGACTATTGTTCAGCTTTGATACATATTTTCAAAATAATTTTTTTTTTTTTAAGTTATGAATGAAATTAAAAAATTTAATTAGTTGTTGTTTCTCTTCCTTACAACATCCTAAAGGATAAATTATTTCAATGAAAAAAAACTGAAAAAAATTGTCAAAGAGATCTAATTAGTTGTTGTTACTTTTCATTAAAACAACCAAAAGGATAAAATATCAAAAAAAAATTAATAAGAAAGCAAACAATATCTATGAGAGGAATCAAAACTGGAAAGCCAGCAGAAAAAAAGCAGAAAAAAAGAAGCACCTTAGCCATTCAGCCACCACGTCACACAATTTAAAGAAATTGTATTGGATATCGCTTAATTATTTTGCACTACCATTTGCACTACCACTTGACTTGTAAGTCTTAAAAATATAATCTTATTTTGTAATTTAAAAATAAATCAAAACACTATTTATAAAAAGAGTGAAATATTATAATAGCTGAGAACTTAATTGTATAGAAATTAGCAGAATTTTCTTTTTTTAAATATTAGATTGAATTTTAAAAAGTACTTTATTTGCGAAATTATTTATGGCGAGCGCACTCACTATTCTCATCGTCGGATTATTACTATTGCTTACGTAATAAAAACAACAATAATTTGAATGATAGTATGTTATTATTCCATTTTAATATTTGGGACTTTTAAGTTTCATAATAAAAACCACAGAAACTATTTAAAACTGTAGATTTTTTTAAAAAGAAATATCGAATTGAGACCGGGATGGAGCCTTGTTTAATATTTTAAACTGGAATACTGTTGTATTAATTCTTTACTTTCAATTTAACGCGGAACCCACATCTCTATTATTTATATAGATTCTTCAACGCAATTCTACATCATGCAATTATTAGAAATGGTTGAAATCAGGATTTTATCAGAAACGCAGATATGAAGTGTGTATTATTATGTATACTAACAATAAACGGCTGGATAGCGAAGTCGACTCATATGCAAAGGGTACAGGGTTCAATCCCAGGTAAAGCCAGTGACTTGGAGAGGAGATTGGCACCACCAAGTCTGTAAGCCCACAGAAGGACCTTGAAAGCACATCTGTTCTGTCCATCCATTCCTCCAACGACCACAACGGTTAAGGGAATTAAAAAAAAATTTAATAATGTTAATGATCTATTTATTATTAATAAATTACGATTATCATACTTATTTACTTACTAGTCATTTTTCATTTTTATCTAAGTATATGTCACTTTTTAAAGGTTAAAGGGCTATTTTTGCAATCAAAGTTCCTGTCTCTTTATGCTCTTGACTTTGATAAATTCACCTCTGTTGCTTTAAAACAAATGTTATGTATGTGCTCTGTTGGAAATCGGACAAGTTTTAGTACTCGATAACTTAGAAAGGTTAAAAAGCTACTGATTTAGATACTGGTTGATGATTATGAAAAAAACAACTTATCAATTGATTGGTCACAATGAGATTTCACTGGCAGGTTTTTTAAACCCAAGTCTTTAGCTTATAATAAAGTAATCATATTATTCAATTATAATTTATTATGTATAACATGATAATCTTTGTGCTGTAATGAAGTATCTTTAAAAATAGCTACATTAATTTATTTTAGCTAAAAGATTAATATGATAAACTTACCACCATAAGAAATATTTCTTGTTTTTTTTATCTTTTTAAAGTAACTCTTGTTTTAAAAAGTTATTTCTTAACAATTTTTTATTTCATTTACAGCACACGTCATGTTTCTGCCAAAACCAGTGTATCAAGGACCTGAAAGCATTGTTTACTTTAGAGGACCTAATCTTTGTGTGAGTTAGCACCTATCTGGTCGAGTAATTTTAAAAGATGATAAACTTCTTAGGGCTTATTTCCATATTCCATATTTCAACTTTTTTTTTTTGTTAGAAAAATGAAATGTATGTTATCCAAGAACCTTGTCTGGTTGATTTTATCGGCCTTAATAGTATACTGTTTTTATGAAAATCTTACATCTTTTGAACAAAAAATTGTCCTGTATTTAATTTAGTACTGTTAATTATATTAGTAATATAAATTGTAGGAGGACTATAAGCAAGTAAAAGAAGTAAAGTTCCCTTAAGCCCCTAATGTCTCATGAGGGTAGATGAAGTGTGTGATTCATCTGGTTCAGTAGCCACTGCATATTGAGGGATTGTGTGGCTAGCACAATGCCCAGTGACCTTTACTTATAAGCAAGTAGAAGGGCTATAACTGAAGGATGATCTCAGAATAAACTTTATGCTGTGTGTGTTTTCAGTCAGATATCAATTCTTGGTTTATATTACATTTGTCATGTTATGTTTGATATCTCTGTTCTCAAATTTCTATTTTAACTTTTTTTTTAACAGGATGAGATTGCAAGAGACAAAAGAATTACCTGGCTGATTGCATTTTATGTGGCTTGGTCACCAAAGTGTATCAACTTAGCTCCAGTTTTTTCTGAAATTTCCAATGAGTAAGTTTACTGTGATATTTTTTCAGTAGTTTTTTGTTCATATTTAGTGGTACTAGACATTAATCTTTCTGAGAATTAGCCAATTCTTAAATCTGATTAAAAAAGAACACTTTACTTTTGAAAATCACAACAAAAATAAGTGAAATCCATATTTGTTTATTTTTTATTTTAATTTAGGTACAATTTAGAAAATTTAAAGTTTGGGAAAATAGACATTTCCAGGTATCCAAACATTGCAGAAAAGTAAGTGAAATCTTTATGAAATAAAACATTTAGATTATTCAAATGAATTTATTTTTAAACCTGTCATATTTGTGCGATAGATTAAAAAAAAAATGGCCTTTTAATTGTCAGATTTTTCTTTTTTAACATGTCTGTAAAAGTAAATGTATATTTCAGGTATCAGATAAATACTGGAGCACTGTCGCGTCAGCTGCCGACAATTATTTTATTTCAAGACGGTAAAGAGTCAGAGAGGAGACCTGTCCCAACAAAACATGTGACTCTTAAATTTGACTTCACAAAGGTATTTTATTGCGGTGTCTGAATCCACCTTTGTGGTATGCTGTTTATCCTTGACCTAGTACATGTATTACCAATCAGATATATCTCCATGGAACTATTAACCATTTACATTTTTTTTCCAATTCCCTTTATTGCAGCAAAACATTATCAAAGAATTTAAACTGAATGAAGTTTATGGGCAGTGTAAGAAAGTTCTTGCATCAAAGAAAAAACCAGCAGACAAAGCAGAGATGAAGAAAGAAAAATAAAACCTTCCTGTGTTCATTTTTGTAAATACATGCATCTATAAATACATTTTTTTTTCTATTTTCAAAATTTTATAAATTGTTGATATTTAATCCTTTTTTTTAAAAATGTGTGTGTAATAAAATAATTTAAAAAAAATAAAAAAATTACTATATGTACAAAGTTAGATCTTCAAGGGTCTGGCAAATATTTTATCACTCTTCCACATTTTAAAATTACAATAATAGATTTATCAATTTTTTTTCATGCTCATTGTTGACATTTCTTGTCAAAAATTGTTTTTTTTTTGTAAGCCAAGGTTTATCAAAGACTAAAATGCTTCTGACTCCTTTTACCTTAACATTCCTATTCTTTTTTTTTGTTTAGAAATTTTTTCATTTTCCATAAAAATATCTCACCCGTCAATGTTTTTGCTGGTGTAAGTTAACTTGTTCCAGCATAGTAGTTAGAATTTGCATGTTTTAGACATAAATGTTTTTCTATTATTAAAATAGATAATATTTCTTTATAAAGATATTAAGAAGGGGTTTAGAATGTCTGATCCTTTTCCTATTTCACTTGTCAAATTAAAAAATGTGATTTTCATTCCATATCAATACTTAGTTACCGGTACTATGCTTTCATCTATGACAGGTAACTAATATTATTTGCTTAAGTCAGTCACGGAGCCTGTAAGCTGTGTCATTATTTAATTTTAATGTGCATTTAATGAAACATTCAATTGTGTTTCTCTGTAAATATCAGTGATATTTTGTAATTAAAGAACAAAACTAAACCTAACGATGGTTAATTTAATTGCATTTATAAGTGATACAAATATTTCTTTCATAGTTTTTTTTTATTTTACTGATGCCCTGGTTATATATGATGCAGAGATTTTATTTAGAAATATGTGTTGTTTTACTTACCTTCTTAAGTTCTTTTACATAATTTGATGGTTGTACGATGATTGACCCCTCTTGCGTAATTGAAAACAAAATATTCTCCACTTTTTCCTTGCTTTCTATTTAATCAGAATAAATGTTTTTTTTTGGTCACCTCAATAGAAAATCAGCCAATGATTATTTAAATATTACTGGTTGTTTTTTTTTTTTTTGAATATAAGTTTTTGTTACAGCTGCCCGTTGTAACACTATGATAAAGTAGGTCACTTTTACATTTGTATTATCATTCTCATATTTACTACTTTTGAGTAGTAACACAACACAGTAATAAAACTTTAAGTCCTGTATCTAACAAAAATTTAAGTCCTGTATCTAACGTACAATATGATCCAATATAAATTTGCATGCTGGGTTTAACCTAGATATGGCTGTCTACGCAAAAGATGTATCAATTAAGTTGTGCTGTGCCAGAGTTTGAATTGATTGCTGTATACAATAGCTTTCTTGATGAGTTATGATCGGTACTTACTACATATTATAAATTGATTAGGAAATTGCGGACTTATTCTGGATCTTTTCCTTTCATATTACTATCTTAATGAGTAATAAGTATATGGAACTAATAATGAGCTTGTAAAGTCTTTTTTTTAACTTTTTGAAACACTTTAAAAAGTTCGGTAATTATCTTAAAAAGAAATGCTTCAACTAATGCACCATTCACATAATAACCCATAGATAATTTTTTTAGCCTAAAACATGGCATTTTGTCAATTGCGATTATAACCTCTTTAAATGGCAGCTTTTAAAAATTTGCCCTTAAATATGGCATGTCATCAAATTTGTTAAGTATAATACTGTGGTAATGTACACTTTGAATGGAAGATCTGTAAATTTTTTCAAGTTTTTTATTCCAGAAAAATATGTAACAAGCTGTAAATAAATTATTGGAAATATGTT
Organism: Bulinus truncatus; assembly: GCA_021962125.1. Taxonomy (NCBI): domain Eukaryota; kingdom Metazoa; phylum Mollusca; class Gastropoda; family Planorbidae; genus Bulinus; species Bulinus truncatus. The sequence continues at coordinate 11,292,631 of JAGDYQ010000001.1, read as the reverse complement.
TTTTTGTTTTTGTCAGTGTTTATTATACAGAATTTACATACAAGTGTGATCCTTTTTTTTAGTTATAACCAACATAGATTTATAAATACAATATATAGGCCGATTTAGATTTATAAACAGAAGATATAGGCAAAATATTTCTTACTTTAAAAAAAAAAAAAGAAATACATGCACATATGTCTGGTATAACCAATGGATGTGTAATATGACCACAGTAGAGATGTACTGAATATACTCCTTGCATTATTCATTATCAGCGATCAGATTAGTTCAATATCACAAGACATTCATAAAACATGTCTATCAATGAAACAATGGGAGAAATATAGTGGGTGGGGGGGGGGGAAATGCTTACAAAAGTATTACATATATATAAACTTCTAAACATAAACAAATTTGTTTTCTTTGAAAAGAAAAAAAAAATAGCATCAAAGCTTGTTGCTGTCACAGCAAAAGTAGACCAACATTTTGCTATTATTTTTATAATGTCAAACACAAATACTGATCACCACTGATGAGCAGAACGCTGACATTTATTTCCCCAACTTAAATTACTGTTTAACAAAACCTTACAAAAATACATCTTGACTATAAAACAATTTCACTAAGCCTTAGTAAGCAATTTTTTTTTTTTGAGCAATTATATCTCCAAGAAGTCAATAATGAAATTCAAAAGCTTGAAATCAAATTACATATAAACACTATCCTTGAAATAATTTTAGCTAGTTGAGATAACCTCAACTCTTCTGAATATATACATAAAATCTGAAAGACTGAAATGTTGTCATGTTCTTAGGACACGAATGGTGAGAAGAAAATAAGCAAAGTATGCAATGTATAACAATGTATAACGTAACACAATTACAGACTATTATTTTTTTATGGCACTTATTATGAATTACTATAAAAAGGTTATGAAATAAAATAAAAAAAAACTATTAACAAAAATGTTAAATTATTTAAATCCATGTTCTTTAAGTAAATTTGTGGCTATCACGATTCGTTGAATTTCGCTGGTACCTTCGTAAATCTCAGTGATGCGTGCATCCCTATAGTGACGTTCAGCCGGCATGTCAGTGACATATCCCATTCCACCAAGAACTTGAATAGCCTGGGAACAAAATTAATTAGGATAAAACTATTTATCGAAGTTTAATAAAAAAATTTTTTGTTAGTTACTAGTTTCTTAATGGGATATTTTTATTGCTAGGAGAATCAAATGAAATGAGTAAGTAAAAATTGAGACAGCTAGAGCAAACTTATTTTGCATACTTGACGAGATACTTATGAATACAATGAAAATGTTATAAATGATAAAACAAAATAACACTTACACAGTGGGCATTAAAAGTGGCAGCTTCTGAAGCTGCCAGTTTGGCCATAGCTGCTTCCTAAAATGACATAAAAATGTATCTAAATTAGGACTAAAACGAAAATTGGGACATTATGTATAACATATATTTAAGTATTCTGCTAACTGATTAGATTCTACCAGATAAAAAAGTTCTTAGTTGGGACGGATGGCCGATCTACCTGAGAGTCATAGGTTCGATCCTCTGTGAGAACCATGGTAATTGTTCAAAGTCGTCCCACAAGTCTAACCAGCTTTAAATGAGTACCTGACTTAAGTTGGGGAAGTAAAGGCGGCTGGTCGTTGTGCTAACCACACAATCCCTTCATATGCCAAGGTTATAATAACAGATGAATTCTACACTTCATCTGCCCCGATGGTCTGCTAGGGCTTAGGGAACTTTATAAAGTTCTTAAAACAGTGCCAAAATCAAGAGCTGGGTTGAAATGAAAAGCACAACACAAGAGACAGGATTTGATTGTATATCTCAGGTATACATATGCAAAAGATTTTATTTGAGATATTGAATAATTGGTAGAGTTCATGTTAGTAACCTCTTAGATTTTCTCCCAAAATTAAAGACTACACCCAAAAAAAAAAAAATCACCTTTGTAAAATTCTGTCCTGCATCTTTTAACATTGCAGCTTTCCATGTTAAGAGCCGTGCACTCTCTACACGTACTTCCATATCAGCAAGTTTGTTCTGTATTAATTTTTTTAATACAAGAAATGTAGTTAAATGACTTGAAACAAAAAAAAAATTAGAACGTATAAAATTTATTTAAAAAATCTAAGTCTATAATTATTTTTTTTCTAATTATTTTTATTATTTTATTACATGTTTGTTTATTTTCATATCTTTAAAGGAAAAAAAAAATTAATTACTAATAATAATGTTAAATTTGGACCTGAATGGTTTGCATTTTGGCAATGGGCATCCCAAATGACTGTCTTTTCATGGCATAGTCCACAGCACAGTCAAGTGAAGCCTAGTTTGAAAAAATTCCAGATTTTCAGTTTTACATGTAAGAGTCTGAGCAATTAAGGTTTCAAAAAGGTAATTTATAGCAGTGAAGAGAAAATGTATGACAAAAAAAAAAAAGTTGTTATTTACATGAACATTTAAAAAAAATAAATAATTAGATATTAAATGAATGAATAAATAAAATGTACATAATCTTTCCCAAACCTGTGCAATGCCAAGAGCTTGTGAAGCTATGCCAATCCTTCCTGCATCCAGTGTTTGCTTTTAAATGAGAAATTTTTATAATTTTTAACAGGTTTTATTTTTGTTTTGTAGGAAATGCAATGAAAGCACCAAAATTATAAATAAAAGTCCCTAGTTTAGAGAATCAAGAATAAATTAAGCCAACAATAAATTGAGGTATTAAATGATTGGAATTGAAATTTGATTCTATGTAATATTGATCATCAATCATCTTCATAATTATTATTACATTATTTTACTTGCCTACTTTGAAGAAAATGCATTATCTTCATTTAAAGTCTACAGATTAAACTTGTTTTAATTCTCTGATGACACTTATATTTAAAAAAAAAAAAAGGGTTAAGCAGGTAAAATGAATTTGAGAGTCACAGTTACCATGGCAATTTTAAATCCCATCCCTGGTTTGCCTAAAATGTTCTCCTCTGGTATGCTACAGTCTTCAAATATCAGGTAGCATGTTGATGTAGCTCTAATGCCCAGTTTGTCTTCTTTCTTACCAAGTGTAAGCCCTGCTGTGGGTTTATCCACAAGGAAAGCACTGATTCCCTGTTTTAAAAAAAAAAAAAGGAAAATGTATGAAGACAAATGTTTGAATGAGATCTAGATGGTTTTAAGTAGTAACTAATGTACTAACTGCTTTCACCATACACAATAGCACAAATTTAAAATTTGCATTAGGCTGAATGATATAATCATTGTGTACATTTTTAAGTCCTACACATGTGCAAAACAGAAAGTCAAAGTGAAAAATTCATTTCAATATGTATTAGAACAAAAATTTCACCTTGTGCTTTAACTTCTTATCTGTAGTTGCAAAAACCTGGGATGAAAAACAATAGAAGCAATAAAGTATCATTGAAAAAAATAAAATAAATTAATAGCCCATTAAAATATGACCAACTTAACAGTCAAATTGAAATATTTAAGAAAATGTCAACATATTCATAAAATTCACAATTTAAATCAGGGGTTCTCAAACCGATATGTGGCAACCAAACAAAAGTCACCCTTTAGTGTAAAGTTTAAGTTCACAAGGATGTCATAAAAATGTTATTTTGAAGTAGATGGTGCCATTCACCCAATAAAAAAATTGGGGAACCCCAGATATAAATTATAATACAGAATTTCACATCTTTGATCAAATTATTTAGCAATAACTTCCAGGTAGAATTATTGATTAAGTTACTTACCACAGCAGCAGATGCTTCATATCCATTGGTAATCCAAGCTTTTGTTCCATTCAGAATCCACTTCCCTCCCTGCAGCTGGGCTGTTGTGGAAGCTGCCCCTGCATCACTGCCATTGCCTTGAAACGAAAAATCATCAAAAGCTGAATACTATCAAGTGACCACTAAACTAGCATTATTAGACTGATGTGTGTGGTTTGTTTTAAAACGTCCCTGTAAAGATGAGATGTTTATCTCATAAAACCTTTACACCACTTTAATAGTACATTTAGTGTAGTGCCCTTTTTACATTCTCATCTGGGATGAGAATGCAATGGGTATGAAAGTAACACGGGAGATATAGGTAGGTGGATGAACTAGAGAAATGGGATAAAAATCTTGAAAATCTAAATCGCAGAATATAAAGTGAATAGAATGGATAACCCAGATTTTCATTTTTTTTCCATCCATCAAATATCTTGACTTTAGAGCACATAGGCTATGGAATAACACAAAATCTATGTAATGAGCATTGTAACTGGATCAGAATTGTATATATATCTGCTGCAAAGACACAGGCTCACAAATTTTTGTTTAGGATGCATCAAAATAATTAAAAAGGCTTGACAAATAATTTTGTTAGCCATTTATTCATTCCATCAGATGATGCTGACCTTAAAAAAAAACAGGAAAGCTCAGATAAAAAAAGATGGTGGATTTGATAGCTTTATATTTTAGAGATCGTGCATTCTATTCATTTTATAAACAGTGACAAGGAAAAAATAAAGATCTTTTTATTTGTACTAATCATAGAGCCTACTGACCAGTACATGATTTTAAAAAGTAAATACCAGTACATGATAATAAATAAGTAAACTACCTGGTTCACTAAGTGCAAAGCAACCAATCTTCTCTCCATTTAAAAAAGGTTTTTGAAATTTTTCCTTCTGCTCTGGTGTAGCATTTTTTTTTATTGGACCAAGGTAAAGACTCTGTGAATTAAAATGATTAGTGTAATCAACACCATGATATAAATAATTTTGTACATAAATTTTAATGTAACTGTTATTAAAGACTATTAAACCAGAAAAAAGTTCTTACGTTATTAACACTTAGTATGCAACCTGTTGATGCACATCCACGGCTGATCTCTTCAATTGCTATAGCATATGCCAAATAATCCAAACCAGTTCCTCCTTCTGATTCTGGAACATCAACAGCCAACAATCCTAATTCTCCCAGTTTTTTTATCTGATAAAAATGAGTATTATGTTTCTTCACACATTATTACAAAAAAATAGACCATCAAATCTGTTTCAATAACCTCTGCATATAAAGGGATTGTACGGTTAGCACAACGTCCAGCCACCTTTACTCCCCAACTTAAAGTCAGGTACTCATTAGAGCTGACTGGACTTGGGGACTTACTCCCAAGGTTCTCACTGAGGTTTGAACTCAGGACTCTCCGTTCGACAGACGCGCATTCTACACCACACTGCCACATGTCCCCTAATATATTTTAAAGTTTTGTATATTTCCTTTATGTTCCAAAGTCAGCAATATAAATAAAGAAAGGATTTTGAAATGAGCTCCTTGTTAACCAGAAATAGACCTTTTATCACCTTAGTTAATTTATAACACCATCATAATGGTTTCTAGTCTTTATACATGTGCCTAAATACAGTTAAAAAACTGAATTAATTATAAATAAATAAATTAAACTGTCTCTGATTTCGGTGTATATAATTCTAGGAAATATTCTACATTTTAAGGTCCAATGGTACTAAAGTAAAAAAAAAAAATACTATTAATAGAAATAATATTTGGCAGTGGTTTTCAAAGTGTGGGTCATGACCCTTGAATTGCCAATGACCTTAAAGTAGGTTGCAGCTACATTTTTTTTTATAACTATTGGACCGAAATTATTATGTACATAATCATTATTCTATATTAACTTATATGTTACAAATCTACAAAGTAAAAAAAAAAATACATAAAATTAATGCCGCTTAAATATTCTTTCTTTTTACTTAGTTTTTTCTCTGCAGGTGGGTTGCACAAAACTAAATACAAAACAGATTTACAGTGGATTAAAACTTTAAGTTTGAAAACCACTACTATAGCTATCAAGTAGAGAAAATAATTTACTTGATCGGCTGGGAATTTATGCTCTTTGTCTAACTGTCCAGCTATTGGCATTAACTCTTTTTCTGCAAAATCTCTACAAGTTTTTCTCAAAAGAACATGGGATTCAGGCAGATCTATCAAACTAGAGTAAGATGCACCTTGCAGCTGCAGCAAAACATTTTTACCTAAAACATAAAAAAAAGGGTTATATATTAGCAGTACTACAAATGATGGATCAAAATTAACTAAAGTAGGTACCTTGATAAAAATTTTCATAGTGTAAATTATGTGGGATTGTGCCAAATCATACATCGAGATGAGTAATAATTAAATTAAATTTAAATAAATGATATTCATATTAATAATTACCAGCCTGATGGCGAAAAAATGCATGCCTACAGTTTCCTAATATTTTCAGCGTTGCAAAAGCCATCACTCATAAGAACTTTTTAGTTTTAGCTTGATTCAACGAAGGAGTCAATGTTGTCGTTACATGAAACATTAAAAATTAATCATAAGAAAAAAAAACACAACATGGGGTTAAAGTTCAGAGTAGTGTTTTTTTTTTACTGAAACATCACATACCTATACAAACATTAACGCATAACATTTGTACCATTTGTATATGAAGTGACGTGAAGTGTAGTTTCTCAAACTTTTCACATCCACAACCACGAAACCCCTTCTTATTTTTTGTAATACTAAGTACCCGTCGTGAAAAAAAAATACATAGTTTAAATAACAATCAATATACTATTTCCTTTTTTTAAATACTTAAACAGATAATAAACAAAAAATGCATAATAAAATAAAGTTTTTGTTTTTATATTTAACATTCTTTATAAATCAATGAGAATGATGAAATTAATTGTTTATGTTTAAACAGTGGCGTCATTAGGGGGTGCGCGACGTACCGGGTGGCACCATTTTAGGGGTGACACCAAAATTAACAGCTCTAAATTTCATAGCAGAAAAAAATCTTTATAGATTTCAAGTATTCAATGAAACGTGGCATTTTAAATTTATAAAAGAAATAAAAAAAATCCCATTAAAATATATATTTTTTCTACCATTTCAGAGATTGTATATACACATAATTAAATACTGTAAATTAAGCAATTACTATCAACTCTCTTAATAAATCTATTATTTAATTTGTCTTAAAAATAATATATTTTATCCCTAGCATTCCGTGATAGAGCAAAACTCCGATTATCGGCCTTGAAAAAGGGAGATAATTGTACAGAAATATTTTTTGTTTTTAGTTACGCAGTTTTACCCCTTCATTCAATGAAGTAAGTTTTTATTTTTAGCTTCTAAATGCATTGCACCACCAAACGTTCTGAACATTTCAAACTTCATATTTAACATTTAGTACTAACTGTTGGACTGAGCCGTGGTGGTGTGGGTAAATCGAAACCTATCAACAGAGCCTAAAGCTGATGATTTGTGGCTGAGTTCTCGGACTTGGTCATAACCACACCACTAACTCGATACTCAGTTCTTTTTACACCATTTTTTTTTTTTCATTTTTTTTGGCTGTGGCCATTTGTAGCCTGTTACGTATAGCCTGAGCCGTTATTGGTAGTTGAATACAAATAGTGTGGGGTGCTACCCGTAGTTCATCCACTGACCTACATAATAGCATATATATATATATATATATATATATATATATATAACCAGGCCCGTAGCGTGTAAAGTTTAAGCTAAACCCAAGGGCATATGTCCTTAACACGAGTTTGGGCTGCACACCCCCCCCCCCCCGCCATGAAGGCCATGATGATATGATCTAATTAGTAGGCTTTCCTTACCTCTTCTATTAGTTCATTTCACATTTCGTAATCAGTAATCTAATAGTATTGAATTCATTATAAACATTACTCCACCCTCCCCCACAAGACAATGACCAAGCTGACGTAAGGGGGACGGATGGTTGTGCGGTAAAGCGCTCGACTGTCGACCTGAGGATCCCATGTTTAATCTACGGTGAGGACCAATGGATATTTCAGGTCATCGCTTAAGTCCCCGCTATATCGGGTATGGTGGGGGATTAAAGAAGGGGGACATAAAAAAACCGTCCCATTGGTGATTTATATAGGATTTAAGAAATTTCACCTCATTCTTACAGGGGCGTCACACACACACAAATGTAAGTGGATCCCGGGGTGATAAAATGAGGGTGCGTCTTAAAGTCCAAATGCTGTTTAGCAAGGCTAAATATTATTGTTCTTGTTATGCTGATTATAAACTGGGTGCGTGAGTGAGAGAGCACGTGGGGGAGTGATCGAGCACATGGGTCAATGAGCAAGCACTTGGGTGAATGAGCAAGCACGTTGGTGTGTTAGGGAGCACGCAGGAAAGTGAGCGCGCACTAGGTTGAATGAGCAAGCACGTGGGTGAGTGAGCGAGCGAAACATGTGAGTAAGCTAGTAAACACTCGAGTGGTTGAGTAAGCTAGCCCGTGGGTGAGTGAGCGAGCACGTGGGTAAGTTAACTAGTACGTGAGTGAGTGATTATACATATGAGTGAGGGAGCGCACACGTGGGTGATTGAGCGAGCATGTGGGTGAGTAAGCGAGCGCGTGGGTGATGGAGCAAACAAGTGGCTGAGTAAGTGGGTGAGTGAACAAGTAAACACTTGATTAAGTGAGTAAAACACATGATTGTGTGAGTGAGCAAGCACATGGGGGAGTGAACGAGTACAGGGTGAATCATCGCGTGGAAGAGTGAGCAGGTGGGTAAGTGAGCATATGGGTGAGTGAATACGTGAGTGATTGAGCACGTGGGTGAGTGTGTGCGGGAGCTTGTTGGTGAGTAAGCACGAATGTGGATGATAACGTGGTTGAGTGAGTACTGTGTGAATGAGTACGTGGGTGATTGAGTACTTGGGTGAATGAGTACTGGGTGAATGAGTACGTGGGTGATTGAGTACGTGGGTGAGTGAGTACGTGGGTGAATGAGTACTTGGGTGAATGAGTACTGGGTGAATGAGTACGTGGGTGAATGAGTACGTGGGTGAATGAGTACGTGGGTGATTGAGTACTTGGGTAAATGAGTACGTGGGTGAATGAGTACGTGGGTGAATGAGTACTTGGGTGAATGAGTACTTGGGTGAATGAGTACTTGGGTGAATGAGTACGTGGGTGAATGAGTACGTGGGTGAATGAGTACGTGGGTGATTGAGTACGTGGGTGAGTGAGTACGTGGGTGAATGAGTTCTTGGGTGAATGAGTACGTGGGTGAATGAGTACGTGGGTGAATGAGTACGTGGGTGAGTGAGTACGTGGGTGAATGAGTACGTGGGTGATTGAGTACGTGGGTGAATGAGTACTGGGTGAATGAGTACGTGGGTGAATGAGTACTTGGGTGAATGAGTACTTGGGTGAATGAGTACTTGGGTGAATGAGTACGTGGGTGAATGAGTACGTGGGTGAATGAGTACTTGGGTGAATGAGTACTTGGGCGAATGAGTACGTGGGCGAATGAGAACGTGGGTGAATGAGCACTTAGGTGAATGAGTACTGGGTGAATGAGTACGTGGGTGAATGAGTACGTGGGTGAGTGAGTACGTGGGTGAATGAGTACTGGGTGAATGAGTACGTGGGTGAATGAGTACGTGGGTGAATGAGTACGTGGGTGATTGAGTACTTGGGTGAATGAGTACGTGGGTGAATGAGTACGTGGGTGAATGAGTACTTGGGTGAATGAGTACGGGGGTGAATGAGTACTGGGTGAATGAGTACGTGGGTGAATGAGTACGTGGGTGAATGAGTACGTGGGTGAATGAGTACTTGGGTGAATGAGTACGTGGGTGAATGAGTACGTGGGTGAATGAGTACGTGGGTGAATGAGTACGTGGGTGAATGAGTACCTGGGTGAATGAGTACGTGGGTGAATGAGTACGTGGGTGAATGAGTACGTGGGTGAATGAGTACTTGGGTGAATGAGTACGTGGGTGAATGAGTACGTGGGTGAATGAGTACTTGGGTGAATGAGTACGTGGGTGAATGAGTACGTGGGTGAATGAGTACGTGGGTGAATGAGTACCTGGGTGAATGAGTACGTGGGTGAATGAGTACGTGGGTGAATGAGTACGTGGGTGAATGAGTACTTGGTGAGTGAGTACGTGGGTGAGTGAGTACGTGGGTGAGTGAGTACTGGGTGAATGAGTACGTGGGTGAATGAGTACGTGGGTGAATGTGTGACGAGTGGGTGAATGAGTACGTGGGTGAATGAGTACGTGGGTGAATGAGTACTTGGTGAATGAGTACTGGGTGAATGAGTACGTGGGTGAATGAGTACGTGGGTGAATGAGTACTTGGGTGAATGAGTACGTGGGTGAATGAGTACGTGGGTGAATGAGTACGTGGGTGAATGAGTACGTGGGTGAATGAGTACGTGGGTGAATGAGTACGTGGGTGAATGAGTACGTGGGTGAGTGAGTACGTGGGTGATTGAGTACTTGGGTGAATGAGTACGTGGGTGAATGAGTACGTGGGTGAATGAGTACGTGGGTGAATGAGTACGTGGGTGAATGAGTACGTGGGTGAATGAGTACGTGGGTGAATGAGTACGTGGGTGAATGAGTACGTGGGTGAATGAGTACGTGGGTGAATGAGTACGTGGGTGAATGAGTACTTGGGTGAATGAGTACGTGGGTGAATGAGTACGTGGGTGAATGAGTACGTGGGTGAATGAGTACGTGGGTGAATGAGTACGGGGTGAATGAGTACGGGGTGAATGAGTACGTGGGTGAATGAGTACGTGGGTGAATGAGTACGTGGGTGAATGAGTACGTGGGTGAATGAGTACGTGGGTGAATGAGTACGTGGGTGAATGAGTACGTGGGTGAATGAGTACGTGGGTGAATGAGTACGTGGGTGAATGAGTACGTGGGTGAATGAGTACGGGGTGAATGAGTACGTGGTGAATGAATGAGTACGTGGGTGAATGAGTACGTGGGTGAATGAGTACTTGGGGAATGAGTACTGGGTGAATGAGTACGTGGGTGAATGAGTACGTGGGTGAATGAGTACCTGGGTGAATGAGTACGTGGGTGAATGAGTACGTGGGTGAATGAGTACGTGGGTGAATGAGTACTTGGTGAATGAGTACGTGGGTGAATGAGTACGTGGGTGAATGAGTACTTGGGTGAATGAGTACGTGGGTGAATGAGTACGTGGGTGAATGAGTACGTGGGTGAATGAGTACGTGGGTGAATGAGTACGTGGGTGAATGAGTACGTGGGTGAATGAGTACGTGGGTGAATGAGTACGTGGGTGAATGAGTACTTGGTGAGTGAGTACGTGGGTGAGTGAGTACGTGGGTGAGTGAGTACTGGGTGAATGAGTACGTGGGTGAATGAGTACGTGGGTGAATGTGTACGTGGGTGAGTGAGTACGTGGGTGAGTGAGTACGTGGGTGAGTGAGTACTGGGTGAATGAGTACGTGGGTGAATGAGTACGTGGGTGAATGAGTACTTGGGTGAATGAGTACTTGGGTGAATGAGTACGTGGGTGAATGAGTACGTGGGTGAATGAGTACTTGGTTGAATGAGTACTGGGTGAATGAGTACGTGGGTGAATGAGTACGTGGGTGAGTGAGTACGTGGGTGATTGAGTACTTGGGTGAATGAGTACGTGGGTGAATGAGTACGTGGGTGAATGAGTACGTGGGTGAATGAGTACGTGGGTGAATGAGTACGTGGGTGAATGAGTACGTGGGTGAATGAGTACGTGGGTGATTGAGTACGTGGGTGATTGAGTACTTGGGTGAATGAGTACTTGGGTGAATGAGTACGTGGGTGAATGAGTACGTGGGTGAATGAGTACTTGGGTGAATGAGTACGTGGGTGAATGAGTACGTGGGTACGTGGGTGAATGAGTACGTGGGTGAATGAGTACTGGGTGAATGAGTACGTGGGTGAATGAGTACGTGGGTGAATGAGTACGTGGGTGAATGAGTACGTGGGTGAATGAGTACGTGGGTGAATGAGTACGTGGGTGAATGAGTACGTGGGTGAATGAGTACGTGGGTGAATGAGTACCTGGGTGAATGAGTACGTGGGTGAATGAGTACGTGGGTGAATGAGTACTTGGTGAATGAGTACGTGGGTGAATGAGTACGTGGGTGAATGAGTACGTGGGTGAATGAGAACGTGGGTGAATGAGTACGTGGGTGAGTGAGTACGTGGGTGAATGAGTACTGGGTGAATGAGTACGTGGGTGAGTGAGTACTTGGGTGAATGAGTACGTGGGTGAGTGAGTACGTGGGTGAATGAGTACGTGGGTGAATGAGTACGTGGGTGAATGAGTAAGTGGGTGAATGAGTACGTGGGTGAATGAGTACGTGGGTGAATGAGTACGTGGGTGAATGAGTACGTGGGTGAATGAGTACGTGGGTGAATGAGTACGTGGGTGAATGAGTACGTGGGTGAATGAGTACGTGGGCGAGTGAGCTTGCTGGTGAATGTACCACACTGTACCACTTTTTATTAATTTGTACTATTATGTACCACTATAAATCAATATGCACGATCACTGTGTACCACTATTTACCACAATATTCCACTTTTTTGTTTCATTAAACTTTTATGTACTGAGTGAGATTTTTAAATTCAAAAATCATATCATTCTTTTTTTTTTCTTTTTTTTTCTGCTTCTTCCAAATATAAACATGCTACCGGAAGTGTTCTTTGAGATTATATCTAAAAATAGCTGAACCATGCATAACCTTTTCCTTTAGAAATACCGAGGTTCAACTTTGAGGTTATCATGAATAGGTCAAAGTAATTATAAAAAATATCAACAACAAAAATAACAATAAACTATTACTTTTTGTGTTAAATATAACAGTAAAATGTGATGACCCCCAGACATGAGGGGAAATCCCATACCATATACAAATTCAAAATGGATAATTATAATTATTGAAGGTAACATATTCTCTTTCATACCCAGTGTTCCCATCCACTTACCCGACGTTTTAATAGCACGTTTCAAAGAAACGAAATACGTGTACTTGTATAGTTTAAAATATACACTGAACTAAAGTTATACATGCTTTATACAAATGTTTACTTTGTCATTTTTTTCCCCACCTATAATTAACTAATATCATTTTTATCATTTAGTTCCTGCCTTACCCAATGAGCTTGAAAAATATCTTGTTAATGTCTTCTAGTTTGATTTTACAGACAGTAACTTGAACCTACCACTGATATAAAGACCTACATACATGCACAGAAACACAAATACGAATAACCCGGTAATTGAGATAAAGAAAGACAAAACTTCAACAATAATGTAGCTGAAAAAAAGGGGATGCTCTAAAGATCAGCGAGGGGTAAATTCAGAAAAAAATAAACCTCACTTAAATAGAAAATGTGAACTTCAATAAAATGAAATGCGCTAATTTAAAAAAAAAACCGCGCTTTGACCAAAGGGACACAAACAACCTTACGCTTTGTTTAAGACGTTATTACAGTCGGCAGATGACGTCCCCTATATAAAAAAATAGTTATTATTGGTGTTATCTGAAAAAATATTACAAAGTAGAAAAACTACGTCCACATTACACACCCATTCATCACACACCCATTCATCACACACCCATTCATCACACACCCATTCATCACACACCCATATATTACACACCCACTCATTACACACCCATTCATTACACAGCATTCATCACACACCCATTCATTACACACCCATTCATCACACACCCATTCATTACACACCCATTCATCACACACTCATTCATTACACACCCATTCATCACACACCCATTAATTACACATCCATTCACCACACACTCATTCATTACACACCCATTCATCACGCACCCATTCATTACACACCCATTCATCACACACCCATTCATTACACACCCATTCATCACACACCTATTCATTACACACCCATTCATCACACACCCATTCATTACACACCCATTCATCACACACCCATTAATTACACATCCATTCACCACACACTCATTCATTACACACCCATTCATCACGCACCCATTCATTACACACCCATTCATCACACACTCATTCATTACACACCCATTCATCACACACCCATTCATTACACACTCATTCATTACACACCCATTCATCACACACCCATTCATTACACACCCATTCATCACGCACCTATTCATCACAAACCCATTCATTACACACCCATTCATTAAACACACATTCATTACAAACCCATTCATCACAAACCCATTCATTACACACCCATTCATCACACACCCATTTATTACAAAACCCATTCATTACACACCCATTCAGGAAATCGGACACTACTTTATGAAACAAGTGAATTGGTAATCTTTAGAACATCCAATAAAAAAAAGATCTAAACTTGTTTACTATGTACACATGTTAGAATAGCAAGAAAAAACCATATCCGAGGATTAGCTTTCTGTTATGAACAAAAAAAAAAGATGCATTTTAAAGGAATTGTCTACAATCTAAACTCTACAATTTTTCTCATAATATATTATCCATACAGAAAAGATGTAAGTATTACAATTTTAAATTATTATTTTTTTTATCTTGAAAAATATTGTGCACAAAGAAAACGAAAAGTTTTTAGGATTGAGGGATACTTTAAGACTTTGTAAAGAAACGCTTATTTACCTTGTTCTATTAAAAAAAGTTGTACACGATTAAATTTAACACGCTTTGTCTGGCAGTGACGTGTTCGTCATGTTGTGGGAAATTAATTATTAATTAAATTCAGTTTTTTTTAAACTAACTTCTGAAGGTTTAATAAATACCCTGACCTGAGTAGTGAGTAACGGAGTAGCTCCCCTTTTTTACCAATATTTTCTAAACATTACATAAATGTAACATATATGAATGGCTAGCTGACTATTGATAATTCGATGGGAGGATGTACAATCAATTTTTTAAATACAAAAGTATAAAATAATATTTTTGCAAGGAATCGTTTTGGACATGTGCAAGGCATACTCTACCACATCAGCAATCGATTTTAATTATATTTTTTCTGCAATATATAATATGAGACCATTTGAAGGAATATTACTTTGAGTATACTTAGTTCGGTTTTAAAATGAAACTAGTTTTTGAGACACGCAGATAAACTTAAGTTTAAAAACCAACAACAACAAAAAAAAAAAAACTAATGTCAACGAAAACATTCAAAAGTTACTTCTAGTAAAGAATCTCTGCTGAATTAAGTGACATATTGGTGACCTTATTTTCTGCGACACTTGTACATCTCTTTCAGGTATTGCCTTGACCCTTCGTAGTAGGGGTGGAGATGTCGTTGGCAGATTTCTTCCAGACGATTTTTTTTTACGGCGATTTAAGTTATCTTTTTGTTGGACCATTTTACATTAATGACGTCATATCTTTGTTCTGTGTTTTTTGTAAAGATTTTGTAAATATTACATGTATGACAAAACCAAACAAAATGTAACTTCAGAAATATAATAAGTTATTTTTGTTTAATTACTCTTGAAAAGAACAACAAAAGTATTGGTACCATACACCCATTTATTTATTTGTTAATCTGAAGAAGTTTCACTGAAATTATAATCAGCATCAGGACGATTCATCAAGAGAACAGCCATGTGACCTGGTCTGAGGGGGGGGGGGCGGGGATCTACTTCGGACTCTTTGATATAAGTTAGTAACCAGAGAAAAAAAGGACAATTAGGGAGTTATTTTTAGTACAACGAGTTCGTTATCTGAGACGCAACACGTTCAACTCACCTGTAGTGATTTTTTAGAGCATTTTCGAAAAAAATGCTCTATCGTCCCCGTTTTGTCTGTCTGTCTGTCTGTCTGTCTGTCTGTCCGTCATCACTCTAGATCTCAACAACCATAAGTCCTAGACCCATTATGAATATATCATTTTGTAGGTCTTGGCCTGCCAAGAAATGACTTTTCTCCATTTCGCGATCTGACCTCTGAGGGCCGTAAAAGGGGGCTTATAAAGTACCGTTTTTTACTATATAAGCTATATTAATAAAAGAGCGTCCTATATCTCAGCAACCATAAGTCCTAGACCCATGATGTATATATATCATTTTGTAGGTCTTGGCCTGCCATGTGTACATCAAAAGTTCATTTCGCGATAGGACCTCTCAGGGCCGGGCTTCAGGGCTCCTAAGGGGCTTATATATTATATATAGATTATAAGCTAAACAAAGGGGCGAAATCATTATTTATTTTTGTAACAGTTATTCAACATGACTTACTTCCCTTACTTTTTATAAAACCCATAATCAATGACAACTTTGCAGCACAGCTCAATCAACCAAAAGTCATCATTTGTTGGGACTTCAATCAAGATTTCAAAGAGCCCGGGGCAGAAATTGAAAATTTCTTCGAAACAAACTTCAACATTCAACTACTTTCACCAAGATTGGCAACAACAATTTATCAAACAACAATTGACGGAGTTTTCGGACGATTAAATAACTACAATTTAGAATGTTTCAATTATGAGTCCTATTTCAGTGACCACAAACCACTTGTAGTTAGATTTAAGAGAAAATTTTTTTTTTCAAATATAAAGAAACGTCTTTTTAATATCTTTTTTCAGATATATGCATTACACAATTGAATTTATAAACATTTCCAAAATTGACAAATATTTACTGAAATATAGCATACGTACTGATACACACACGAAAATGCGCTAACACGTCCTGTGTCCAGTATGGAACAGGCTTAAATTGCTTGTTTTTCCATCTGGATTTATTAGTTTTAACTTAGTTTAGTTGTAGATTAATTGTCAAGTGAATTTGTAGTAATAAATAAAAATATTAGTGTAATTATTGAACCCACGTGTCTTGAGTCATTCTATATGTAAAAAATAAAACAATATATATATATATATATATATATATATATATATATATATATATATATATACATATATTTGATCAAGAAATACACATTTTCATGACATATGACAAAATTAATTATCTTTTAACTGTCATTTAACCTAGAGCCATTACGAGCACAGTCCTTGACCCCACACTTGCAAAGAGGCCCCCTGCCAATAAAAATTTTGTGTTAAATTTGATGACGTGAAATTATGATAAAGCTTAACATCAATTCTTTTTTTTTTCCCGCATTTTTGCTGTAAAACAAGTTTCGGCTGATAACATAATTCATTTGTTTCTAATTATTATGCATTTATATTAACACATTTGGGCCTCTACAGCTTTTACCTGGGAGGAGGGGGGAGAGGTGAACACCTAAGAACGGCCATTACAGCTATTGAACTCGGTGATCAGTGCAAGAAGATTAGGGTCACTGACTTAAGGCCTGTTTCTAGGTTTTGGGAGGCTTCTTAGCTCTGAATTTAAAAAAAAAAAGTTTTAATTGTGTCATGTTATCAATTACAGTTTTTAAATGGCGCCAGGTTTCAAGAATTGGGCCTAATGTTTGCAGCCTATTATCCAATAATATTTGTGCAGCAAATAAATAGATCAAGAATGTCACACAGTGGGAACCTTTATCCTCCTCCTCCTTCCCCCCCCCCCCAGCCCCAACCCTCTTTTATCGCAAACTTTTAGTAAGGAGCAGGGGGACATTAAGAAAAAAACTCAACAATAAACACAACCTGATTTTGTTCTGTGTATGACTGTTTCTATATTGTTTGTAGGGCAGGCCCATAGCGTGCGGGGGGTCCCCCCCCTCTGCTTATTTGTTCTACTTAGTAAAATGTATACCTGCCCCCCCCCCTCTATTGCCTGGCCCCTGCTGTAAAATACCAGGCCCCTCCTGCAGAATTTTCACGCTACGGGGCTGATGCAGGACTCGATTTACCGCCAGGGATATCCCCGGCACTGAGACGTGTCATACCCGGCTCTGCTTTAGCTAATATATCCCAGCCGGGGGATGAATGCATAGACATTTATTCCCGGCTCTGCAGAAATTTATTTTCATCCCCGGCACTGGTTTTTTCTTAAATCGAGCACCGGTTGTATGTACACATAGCACTTATGGAGCTGGTATTAGGACAATTGTTACAAAAAGGGAGTTAATTAACTGTTTGCCCTCAATGTTACCGATTTATTTTAACTCGAACATGGGGGTTGCCTACGCTGGATTTGGGCTTTTTTTTTAAATATAGGGCTTGTCTTCATTATTCATCCACAATAACTTAACATTTATTCACGTTCAAGAATTACATTTACATATTGATGCACACCTAAACAACAACAACAACAATACATTTTATATTAATACCAGATTTAATTCTAAGTAAAGTCGTAACATAGTCACATGTGCTGTTTTAACAGTTACTCACTAAAGAGGACACAACGCGATGTTCAACAGGGCTGTCGCGCGTTCAATTAGAGATGAAATCAATGCGCTACATCAACAGAGTCACAATCTGACATAGGGCATTATTTTTTTTTTCAATGTGATGGCAATATGTATATATATATTGCGAGAATACTGAAGTTTTTGTTTTGCTTGTTGTGGAAACAGGGTGTTAGTTACTGGAAACATGTACGATTCATTAGTTGCCAGCTTAATCACCTTGCCAAACTGAGTGTAATATAACCTATATATATATATATATATATATATATATATATATATATATATATATAGGCATAAGCGCAGGGTCATGTTTTATTCAGACGGTTTAATCCGTTTAAGACTGGATTGACACCTCCTTCCACTAAAAATGTACATTTTCCAATGATTGAATTACACTGCAATAAATGGTCTTGGTCATTCTTGCTTTGAAAAAAAGAGTTACAGACATACTACATCCTCTTTATGGACGACGGAAAACTCGACATTGCAGAATACGACCGAAAATTGTACATGAAAAAAAATGACCATGCTCTGGAATCTGAATTAGCGTCAAAATCCATCCAGTGAGTTATTTGTAAGTTGGTTTCTAAATGTCCCGTTTGTGTAGTGAATGAATGTCATGTGATTTTTTTCAATTTTTTTTTCGATGCTAAATCTTTCTTACTTTAATATAATATAATAACAACATGGTGAATCTGGCATACACACATTGTGCAGTTATTTCTAAGTCGTCATTAATTTTGACAAAAAAAAAATAAACAAGATTTTGAAAAAAATGAATTTGTGGGAGATTCATGAATGAATCAATCAGTATTGATTTATTTTTTTTACAAATAATAATTAAAAAAAAAAAAACAACTGATTCGGAACTTGAAGATTTAGACTGACCGATTTCTAGAAATGAATTCAGTTTGGATATGAAAGTTTGACTTGACAGTGGAGCTCTTCTTTCTGTACATTCGAACTGAATCATTCATTTGTACAATCGATGAAAATGAATGCAGTAATAGGCATGGGAAGAATGCCCCGCCCTCCCCCCCCCTCCCCCCCACACTTTAGAAAAGTCTCCGAATGAGCACAACATCTCACCATTTACCGTTTTTGAAAAAAAAGCTTTGAAAAAAAATGATGTGGGACAAAACGAATTGAGGTATTATAAGCCCCCCCCCTCCCCCCCCGGGGGCACCAAAGAAAAATTTAGTTAAGATTATTTTTTGAAGGCAAAATAGATTAATAGAACAAAAGTATTGCTGGTGTATTGTGATATCTCCCCCCCCCCCCACCTTCCAGTTGCGCCAGCCGTTAAACCTGACTATGAAGGGAGCCCCCTAAATAGCTTCTGTGTGACCCCCACCCCCACCCCCACCCTAATGTTATCACGCTAGCCCTGTCAGCAGTGACAAGGTGTGGTTGAGTTGTATCCAAATGCACATTACAAAATAAAAAAAAAAAAGAACACAGTATAAAACACATTCAGACAATAACTCGTATGTTCAACACAAGAGTGTAAAAAAAAAAATCACTAATGACCCAATCAAAAAACAAAAAAAAAACGTGACAGTGTGTTTGGCTACTCTCTATCTCTTTCTCCTCTTCTTCGTTGGATCCACGATGCCCAGCTTGACCCCCAGCCACCGACACTTCGCCCGGACCTCCTCCTGCATGAGGTCGAAGCACATGGCTATGATGGACAGCCCCAGCACCAGGTACAGGGCGCACGTGATCATCTTCTCGTTGTTGTCCAGATCGTTCCCCACCCCGAAGACGTAGTCCCCGAAGCCGATGGTGCTCAGGGTTATGAAACAGAAGTAGGACCCGATCAGGTAGTCCCACTCTGCCTCCCACACGGAGAACAGCACGGCCCCGCCGAAGATGTACAGTGCCACGATGAGCAGGCTGACCGACATGGGGACGCGAATCTCCTCGGTGACGGACTGTTTTCTACGGCCCTGATCAGCGGCGGAGATCACCGTCAGCTCGCCTTCTTCGCCGCCGCACAGCAGCATGCCCGGTCTCAGGGAATCTTTGCTGGACTGCGGGACATCCCGCAGCCCTTTCTCCACGACGCTGATGTCTCTCTTCAGGGCCTGCCTGGACTCGTCGCAGTCCGAGGAGATGTCCCTCGTGGACTTGGACTTCTTGGACGCCACCGACTTGAGACTGGACGTGGTGGTCATTGTGCTGGTGGAGGCGCTGTGCTTGGCCGTCCTCTGGTTCTTGGGGCACAGCATCCAGTCCAGGCAGCTGCAGATGTATTTGTACAGCAGGCGGAAGCAGTGGGCGAAGAAGCTCCCGATATTGGATATGCACAGAAGGGTCAGGGGTATCCCGATGAGGGCGTAGAACATGGTCACCAGTCGCCCCATGTTTGTCTTCGGGGCTATGTGCCCGTAACCTGGAAAAAAATAAATAAAAAAAAAAGTATTACTGACAAAATAAAATGGAAATAGTTACGAAATGAGGTCGATGGGAACCATTTGGTTAGATCAGGGGTCGGCAACCTACGGCTCGCGAGCCGCATGCGGCTCTTTCGATGTCAAGTTGCAGCCTTCCAGTTCCATGTGCAAATAATAATAATAATATTATTATTTTATATACCTAATCATAATCAAATACCATAATATTGAAACAACAATTTTAGTGGCTCTTTAAAAGCTAAGTACATTGTAAATTATAACTTTTGGCTCTTCCGTGTCAAAAGGTTGCCGACCCCTGGGTTAGATGACTGACCAATCAATATCCAACTGAAGGCATACAAAGAAATTTATATACATATATATATATATATATAATAAACGGGACGAGAGATATACATTTTCGATAATTTTATCTCTTTATATTTATACGTATTTGTTTATTTCCAGATATTATTGAAGTGGTTGGTCATGTAGGGCCTACTGTTTGATTGTGTCCGACTGGAGTAAAACAGGTCGGACGAGTTGGGTAGCTTGCTGGCCAATGGGCCCTGTGGCAGTGTCCAGATGTTGAGATTGAGAAACACAATGGTTTACACCTTACGAGCCCTAAGTCTCGGCTCGATAAAGACGATAGTTTTGTTTATTCTCGGGATACTGGGATAAAAATGATTCTAATTCCGAAATTCCAGGAAAGCCAGGGATAAAAAAAAATATTTTTTTAAGACGCATTAAAAATTAGATTTAATAAGAGAGGTGAAAATAATTGTTTATTTTACAGTATTTTATTATGTTAATTAAAAACAATTCATGTATCGGTTGAAAAAAAATTGAATTTCAATGCGAAATTTTTAGCACAAAAAAAATAAAATAAATAAAAATAAATAAAAAAAAACTCCTCGTTTCCTTGAAAACTAGAAATAATTTAACGAAAATATGTTATTTTCAATCATTTACAAAAATCCGAAGAATGGGTGTTAGGATAGAATTCCCCAAAAGAACACCAATAATTTGAATATACTCACTGAGAATTTTGTTTGGGAAAAAAAGTTGACAACCTTGATTTCATTGCGGGTCTAGACACACCCCTTGACCTCTCTTGAACCCCCCCCCCCCTTGACACCCCTTAACCACCTCATTCACCCTATTAATCCTTAAATATATTTTTTTAACAGTTTAATAGATCGCTGCCGTTTAACCAGGTAAAGAAATGCAACAAAATTAAAAAGTGTGAAAGGATACAGGTAATTCCTCTCTGTCAGTGAGTCAGATTGTTGCCATTAAACATTTCATGCCTACGAACTGGTCGGCAAAGAAAGTTTATTTAACAATTGAACGCTGTTTTGTATTAATACAAATAACTTTTGGATTTTTTTTGTTTCTAATTACGTGAAAGAAAGGAGAAAATGAAAGGCCAAACGTAAATACCGTGCAACGGGTTAATTAACATAGAAATGTCACGTGGTGCGTTCACCCTAAACAAACTAAAGAATGATTTAAAAAAAAAAGAATGTTGAGACAAAATATTGATTCATGTTCAACCTGGGGAAATTGATTTTGAGTTTTTAAAGTTTTCTTCTGAATAAATTACAAGAAAAATGATCTTCATGGTTGCTAGAGACATGTTTATAAGGAAACATTGACAAATAGTTCATGGTCACTAGAGACATGTTTATAAGGAAACATTGACAAACAGTTCATGGTCACTAGAGACATGTTTATAAGGAAACATTGACAAATAGTTCATGGTCACTAGAGACATGTTTATAAGGAAACATTGACAAATAGTTCATGGTCACTAGAGACATATTTATAAGGAAACATTGACGAACAGTTCATGGTCACTAGAGACAGTTTATAAGGAAACATTGACAAATAGCTCATGGTCACTAACAATGTTTTTGCATTTCCTCCACATCTATGACATTTATAAGATAAACTTCTCATCATTTCAGTGAATTAAAAATATAATATAATAATAGCGATTTGGGTTCTGCGTTAAATCGAAAGTAAAGAATTAATACAACAGTATTCCAGTTTAAAAAACAATCATGCAAAAAATCGGATCTGCCCGAAGTCAAAAAATAACCCAGCCTACCGATCAAGCATAAGGGTATATAATTCTATGCAAAGGTTCTGCAGCGTACAGCTAGTAAAAAAATAATCACGCAAACAAATCTTAGTTTTAGTAGCATTTACTCAGAGCGTTTAGTTTACAATCTCTTCCAGAAGCTTCATGTTCTACAGTGAAATACAATGTGGCGAAAATCCTGGCCAGCGAAAGGTCTATAAATAGAATAAAAGAACGTTGGCCGTATTCCCTCCCGCCCACCTTCTCCAGATGAAAGATTTACTTTGTGAGTGGACAGAGATGACCACGTGAGAACGTTGTCGGAAGTGACGGACGGTGGTCCAACTTGTCACACTTGACCAGGACAGAACCCCCACCCTACACCCCCCCTTTCCGAAATGTCACCCCCTCCAGCCCTAGTTTGTTACAAGAGCAAGGGGATGAAAGACATCAAGTGCGACCTCTATAGGCAATCAAAAGGAAATGTAACAATTGATTTCAAAGAAAAGATAACTCAAATTGCAATCGTTAAAGGGAGAGAAAAATATTTGTATCAGGACCAGCTGATGTTTCGGTCTCACCGACAGCTTTATAAACTACCGAAACAAATGTTTGACACATCACTTCAAGTTAAAAGAATGGTTTTTGGAATTTTAATAAATAAAATCGAATGAAAGTTGTCTGATTTCGTGTCTGATTACGTGTCTGATTATTTCGCGTAATTGTTTCTTTGTGAGTAATTTTGAGACTGATCTATTTTAAGAGTAAATATTGAGTGAGAAAAGTTTTGTAAGACGTTGAGCCCAATTCTGTTGAAATAGACTAGAAACAGGTCATGGAAGAAACAATTCAATTCAGTCGATATGATACTGACACAGAATGTAAGTTACAGTAGAGTTATAAACATTCGAAGTTAATAAAAGGCAAAGCGATTCATTCTCAACGTAAAATTTCTTCCATAGGTAAAATAGACTTGCTATGTAGCTCGTAGGAGTTGGAAAATTAAATGAGACATAAAAAAAGTTAATACATTTGTTAAGCACATTGGGAACATAACGGACCGTCCAATTCATAAGTTTTACCCCCTTGACAATATATTCATAGGCTATACCCACCATTGCCAACTAAATGTATAGGTCATACCCACCATTGACCACTAAATGTATAGGTCATACCCACCATTGCCAACTAAATGTATAGGTCATACCTACCATTGACCACTAAATGTATAGGTCATACCCACCATTGCCAACTAAATGTATAGGTCATACCCACCATTGCCAACTAAATGTATAGGTCATACCCACCATTGCCAACTAAATGTATAGGTCATACCCACCATTGCCAACTAAATGTATAGGTCATACCCACCATTGCCAACTAAATGTATAGGTCATACCCACCATTGCCAACTAAATGTATAGGTCATACCCACCATTGCCAACTAAATGTATAGGTCATACCCACCATTGCCAACTAAATGTATAGGTCATACCCACCATTGCCAACTAAATGTATAGGTCATACCCACCATTGCCAACTAAATGTATAGGTCATACCCACCATTGACCACTAAATGTATAGGTCATACCCACCATTGACCACTAAATGTATAGGTCATACCCACCATTGCCAACTAAATGTATAGGTCATACCCACCATTGCCAACTAAATGTATAGGTCATACCCACCATTGCCAACTAAATGTATAGGTCATACCCACCATTGCCAACTAAATGTATAGGTCATACCCACCAATGCCAACTAAATGTATAGGTCATACCCACCATTGCCAACTAAATGTATAGGTCATACCCACATATGCCAACTAAATGTATAGGTCATACCCACCATTGCCAACTAAATGTATAGGTCATACCCACCAATGCCAACTAAATGTATAGGTCATACCCACCATTGACCACTAAATGTATGAGCTATACCCACCATTGACCACTAAATGTATAGTTCATACCTACCACTGACCACTAAATGTATGAGCTATACCCACCATTGACCACTAAATGTATAAGCCATACCCACCACTGACCACTAAATGCATAAGCCATACCCACCACTGACCACTAAATGTATAGTTCATACCTACCACTGACCACTAAATGTATGAGCCATATCCACCATTGACCACTAAATGTATGAGTTGTACCCACCACTGACCACTTAATGTATAGGTCATACCCAACATTGACCACTAAATGTATAAGCCATATCCACCATTGACTACTAAATGTATGAGTTGTACCCACCACTGACCACTTAATGTATAGGTCATACCCACCATTAACCACTACATTTATGAGCTATACCCACCACTGACCACTAAATGTATAAGCCATACCCACCATTGACCACTAAATGTATAAGCCATATCCAACATTGACCACTAAATGTATGAGCTATACCCACCACTGACCACTAAATGTATAGGTCATACCCACCACTGACCACTAAATGTATAAGCCATACCCACCATTAACCACTAAATGTATGAGCTATACCCACCACTGACCACTAAATTATAAGCCATACCCACCACTGACCACTAAATGTATAAGCCATTCCCACCATTGACTACTAATTATATGAGCTATACCCACCATTGACCACTAAATGTATAGGTCATACCCACCATTGACCACTAAATGTATGAGCTATACCCACCACTGACCACTAAATGTATAAGTTGTACCTACCACTGACCACTAAATGTATAAGTTATACCCACCACTGACCACTAAATGTATAGGTCATACCCACCATTGACCACTAAATGTATGAGCTATACCCACCACTGACCACTAAATGTATAAGCCATACCCACCATTGACCACTAAATTTATAAGTTATACCCACCACTGACCACTAAATGTATAAGCCATACCACCATTGACCACTAAATTTATTGACCACACATATACGCCTATATCTGTTTTTATGTGAGTATTTCTCCAAAAAAATAAGCAATTATTTAAATAATTATAGTTTCGCTTAATTTCTGGATCGCGTCGCATGTTATTTCGTTTGATTGCTTATTTAAAAATAAAATTACAGTAATTATATTGATTGATAAGGCGGCGTATTTTACGCCGCGGGATGACTAACTTGATATAATTTATTGTTGACCGGAAGCTACCAACGTAGAAGTGTAAATTATATTATTTATTTCGTTTTTTTTTTCGGATGTAATAATTGTACACATTTCCTACTGGGAGTACTGAGAGTACATACGTATATTTTATACATTCAATATGTACCCGTTTAACACACCCATACCTTAGAAATAATTAATCTTAAAAAAGGGAAGGTAAGTTATTTCAGCCGCTGGTTATTTTTTGTTATTTACCTCCCTTACAGATCACTGCATATTGATAAACCTCTTTTATTTAAAAAGCGCAAAATCTCGGCCTCAGATACAATTCTACACACAATTTGACGATTTCTTAAATACATCAGGGAAATTTGGTGCCTAGGGGAAAATGTCTTTCTCACCCTGCTCCTCGCCCTCATCCCACAAACGCTCCCCTCCCTAACTCTATGTTTTATCGCTGAGTCTGTTTTACCCAGTAAAAGATAACATAGATGTCACGTGGTGCAATCATTGCCACTTTCAAAGTCTTGATAAAAAGACTTACACAATTCATGGAAGTTTACTATGAACAGGTAGAGATAACGCACAAAGTAATTACACATTTCCCACAAAAATATCAACCTATTACATGCTTAAGATAATATTGTAGGCCTACATGTACTAACACCCACACAAATATAAAATCTTCTTATATCTTTGTGTCTTTATAGACAACGGGGAACGTTTACTGGTTTTATTTTTTTTTTTTTCATTTTTGTTTTTGGCTTTTACAACAAGTGAGTTGAAATAAATGAGATAATTCAAAAATTTAAATGGTGAAATCTGATTTCCGGTCATTAATCGGCAAAATTCTCGGCTGCCAGACTTTGAAACAGTTTGATACGTCACAAAGAATAAGAAACACTAAACAAAAATAATTTTACTTTGTTCACTTTAAGGAACTAAAAATAAGACTTTCTGGTGGTGGGCCTCATAAGACCGATTCGGCTCTCAATCTATCCTATACAGAGTCTATGCTGTGGGGCACACAAGTAAAAACACAACCAAAGACAGAGAGAGCTTCATCCACATCATTGACTGGCTGGGTTGAACTGTGGATAAGCCAGTTGCATTGAAAGGTGTGTAGACATTTGTCTTTCATCAATTACACACGTTACAT
This sequence comes from Bulinus truncatus, assembly GCA_021962125.1. Classification (NCBI taxonomy): domain Eukaryota; kingdom Metazoa; phylum Mollusca; class Gastropoda; family Planorbidae; genus Bulinus; species Bulinus truncatus. The sequence continues at coordinate 11,265,667 of JAGDYQ010000001.1, read as the reverse complement.
CACAACTTTGTTTAGGAAAACTTATTAAGAAAAATGAATACAGGAAAATTTAGCTACTTAAAATTCCGATTTCAAATGACAAAATGTATCGTCTTTTCTTTGCCCTCCTACCTGTCTTCAATGCGCCAAGACGAGAGTTCAGGGATATTTTAATTATAACTTAAATTTGTTCTTCATTACATATCAGCTACATTTTTTATTCTTTACAGTTTTATACTTAAAACTTATTACCTTAAAATTTTTTTTGCATGCGTTTTGGAATGTTTAAAACGAATTATTCCTTTTTACAATGATTCATATACAAATCATTGCCTCGGTTTTTCGTCGATTGTTTTTCGGATGTTTTCGTAAGTTCTGCAGTGTTAGTGACAGTGGTGTACCAATGTACATACAGTAGCGACAGTGGTGTACCAATGAACAGCGTCTAGGCTTACGTTTCTTTTTTCTTTCTTATTTTCTTAAGGCCTTCATCTTAAATCACGTTTGTTCTTGTATGTAAGGCAGCGGTCGGGGAACCGGGGTAAATTACCCCAAATGGGGTAAAAATGAAACTTTTTGGGGGTAAAAATGAAACTTTTGTGAGTAAAAAGTATATATTTTTAATTCACCATGGGGTAATATCAAAAGTAAGTAAAGTAAAGTTCTCTTAGCCCTAATGGGCCATCGGGGCAGATGAAGTGTAGAATTCATCTGTTTCTATAACCTCGGCATATGAAGAGATTGTGTGGTTAGAACAACGCCCAGCCGCCTTTACTTCCCCAAACTTATGTCAGGTACCCATTTAAAGCTGGGTGGACTTGTGGGACGACTTTGCACCAAATTTCACATGGAAAAATTCCATGGGCCTCACCGAGGATCGAACCCAGAACTCCACTCGGCCATCCGTCCCACATGGGGCAATATCAACTTAAACAAAAATATTTTGGGGTAATGATTAAAAAAAGTTCCCCGACCGCTGTTGTAACGGGAAGATTGAACCCATGCAGACCTGCACATCTCCCTTACAGGTTTCTTCCACACGTTTCTTATAAAATATCTCAATGAGCGAACAGTGGATATAACTGTTGGATCGCTCCCTTTATGCAATCTGTGCAGCATCATTTTTCCATAAAAGAAAAAAAAATGCCAATCGGATTAAAATAAATATAAATAAATGACGTCATCAATATCAGTGCCGCCCCCCCCCCTCCCTAAAAAAAAAAGTTACTCCAAGAAGGAATCACAAAAATAAAAAAAAATCTTTGCCAGACTGCACACAAGTGATATTATCAATCTTCTAATAGGAGACAATGGAAAAGATCGTGTGGGGGGAAATATTCGTCTACATTGGCTGTTGCCCCAATTGACAACAACACATTGCCGTTACATCTATCTTCAGCCTCCTACGTTTAATTTTATTTTATTTATCGCTACTTAATTATTGTTGTTTTTTTTTTTGGCTTTCGACAAACGAAAATATCCTCATGGTGATTCCCACGTCTTCAATCATGGAGTTACGAATGTGGTGTTTTTCTCTCTCCCGTAGAGAGCAATCCATCTGTTTGTAGATTTTTCACTTTGTAATAAGCAGCCCGACCCAATTATCTATGTATTTATCTATCATTCTGTCCGTCTATCTATCTATCTATCTATCTATCTATCTATCTATCTATCTATCTATCTATCTATCTATCTATCTATCTATCTATCTATCTATCTATCTATCTATCTATCTATCTATCTATCTATCTATCTATCTATCTATCTATCTATCTATCTATCTATCTATCTATCTATCTATCTATCTATCTATCTATCTATCTATCTATCTATCTATCTATCTATCTATCTATGTCTGTTGGTCTGCGTGACTGTCTGTCCGTCTGTGTAACTGACTAACTGACTGCCTGTCAGTTCGTTCGTATGTCTGTCTATTTACCTGTCTGCATTTCCTAATCTGGCCATCTGTCTGTCTATTTATCTGTCTGCATTTCCTAATCTGGCCATCTGTCTGTCTATTTATCTGTCTGCATTTCCTAATCTGGCCATCTGTCTGTCTATTTATCTGTCTGCATTTCCTAATCTGGCCATATGTCTGTCTATTCTATTTATCTGTCTGCATTTCCTAATCTGGCCATATGTCTGTCTATTCTATTTATCTGTCTGCATTTCCTAATCTGGCCATATGTCTGACTATTTAACTGTCTGCATTTCCTAATCTGGCCATTTGTCCGCCTATCTGTGTAGTAAAGGATCATCATCCAGTGTCTGTAATCAAAGGTACATATAGTTGAAATACGACAAGCGACATTTGTGGGCTCTAATCAAAGGTACATATAGTTGACATACGACAAGCGACATTTGTGGGCTCTAATCAAAGGTACATATAGTTGACATACGACAAGCGACATTTGTGGGCTCTAATCAAAGGTACATATAGTTGACATACGACAAGCGACATTTGTGGGCTCTAATCAAAGGTACATATAGTTGACATACGACAAGCGACATTTGTGGGCTCTAATCAAAGGTACATATAGTTGACATACGACAAGCGACATTTGTGGGCTCTAATCAAAGGCACAAATGGGGAGGGGGGAAAACTTGGACTAAATATATCTGAAGACCTAATGCAATGTACCATTGGCGGCCCACAGCGAAAACGCCATTAATCAGCCACTTGCAAATGCTAGGCCCCTAATAATCTTTGAAAATTGCCTCACCTTCCCACAGACTATAATTATCCAAATCTTAAACCATTTGATATCGTGCCCACTGACAAGTACTTCTTCTTGTGGCCTCAAAAAATGAAAGTCAAGTCAGGGGCCCCCTCTATACAGATAAAGAAAAACAACAACATCAACAACAACAACAACAACAACAACAACAACAACAACAACAACAACAACTCATGCCCTATGGATAGATTGAGCGTTTTTTATTTGTTTTTAAAATACTCATATATCGAGTTCAATTTTCTGATTGATTTTATGTGATTCCAATAATCTGTCCTAATACTAATGGAGCGATCCTGACTGATTATGAGATCCATCCCCCCCCCACCCCTTCTCCCGGATTGTTTCATCGACCTTGGGTGTGGGGAGGGGGCGATATTATTCAGTTCCACAATCACTGTACTAAGTCAGTCAATCAAATTATACAGTCTGTTATCCAGTGTCAGTCAACCAGTGTCAGTCATCCAGTGTCTGTAATCCATTGTCAGTTAACCAGTGTCTGTTATCCAGTGTAAGTTATCCATTTTCAGTTATCCAGTGTAAGTTATCCATTGTCAGTTATTCAGTGTCTGTAATCCATTGTCAGTTAACCAGTGTCTGTAATCCATTGTCAGTTAACCAGTGTCTGTTATCCAGTGTAAGTTATCCATTGTCAGTTATCCAGTGACTGTAATCCATTGTCAGTTAACCAGTGTCTGTTATCCAGTGTAAGTTATCAATTGTCAGTTATCCACTGTAATCCACTTTCTGTTATCCAGTCTGACTAATCCAGTGTCACGTATCTAGTGTCAGTCATTCGATGTATGTAATGATTACTCATAGCATGACTCATAATATACTCATAACATGACTCATAGCATGACTCGTAGCATGACTCATAGAATGCCTCTTATCATGCCTCATAGCATGTCTCATAACATGACTCATAATATGACTCATAATATGACTCATAATATGACTCATAATATGACTCACGTACACACAAACACACACACACGCAGAGACACAGAGCCGTTTTTAAAGGAACAGCGCCCTCCCCCAACCCTTAACCAAAGGCCCACTTCCGGTACACATTTCTGCCAAATATGACCCTACGGTGGTCCCCCGACAGGTAGATTAGCTCGACCCCCGGGCCTTCCCTTAAGTCTCCGTCTACAAACATAAACACTGTTAAGCACCAACCCACACGCACACTCACACTTTATTTAACATCATCTTATCTCAAGGCCATTAGCTTTTTTTTCTTCTTAAGTTCAGGTGTAGCTTGTACGTCAGCATTTGTGTGCGTGTGTGTGTGTGTGTGTGGGTGGGTGTGTGTGTGTGTGTGTGTGTGTGTGTGTACGGGGCAAGATTGTGAAAGCTTATAAAGGTTAAGTAATACTTTTGTCTTCCAATATTTCCTGTTTTTGTTCTTTAGAAGAAAGACGGGAGTTGTCTTTCCTTGACATAAATAAACAGAAGTTATTTAGCTGATGCATACCCCCTCCCACTTTTTATTAAAAAAACCCCACAAATTTGACGGGATTCTCCGATATTTCCGTTTCCTCACACCATCTACGCACGAAAAGAAATTCGGGAATTTCCTCTTACTTATCTAAAACATCAACGGTATTTTCCGATAACTTAAACAATATTCATAGAAGTCGTTGTGCAAGTCGTATTGTTTGTTTTGTCTTCTTTCACCAGAGAACACCATTCTACATTTATTTTAAGTCCCACTATTTATTTCTGAGAAATTTTTTTTTTAAAACCTCAATGAAATAAAAATTAGTAGCATCGGGTACAACGTCTTAATTAAGGCATCGGATACAACGTCTTAATTGTGGCATCGGGTACAACGTCTTAACTGTGGCGTCTTGTACAACGCCTTAAGTGTACCATCAGGTTCAACGCCCTGAACTTTACAGATGGTTGCCCCTTACTCCTTAAGGTCTTTCTTGTTTTGTTTAGAGTTGCCGGTTAAGTACTGATCAACGTCATTAGAAGGCAAGGAAAGGGTCGTATTGAATGAAACGATTAGATCGAACAAAAATGTTAAAGAAAAAGTCAATCCAGAAATAATTATTCAGATTTTTGCAATTAATACCATCAGACGTAAGGTTTCGGTTCTAGAATTTTTTTTTTAACTCAGTGGCGTAAATAGAGAAGGGTGGAGTAGGAGGTTAACTCCGAATGGGCGGCATTTGTTTTGCTGCCCGCTAGGGGCTCACACATTTAGGGCACGGAATTTGGTCGGCATTCTTATACACCGCCCCCGGCGTGAAGAACACTAGTTCAGCCATAGGCTTGGCCAGGTTTCTTTAAATATAGGATTCAATATTTACCCATATAGTACTGGTAGTTTAGTTACATATAGTACTGATAGTTTAGTTACATATAGTACTGGTAGTTTAGTTACATATAGTACTGGTAGTTTAGTTACATATAGTAGTGATAGTTTAGTTACATATAGTACTGGTAGTTTAGTTACATATAGTACTGATAGTTTAGTTACATATAGTACTGATAGTTTAGTTACATATAGTACTGGTAGTTTAGTTACATATAGTACTGGTAGTTTAGTTACATATAGTACTGGTAGTTTAGTTACATATAGTACTGATAGTTTAGTTACATATAGTAGTGATAGTTTAGTTACATATAGTACTGATAGTTTAGTTACATATAGCACTGATAGTTTAGTTACATATAGTACTGATAGTTTAGTTACATATAGTACTGATAGTTTAGTTACATATAGTACTGATAGTTTAGTTACATATAGTAGTGATAGTTTAGTTAATATTTTTATGATCTAATTTCTAAGGAGTTATATTTTTTAATTTGTACTTTTTAGTGCATTTTCATACGACCTTATTTTTAAAACGTTTTTTCAATTTTTTCTTAATTTTAATTTTCTTAATTATCATTATCATTAACTTTAATTCTGAGCCAAACACCTTATAATATAACACTGTTCAAATGTCAGCATAGCTTTGATCTTCGGTCAGTATTGATTAAATAAGAACTCTTATTGCATGCATTAGCAAACTTTTAATTCCCATTTCAATTTTTAACCCTACATAAGATGTCATCTTTTTTAACAGAATGTTGATTTTTTTAGTTTATTAAGCATATTTACTCTCGATTTCAAAACGCTTTTTTTTTAAATAACGGGACTGTGGTTTCCTGTTTTAACGTATATCTTGGGTTAGAGAGTATACTCTCAAATCTGAATTTAACCCGCTACCTGAAAGTAGTAAGTTCTACATTTTTTTGAAGTCAGATATAATGTATAAATCTATCTGATCATGAGCTCACAACTCCATATCGTTACAGTAAATATAATGATGTAAAAAAAGCGAAAATAGTGAATACTGAAATGGCGAATATACTAAACTTGTATTATATTTTATAACTAAAGCATTGGGAAATTATACAACAAAAAAAAAACAAACATGATTTTCACCTGATCTTAGTTAGCACAATAGCGTTCTACTTATACCGTAAAAGTGCTCATAGTCAAACACAGGCAGCCCGTAAGAACTCTAAAGCTCGTTATGATTCAGTGTCGAAAATAGTTTTCTTTCGGATCTCAAGGATATACATTTCTTTCGAGGTTGCCGGAATTGGAGATGTAACTTGTACCACGGAAGTACCGCCATGTAGGCATTAAATAATTATCATATTCAAATAAGCAAAGGGAGTAATACACGAAAGTCGGTCGGATGACGTATACACACACATAGGCTGATGCATTGGCCGTAATGAAGTACATGTATACAATCTTATTTCTGTTAGCCGCAAAAAAAAAAAAAAGTTTGGCGGGTGGGTGTGAAAGGAACAGGAAACGAGCAAAAAATGACAACAGCAAAAAAAAAAAAATTACAAGGCTAACCGGAATAGACTTCCTAAGAAAAAAAAAATATCTGTGAAATTAAATACTTCTACCCCCCTCCGCCTCTCCCTCCCCTCCCTCGTCCACCGGTCACTCAGTAAAAAAAAAACAACTGTACGTATTAAATTATCCTAAAAAATAAACGGGATTCGCCATGTCGCCAGCATCTAGTTGTTGACAAGGGGATATAATTCAATCATTAGTTTGTATACTAGATGTTGGTTGAGGTTCTTTGTGTTGCTCAAATAGCAAACATTGAGAAATTAATGGAAATACAGGCGGACTGACAGGCGAATAAACATGTGAGTAAATAGACAGTCCACGTTCACACAGAGACGTGAGCGTAATAAAATGAAGAGAAATAGATAGACTAGTGGGAAAAGAAACCCAAGATATATATATATATATATATATATATATATATATAAGAAAGATCTATATATATAGCGCTATAAAAACATTATTTCAGCTAACACTACAATCTAGTCAGTACTTTATATGAGATAGTTATTCAATCCAGTGAGTATTGCATTTCCGCAAGTTATTCAATCCAGTGAGTGTTTCAACTCCTTAAGTATACAGACGAATGTATACAGTGATAACTTTCTAATACAAGTATCTCATATTAATCTCATGCTCGTTGGAGCCGAACTGAAATCTGATGCAGATCTTAACAAATGAATAGTAGGTAAAAGGGAGATAACAAAATGTGAAATAAGAAAACAAGCTCGGATTATTGACCAGCTAAAAATCTAACGATGCTATGCCACGATTGCTTGCTATGATGACCAATAGGATCAACCGTCCCACCCATCACTATGACCCCCCCCACCCCTCTCTTCACCACTGTGTTCCATATCCCCACCCACCCCTAGTTGTTTCTATCTTCCACACTTTTGTAAAACAAGATCTCTCATGGGTTTCCCCCCCCCCCCCCCCGCCCTCGACATGGGCTGACCATATCAATTAGTTGCCAACCCGGTGCCACCAACACAGGAAGTGTTATAGAATATTGAGTCTCCCCCCCCCCGAACGCCCCCCCCCCCGCCCTGCCCTTCCCCCGGCCCTACTGGTCTGTCCAGAACGGACCTATCTTCGATCATTAATTAAAACGAGGCTAACATCACGAAAATTGTATCATCGACCTGCTCACGAGTTTACCTTCTCTTGAGTTCTTTTTACAGGTCTCTCGGGTCAACAGGTCAATGTAGGTCACGGGAAGGTCACTCTGTAGGCAAAATAGGTAAGGTCGATAAATCTTGACGCGAAAAAAAAATATATTTGGTTACGAGTCCCACTTACCCCTACCCCCCCCCCCCCCAGTGGCGCCAGTCTATAGACAATGTTTTTTTTTACCCTCCCTTCACCCCGTGTCACCGTGTTGGACGAGGACTGTTATGGATCTGAAACAATGAGATTCTCTAAAGTCAATAATTAATTAATTGAGAAAAAAAATATCATTAATTTTATCATTTCTTTTTTTTTAATCATTTATAAATTCCTTGTTATATTAAAAAATAATCAACGAAAACAAATTACAACCACCCAAAAAATCAAACTATAAAAAAACGAACAGGTTTCTTGTTGGGCGTGTATAGCAAAAGTTTGAGATCACTTGTCTTAGACTATGGCAGCGGACTTACACCTCTAGTTCCCATTTTGCCACCCAATCCTTCTTTTCAATATAAGTAGAATGTTTTGTGTCTTAAGGCGTTCTAGATTTCTTTTTCCATTAATGCAAGTAGTACCAGGGGGGGGGGGGCTGACCACACCTACCCCCCCCCCCTGTTGGTACACCACTGCATCTCGATCGATATTTTAGGTTCATTTATTACCACCATCTTATTTAAAATGAAAGTAATGTTCAATTGATCAAAGTAGAATATCCCGGACGATCTTGAAAAAACAAAACGTGTAAACATCAAGTAATTTGTTTATAAAAAAAAAGAAATACATTTGCCGAATAACAGACCAACACTTTAATGAGAGAAAAGGGGAAGACAACTGCGTTGAAATTAAAGTTCTAGTTTAATAATACATTGAAGAGTTGTGTTTTCTTTTCTTCTCTCTGTCGATGCTTTTTTTTTTCCATTCTTGAAACTTTATTTTTATTTTTCAGGGTTGGAGAGTTTCAAAACTCTCTACAGCAAATCTTGTCAATATGTGATGTTCTCAGGGACCGACAACTCTCGAGAAATTGATTGGACAAGTGCATGACTGGGAGGAGTTGTCACTGGCCGGTATAAATATTACAGACATAGCTGGCTGACATTATGTACAGACGTGACAAAGACTGTTTTACAAGTTAACTAACACATGCACGCGAACACCCATGGACGAACAATGCAAAGTCTTTTATTTTGTTGTATCTTATATCAATTTACAAAAATAAATAAAATAATAAAAACATTGTTTTCTAGACCGTTTTCTTTCTCTTTCATTATCTCACACAAACATCTTAAATACTTAAAAAAAAAATACTTGTTAAAAAATATTGCTATTGATTGCTATGGATTTCTGATCGAAATGAAAAGGTCGGTCACGTGGTGGCAGATGGTCAGCCGAATCGATGTGATATTGGTGATAAGATAGAGCCCCCCCCCCTTGAAATACCAGCTACTTATGTCCCTCGTGGTGCCTCTACGGGTCTTGCAGACAGGTCTTTGAGCCAATTGGCAAATACATCCAGAGGTCTACGGAAGCCCTATACGAAAGGCACCATCGTTGTCTTATTACCTATTTATATTAAATAGCAGTTAATACAGGGATGGGATCTTTAGGTATAGGGTGTGGGAGGGGGTGGTGGTGTCTAGGCGATGGCCTAGTTAGCCTTATCATAAAAAGTTTCTGCTTGTATGCTCGGCTAAGGTGGGGAAGTAGAGAAAACATTTCAAGTCTATTCTGTTATCTTTAGGACAAATACACGACCCAGGTAAGTCGGTGGAGGTTTGGTAGAGCCAAATGTGCATGCTGTCGGTTACGGTTTCGATCCCCGGCGAGCTCAACCAACCATCTACCACCTCCCGTGGCCAAATCGCACACTCGTCTGTGGCAAAGATGTGAAAAAAGAAAAGTCACAACAAAAAAACAAATTGGCTTCAAGTATCAAGATGCCGATATCTCTCATCCTTATTGAGGTTTCAATAATAGACGATCTTGCGATGGAAGCAACAGCTGTTTCTCTGGAACAGAGTCTGCATATTTTAAAGGTTGGCACAAAGTGAGAAGATTGTCAAATAGACTGTTTACTTCGACCTGCGAAGCGTCATAAATTATAGAAAAGCGTATAATGTGTTTAATGGAGCGATTATAATGAAATGAGCGACCGTCTGTCTGGTTGACAATGTCAATAATAAACATGTGTTTCGTGCATCACATTAGCATTGACACCAATCGTATGTAATTTTTAAAAAAGTTGATTGTATGTGTATGTGTGTGTGTGTGTGTGTGGGGGGAGTTGTATTGATTGTGAAGGAGAGATTGTTTACTTTAGCGTGCTATGGATTTTAAATTACATGCGTGTTCCAATGTCAAACCAATGTGGCTTCTAATGTCAGGGTGGCTTTTAATGTCAGAGATGACTTGTAATGTCAAAGGTGGCTTCTAATGTCAGAGATGACTTCTAATGTCAGAGGTGGCTTCTAATGTCAGTGGTGGCTTCTAAAGTCAGTGGTGGCTTCTAATGTCACATGTGGCTTTCAATGTCAGAGATGATTTCTAATGTCATTGGTAGCTTCTAATGTCAGAGGTGGCTTCTACAACCATAGATGAGCACTAAAGCCAGTGGTGGCTTCTAATGCTAGAAGAGTTAGATGGGTGAGTAAGACATGCTTATTATCGTCACTAATGAGACGTTTTTGTAGAGCCTTTCTTTCCTCACCACTAGGGCAGATAGTTCAATAAGCCTTGAGGCACCACGGGAAAAATAGGTGACTGGATACGTCGAGATCTGAAACAGCGATTTAGCTTAGAGCCCCTAAACGAACATTTGCCTCGGGCCCCTAATAGTCCCTTTTCCTAGGGCCCCTAAAAGTGCCTTTTCCTTTGGCCCCTAAAATACCTTTTCCTAGGGCCCCTAAATGTACCTTTTCCTAGGGCCCCTAAAAGTACCTTTTCCTAGGGCCCCTAAATGTACCTTTTCCTAGGGCCCTAAAAGTACCTTTTCCAAGGGCCCCTAAATGTACCTTTTCCTAGGGCCCCTAAAAGTACCTTTTCCTAGAATCCCTAATATTCCTTTGCACAGGGGCCTAAAAAAACCAAAGGATAGCTCTAGACATCACGACAATCTCCATTTGTTACTTCATTGTATTTTCAAAAAATTCAACAAAACATCTGATTGGATAATAAGAAAAAACTATACTGACATCATATAGCAAGCTGTTGAAAAGTTTCATTAAATGAATGTATACATTATGCGAAACAAAACATGACATCCCACTGTTGTTTCCATTATTGATAAACAAATGCAAATGTTGAACTCCCGTGACCTTGTGTGTACTTGACCTGAACCAGAGAGTTTTAGGCGGGGTCTGCATAATTTATTTACTGTCTTCCTGTACAATGGCAGGATCGAAAATAGTTTGTGTGGGTGTACCAGAAGATTGGCCAAGAGTGTCAACGCAGCAGTCGGTTAGAGGGCTGCCAACTCTTTTCCCAAACAAATATCCAGAAAAATTAGATAAAAAAATACCTAGATATATATATATATATATATATATATATATATATATATATATGCGCATATAGTCAAAATGAAAACATCTTTGAACAAATGAAAGTAATAAATGTCTATTATATACATAGAATTTTCCTATATCTAGAAGGTTTATAAAAATAAATAAAATTATCGAGATATGGAGATAAATGATCTAATTTGGTAGCTCTAGTCAAATATGACAACTTTGCAGTATTCTAAGCACAGCGAGATGGGGATGCTATATTGGTATATTTTTTTTAAAGTCTCAGTAACTATGATCTCATTATCTCTTCGATCAAATCGTACAAAGTACTAATGGGTCGGGCTTCCATGTGCTCTTTCTTCGTGGATAACAGGATTTGAACCCAAACAGCAAGAAGATCAAGCTAGAACATGCATATCGGGCTGAAAGCGCCACCAAGTGCCTAGTGTAACAGCAGCTTTATTTGTTTAAAGTATGACAAAAGTGATATACAGTCGATTCCGCTTAATTGGGACACATCGGGACCGAGGCTTTTTGTCCCAATTAAGCGGCTGTCCCAATTAAACATACAAATTTACCATTGACTTCTTGGTTTGGTTTCTTTGAGATTTGTCCCAAATAAGCGGCTGTCCCAACTAAGCGGTGTCCCAATTAAGCGGAATCCACTGTATTACGTACTGGAGTGAATTGCTGCACTTCCCTATGAGACCCCTGAAAGTGTTGTCACACTAATATTTGCAATGAAAGACACATACAATGTCAACTAACTGATCCATATTCTGATATGTTCGAGCGAGTCTCATTAACTTGAGCCAATTAGTTTCAAATGTAGTTGCAGTATTTACTTGTTCAACACTTTATAATTTTTTTTTTTTCAACGACTGACAAAATTACGGTTTTACGTCTTTTACATTTCTATTTCACAGGTAATTATTATTTCTAACAGATAATTGTTCCGACATGAAAGTTGATCGTTATTTTTGAAGTTTCTTGTTAGTATTTCACTATTTAATGCTACTTTTTATTTTTAAAAAGAAAAAAAAACCTATCGCGTTTTGTAGAATAAACAATGAAACAGAAACTGTAAATGGGAGAAATGCATGAAAAATTAAATTTTACTTTCCACCATTACCATCCTGGGCCGTTTTAAGGTCATCGTAGGCCCTATGCACTTTCAAAGTCGTAGGCCCTATGCACTTTCAAAGTCGTAGGCCCTCCCCGATTTCACTTTTTATATTTTTCAAGAATGCACCGGCACTTATTTGCCATTCTGGCTTTCGTAGGCCCTTGAAAAGTCTGTAAGCCCTAGGCACAGTGCCTACTGTGCCTATATGATAAAGCGGCCCTGTTACCATCCAACGATGAACTTCTAAGCTTCTTGAAGATGTTTCATTATGAAAATGTGTCCTGTAATAATGTATTTGATATTTCCTATGTTTGCAGTTAGCATAAATCTGATTGAGTATGAGGTCACAAGATAACTTGTGAGGGGAAATTAAAATAAAAGAATTTGTGTCTACATTTGTCATTGAATCAACCATAATGAATCTGTGTCTACATTTGTCATTGAATCAACCACAATGAATCTGTGTCTACATTAGTCAATGAATCAGCCATAATGAATCTGTGTCTACATCAGTCATTGAATCAACCATAATGAATCTGTGTTTACATCAGTCAATGAATCAACCACAATGAATCTGTGTCTACATCAGTCACTGAATCAACCACAATGAATCTGTGTCTACATCAGTCATTGAATCAACCACAATGAATCTGTGTCTACATTAGATATCTGTCTATTTATCTGTGCCCCAGTCTGTGTTGGAACAGTTGTCTATAAATATTTCCTAATGTCGGTTAAACCTGACACTAATACTGTTCTCATTTAGCTATACACGCGGTCATCCTAGAAGAGGTGGACTGGTCAGCTGTCTGGTAGCTGGCTATACTTGTAAAGACCAGTACTCCGGAACTAACTGTAAAGGACATTCTCACGGCTAGGACTAAAGGATGTCCACTAACTGTCACCACTTCGGTGATCACCCAGTGTCCGAGTGGTTGTCTATAAGAAGGGAGAGAACCAGATCTTTTGATCTGAGTCCCCGCCTCCCTTAAGGGCTCGTTTTTATTTCGCGGGATCTCATTAGCTCAGCATCAACGCAGAGTAGGAGATGTCCGTTCCGTGAGCCTCTTGTACTGTGTGTGTGTGTGTATGTTTATGTGTGTATCACTGTAGTTTTGTGACTAATAGGATCTGTCCGTCCCACGAGCCTCCTGTATTGTGTGTTAGCCTGTGTGGATCTAAAATGCTTGAAGGTGTGCGTGTGTGTAGGTGGAGAGCTTCTATTACAGATATTTATAATAAATTGGCTGTCAAGGCCCCCACCCCCACCGCCTTGGGACTACTATTTTACCGTAATCAATTACAACTTAAATAGTTCATATGTTGTTATGCTACGGGCGAATTTCATATTCTGTAAGGCCTGCATTCCCCACGGTCATACTCACCACAAAGAGCGTCGGTCAGATAAAAAGGAGATAACTTTTTAACGGGATAGTCAGACACTAAACAAATAAACTTACAGGCTGCTAAACCTGGTGAATGATAACATAATGGCAAACCTCTGAAAAATTCTTAAGCAAAGGAAGCAACACATTTCCATTGATAGTTTTTTTTTTTTTGGCGCGGAAATATTCCCAGTCGGCTGCTAAGAAACAGCGACAAGAACTCATGGAACTCACAGATTCTAATGAGTGTAGTAGTTTTATTGGTATGAAAGTTTAAGACTAAATATTTTTTTTTATTTTTATATTTCATTTATTTGGTTGATTTATTTACTTAGTACGTGAAGCACACACATTCTTTGTGTTTTGTCAGGTAAATGACCCGGATGTTGTCAGGTAAATGACCCGGATGTTGGTAAAAAAAACGATTCTCTCATTTAGAAAAGGGATGTCATTATTTTACTGTTCGGGTTGCGAATTTTTGGGTGACGAGGGAGTTCTGTAAGGTCGACACCCGAGGTACTGCTGTACACATATAACCCCCTAAACTTCAATAAAGTGTTGAAATAGTTCTTTATGTAACTACTAGTAGAAAAGAATGCTGAAGCTGGCTGAACGAAATCCGACAGAAGGGATAACAAAGGAATATACGAAATACTGAAAATAGAAAAGAACATGTGTCTTTTATTGCCTTGAACAGAATACGATATGAACAGAAATAACAAAGAAATGTATGAAATACTGGAATAGAAAATAACATTTGGCTTTTAATGCCATGAACATCCTTAAATACAACGCATACACCGCACGATATGAAAACTACCCACGGTTACAACGCATACACAGCACGATATGAAAACTACCCGAGGGAGACACACGCATAGGTTAGACGATTATGTTTTTAAGGATTGACTGAAGTATATGACTGTATTTTTATTTTGAAACTAATCTTCTTTTTGAAATAAACTTATTTTCCTACATTATACATAATACATGCTATCTTATTAATTTCAATATTTATTTACTTATTATGATAGGCTATGTCTACCAAGTGTCTACTAAACGTCTAGTAAATGCCCAACCATTTATTTCTTTGGGTATTTCCGATTCTCGGAAAACTGACGTGAAAGTAATATTGAAGTGTTCTGATAAATCAACTTAAGACCAACAATCCAGAGTATTGCTAATATAGTTTAAAATATAGCCGTGAGATTAATGAGTTGAATTAGTCGCATTCATGCAACATCGCATACATCCAGTGAAATATAATAACTCGAATATCAAGCTAGCACCGCGACAATGCTCATACATACATTCCTTCGGTTTTAGTCGGGTTTCTAGACATACAAAAAAAACGAAAATAATAATTAGGAACTGGTTGTTTGAGTAGGTTTGCGGGTATTGACGTAAGTACACATAATCTTACAGCGTTGGGCTCATTTATCTTTATCTTTCTTTTACTTGAACAGGCTAATGAAGAGATGGTTTGTGGCTTGTAATGTGTGTGATAGACAAATAGCCTACGGGGGATGTTGTGGAATTCAGTGAGATAATGATAGATCGCAGGCAGCTGAATAGAGATTGCTTGGAGGGAAGGGTTACTTTGTACGTAAAGGTAAGGCTAATGATCTATCTATCTATCTATCTATCTATCTATCTATCTATCTATCTATCTATCTATCTATCTATCTATCTATCTATCTATCTATCTATCTATCTATCTATCTATCTATCTATCTATCTATCTATCTATCTATCTATCTATCTATCTATCTATCTATCTAATCTATCTATCTATCTATCTATCTATCTATCTATCTAATCTATCTATCTATCTATCTATCTATCTATCTATCTATCTATCTATCTATCTATCTATCTATCTATCTATCTATCTATCTATCTATCTATCTATCTATCTATCTAATCTAATCTAATCTATCTATCTATCTATCTATCTATATAATCTAATCTATCTATCTATCTATCTATCTATCTATCTATCTATCTATCGGAATAATTTTAACATTCCCATCTACTTATTTGTCAGTCTATCGTCCTTCTGAATATACTATCATTCTTTCTATTTTAAACATATATATATATAAATATATTTACATATATGAATATACAGTGCTATTTTCTCTTTAAAAAAAAGGAAAGGAACTCCTATATGAAAAAAATCTGAAAAAGTACTAAAACCAAACATTTCAGTCAGTAATATACTAATATACAAAAGTCTATGGGAAAAAAGTGCAGGAACGCCGTTCCGGTGCGTTCCGCCAGAAAAAGGCACTGTAAATATGGTTATACCAGAATCTTTTTATCCAACCACTCTTTATTTAATCATGAAGTTAATCTACCTACCCAAGTATATCAGTCTAGCTACTAACTAGTTCATCAATATATCTACGAACTAATTAGTCAGTCATCGTAACGGTCAATATATTCATCTATACTCATGTCTGTCTATCTGTCGGTTTGTCTGTCACAATTCTATTGTTGTGTCCATGAGAACATCAAACTGTTTCACACAATACTATTGTTGTGTCCATGAGAACATCAAACTGTTTCACACAATTCTATTGTTGTGTCCATGAGAACATCACGCTGTTTCACACAATTCTATTGTTGTGTCCATGAGAACATCAAACTGTTTCACACAATACTATTGTTGTGTCTATAAGAACATCAAACTGTTTCACACAATTCTATTTTTTTTTTACAAAATAAATGTAAAAGCAAAACAAAAAACAACAGGCCATTTGTCTTCTGTCTTTTGAATCCACCGGGAGCCCGTAATACAAGCTTGACTAATGGGCGTCTTCTGAAACTATTTCCAGGGCCTGTCAGGTACTAAATGATTGACAAAGTAGTTGGAATCAACGTTGTAGTTTTTTTTTTCTAAAGACACAAATGTTACTTAACGCTTAGTTTCAGTCGGATAATGGGGGAACATAATATGTCATATGAAGACACTTTACATTTAGTGTCAGCCGGATAATGGGGGAACATAATATGTCATATGAAGAGACTTAACTCTTAATGTCAGCCGGATAATGGGGGAACATAATGTTTCCTATGAAGACACTTTACATTTAGTGTCAGCCGGATAATGGGGAAACATAATATGTCCTATGAAGACACTATACATTTAGTGTCAGCCGGATAATGGGGGAACATAATATGTCCTATGAAGACACTTTATATTTAGTGTCAGCCGGATAATGGGGGAACATAATATGTCCTATGAAGACACTTTACATTTAGTGTCAGCCGGATAATGGGGAACATAATGTTTCTTATGAAGAGATTTTACATTAAGTGTCAGCCGGATAATGGGGAACATAATGTGTCCCATGAACAGAATTTAATTTAGTGTCAGCCGGATAATGGGGAACACAGTGTATCATATGAAGAGACTTAACACTTAGTGTCAGCCGGAAAATGAGGAGTAAATTTTAGAAAGATGTATCTCCAGTGTTTTAATTATGTTATTCTGAACTGTAAACCTGGTAAAACTTTAGCTGTGAACTTTAAACACGTGACTCTTGTAGTGACGTTTATAATCCCACATCTGCCCAGAAATATGCCAGATGGACATCAGATCTTTTTTTCCCAAAAGATTTAAAGGGGAGGGTCAGGAAATGAAATCCCGAGGGATTGTTTAATAATTAATTATTATTATTATTTATTGATTTCCTATGCCATTAGATGGAATCAGCTCTTGAGATGTCCCAGGTTAGATATTTAGGTCTGATAGTTCGTTGTGACCTTTGACCACGCTGGAGATGTTAGCGCTGGGCTGATTCAAGGGAGGTCACCAGACAAAACAACAATGAAGTATGTTCAATTAGACAGCCATTATATACGTCATAGGGAGGGACCTCTTGGTTTGGTGTGAATTACTTGCAAGTAATGCCAAGTATTGAATTATATTTAAACTACAATTGAATTTATGAGATATTGGAATTATATTGAAGTTTTAATTACAATTGAATTTATGAGATAATGTAGTTACATTAAAAACTATAATCACATTTACAAAATTTACAAACTCACACAAACCCTTCATATGCCGAGGTTATAGAAACGGATGAAAAACCTTTTGCAAGGGTGGAGGTACTGTAGTCGATGAGGGCTATCCGAGACCGTTGTATTCACAGCTGGCGGCGGTGACGGATGTGGTCGGACACAACACCCTTCCACTCTGTCCCACTCAAGCAGACCTGCGCAGCTTTTGCCACTTCGGACTTGAGGGTACAGGCACATAACACCCTCCCCTCTGTCCGAGTGGCAGGAAAAACCCCTTGCCTTGCCATTCTGGCCGATCAGCAGTATACACACCCTGCAGGTCTGGTCATTTTGGACAAGTCTTAAAATCCTCTTTTATGCCATCCCGGAAGATGATAGCGGGCACACTCACCCCGCCGCTCTGTAGGCATGGCAGACATGCATCAGCGCCGCCAAAGATGCTGGTGCGGTAGGTACACTACATCCTATCATGCTGGCAATGGCGGCGTAAAAAAAAAAGAAGGAAAAAAAACACTTCATCTGCCCCGATGCCCCCTTACGACTAAGGGAACTTTACTTTGTTTTTTTTTTTAATTTTTCCCGTAACCCTTGGGGGTCACCTGTTTGTAGTAGCCGTTGTATGACAGGAACGTGAGTGGGCATTACAACGGTCAACTGTCTTTGAGTTTAATTGGGCCCTAGGCAGGTACGTTCATTTAGAGAAATATTGTCTTAAATACAGGTCGAGATCTTAACATTATCAAAATTTTACTGAAAGGAGGGCAGGTGGGGAGTGCGACTTTGGCTGTGGCGGGTGGGGGAAGGTGGGCGGGTGGGGAGTGCGACTTTGGCTGTGGCGGGTGGGGGAAGGTGGGCGGGTGGGGAGTGCGACTTTGGCTGTGGCGGGTGGGGGAAGGTGGGCGGGTGGGGAGTGCGACTTTGGCTGTGGCGGGGGGAAAGGGGGGTGGGTGGGGAGTGCGACTTTGGCTGTGGCGGAGGCAAAAGGGGGTCAGAGGTGGGCGCTTAGTTGGCCTATCACTGAGAACGGCTGATTTCCTACATCCAATATCAGGTACACATTTCGGGGTGTGGCTGACCCCAAGGACGTCTTGAAAGAGTCTTAAACAAAATATTCAAAGGACTCACATGGGATTGACACCGCAGGTCATCTCCCCCCCCCCCCCCCCGGTCCAAGACTTTGACCCGTCTCAATGTTATGGTTGAACTATAGTCCAGAAGGTCTTAACAACATTATAATACATCCTCCCCGCCTAAATAATTAGTATTTTGAGACTCTGCCCCCCCTCCCCCCAATATTGACTCAGCTTATGAAATACTAATGGTCCTTACTAACAGGTACTAACAGGTAAGGGTGTGGGGAGTCCTAGAGCAAAGTGCCTGATGGAGTTCAGTATCTCAGACTATCATGAATGTTCAGTATCTCAGACTATCATGAATGTTCAGTATCTCAGACTATCATGAATGTTCAGTATCTCAGACTATCATGAATGAAGGCTTAAATAATATTTCGTTTCTCCATTCACCGACCCCCCCCCCCACGCCGCCGCCCCGTATTTTCAATCATTTTATAGTAGGGCTTCAAATATGTTTGAAACAAACCAGTGGATAAAATTTTTATTTATCCGCAAAATTTTTCAAAGCAACTTAACGTATATACCCTATGCGAAACGGATTGCGCGGGGCCCATTCTGTGTAGGGATAAAAGATAGTAAGTGAAAAATAAGATTTTTTTTATTAAAAATAAATAAATTCGTCTTTGAATTTTATCCATTCTTTACAAAATACAAAATCACGATCAAAGTAACTTTACTTTACGAGCCTTACGTGTAGCGAAGTCATACAGTATATCATCAAAAATCTGTTTCCTACACAGATCACGTTCAGTAGCAAGAATTGCCGAATCCATTTTCGTATATATATATATATATATATATATATATATATATATATGTGTGTGTGTGTGTGTGTGTGTGTGTGTGTGTGTGTATTAGGGTATGGAAAAAAGCAAAAAGTAAAAAATATTTGTAAGATTCACTTGTCCGAACTAAAGCAACTAAGGGCTCAAGGCCATTTTATTTATAAGATACAGCAGGAAGTGACGCAAATGGACAGCTAACTGTTTGAAAGAAAAAAAAATTGAATGAAAACCTTTTATGTTGTCTAATTACAAACATAATGGAAAGTAATGCCAAGCAAAATTTATAAGACGAAAATCCAAAACTTGATAAAATAAGAAAGAAATGTTCAAGAATGGCTTTTAATAGAAAATGTGCTATATATTTTTTTTTGTTTACATAGAAAAATGGCACAAATCTAATTTAACAAAAGATCGCGCGCGCGCGCGTGTGTGTGTGTGTGTGAGGGGGATTTTCAAATATTTTCTGAGAAAGGTAATTTACATTTGTGAGGTTTCCGTCGCTGGTAAATTATAAAACTGGCAACATGAAGATCGGAATAGTTTTTGTGTTTCAATAATGCTTCCCCATCTGTTAATTAGAAACACTGAATGCTGTTTTGTAAATTAAGCTTTATTGCATTAGGTGCAGTGCGCAGTGTGAAGACATCACGTGACATGTGGATATGCGGGAGATATCATGAAAATAAGACAGTGAAAGAAGCTAGCCCAGTGTTTCTCAAACCTTTACGATTCACGACCGACCACGAGTATTGTTATTTTTTCGTGACCCACAAAGAGTATTGTTATCTTTTCGTGACACACTAGGAGTATTTATATGTTCTCGTGACCCACAAAGCTTATTGTTATCTTTTCGTGACCCGCAAAGAGTATTGTCATCTTTTCGTGACATACTAGGAGTATTTATATCTTCTCGCTCGTGACCCACTAAGAGTATTGTTATCTATTCGTGACCCACCAAGAGTATTCTTATCTATTCGTGACCCACTAAGAGTATTGTTATCTATTCGTGACCCACCAAGAGTATTCTTATCTATTCGTGACCCACTAAGAGTATTGTTATCTATTCGTGACCCACCAAGAGTATTGTTATCTATTCGTGACCCACTAAGAGTATTGTTATCTATTCGTGACCCACCAAGAGTATTGTTATCTATTCGTGACCCACCAAGAGTATTGTTATCTATTCGTGACCCACTAAGAGTATTGTTATCTATTCGTGACCCACTAAGAGTATTGTTATCTATTCGTGACCCATTAAGAGTATTGTTATCTATTCGTGACCCACCACGAGTATTGTTATCTATTCGTGACCCACCAAGAGTATTGTTATCTATTCGTGACCCACCAAGAGTATTGTTATCTTTTCGTGACCCACCAAGAGTATTGTTATCTTTTCGTGACCCACCAAGAGTATTGTTATCTATTCGTGACCCACTAAGAGTATTGTTAGTTTTGGCGACGTTTGTTTAATAGTTGAGACTTAGGAAACTTTGGTGGCCATCACAGATGATGTGTGTTTAATGTACGCATTGCTTGGTCTTGTATACATACTCGATGTTTATGTTGGTGTTTGTATGATTGATGGGGCTTGTAAGATTGTGATTGTGGACGATTAACGGTATATCATGGTTAGCGATTGAAGGATTGTCGATGCATTACGTATGATTAATGACACACGTTATGATTATGGATGCACATTTTAGTAGTTTAAGTAAAGTAAATGGGGTAACTAGAGGCCAGTAATGCAAACTATTGCTTTGACATAATCATAATGTGACCGCCTCTTAGTGCGTGTGTCTGATGACCTATTCAACAAATAAGGCGTAACTGAGGCCTCGGTATAACAATTCTGTTTCTGGATCTTGCATAATTAAATCCATCCTTTTTTTATTTTATCTTTTCCTCTGCTGTAACATTTCGGTTCTGTCTCGGCTCCTCTCAGTTGCGTCCCTTAGATTTTAAATGATGTCACGGACGAGCCTGGTTTATTAATTGTGCACTTACACAATAATAAAAAAATATTCTCAAACATACAAAGTACAAATATATACACACACACACACTTATTCAATACCAATATCAGAAAACTTAAGCGTTCGTTTCTTCGTACACATTCAATATGAAGATTTACGTAGAATCTAATTTTCTTTTTGGCCTGACTAATTTCACGCCTGACACTTATCGTGCAAAGCGCAGGCCACGCCTCACATTATGAGAATCCCTGAGACAGGTTCTGTTTTTCGGAATTTCCCGAAAAGCTACAAAGTGTTGAACTCAAGGACAGAGCCGTATCCAATGTTCGTGATACTATATATATATATATATATATATATATATATATATATATATATATATATCTTCTTCCTCCTCCACATCCCAATTTAATTCAACCTTCACGAGGAGGTGGGAGGGGGCGCGGCGCCCAAGGGGAAGTGTATCGCACGTGATAAAATGAACATGTAAAAAAAAAAAAAAATTGCTGGCAAACATTAAACCGTCTTCTATTATGTTTGCCTGACACACAAATCGAACTACTGGGGGCTTTTTTTTCCCCCTATGTCCCCCCCCCCCACTGTCCATTTTGAGTGCTTTTGTCTTTGTTTATATCGAGACAGGGAATTCCCATTCTGCACCAACAGTTTCAGTTCGCGCTGAGATATTTACACCTGTTTGTCTGTGCATCGTTATCTGCCCGTCTCCTTGGGTTATTATTATTTAAAAA
Source organism: Bulinus truncatus (assembly GCA_021962125.1). Lineage (NCBI taxonomy): Eukaryota > Metazoa > Mollusca > Gastropoda > Planorbidae > Bulinus > Bulinus truncatus. The sequence continues at coordinate 11,243,214 of JAGDYQ010000001.1, read as the reverse complement.
ACAAAATTATTTCCTGTATAACGAATCTATATACAACTACCCACCTCCCCCGCACTCAAGATATATTTTGCCGTTCAATATTTCTGTATGCATATTTGTCTGTCTTGTATATTGTCTGTCTGAGCTGCTGTTTGCGTTCTGCGCTACTTGTTTATATCAACCGGTGCATGCTATTTTTTGTTTTACAATAAGTTGGAAAGAATATATTTCTGGCTGAAGGGAAAAATAAATACCCAAGTCTTTTGTGATGTGCTGATGAAATATGAGGGGGGGGGGAGATCAAGTTGGTGGGGGAGGGGGGGTCGAGTGGATATATGAGATGATTTATAACTGGGATGGCCAGTTGGGGCCTAGTGCAGCTCTCAATAAGCTCTCATACAATTACTTGTAACGTAAATTAACTATGGTGGCGGCATTTTGAACTATTTGTTTACTGCGTAAAAAAAAAACTGTAATGAGGCTCTCACATACCGCCTTTTTTTTTTCACATGCCAACTATTTCAGTGGTTCCCACATTTTGTTGCGTTTTTCGACCATACCGTTGGAAAGATAAGAATAAAAGAAAGGCTAAAATTAATGTGTACATATTCTTAATGTAGCATTTATTGAAACATATTTGGCAACCTTAAAAAATTCTGGTTGGGACCAGGCTTGCTGAGCCGGAGCCGGAGCCGAAGCCGAGGAGCCGGGATCCGCTACATTTTGCTGGAGCCGGAGCCGGAGCTACGGGCCTGCTATGGGGGTGAACGCGACAAATTTTTCATAACTTTTAATCAGCGGCATGTTTGCGTGGCGCAATTACAAAAAATTTTGTCCCGTGTGATACTATCTTAATATGGCGCCGGAGCCGTGCCAGAGCCGGAGCCGTCAAATTTGTGAGAGCCGGAGCCGGAGCCGGAAAATATTTGGCAGCTCCGCAAGCCTGGCTGGGACCCACCAGTGAGTCATTACTTTAGACTTCTGAGAACCACACGTTGGATGTCATTTGTAAACTGCAGTATTTGAGTGGCTGGTTATTAGAGAAATACACATGGCCAAACAATAAATGAATAAATGACGAGTGCACAATAACGAGAAGTAAAATAAATTATACATTAGAACACGTAAACGTAATAAAATTAAACATAGCACATAGGTCATATACACACATTTAAACACAACACAGAGGTCATATACACTCATTTAAACACAACACATAGGTCATATACACACATTTAAACACAACACAGAGGCATACACACATTTAAACACAACACAGAGGTCATATAAACACACGCACAAAAATAAAAGATAAAAAATAAAAAAAGGAAATTTAAAATAACCAACAACCCCCCCCCCCGGTTCCCCCCCCCCCCCAAAAAAAAACAACTTAAGTCGAAATCTGAGAATTAAAATGTTCAAGATTTGTTCCCTCAGCGACATCTCTCTCTCTAAATGTCCTCGGGCTAGAGTCAAAAACAGTAATCGAAAGCCGGATTTTATCAAAAGAGTAATCGGATCCCAGATTTCATTAAAAGAATCGGTCGGTCAAAGACTTGAAAACTGGCGGGGAAAGTTACCACCAGCTCGGACAAATTCCTTTGGAATAAAGTGAACGATTTCTTCGTCTCAACAAAAATACGTCATGCAACATGTCATTTAATAAGAGCAAGATGTCAGGCGTCATTAAGATAATAAACTTTTTAGATGACATTTGATTAGCAGACAAGATCTGAGACTCTGTCATTTAAAGAAATATTTTACGTATTGTTTGAAGAATCGCGATACATCCAAATGTCATTTTGAAACAAATGATTAAATATAAAAATGTTACATTATGAATAAACGAATTTAAAAAAAAAAATTTTCCAATAGTTCACTATTGTCGCTGATTAACGTGTAAGAAAATGAAGTGTGGTTTTAATACGCTTGCTTAATACGTTTACATTTTGTTTTTTTGGTGCTAACCAATATTGAGAAAAACTGATCATTAATAAATAGGTGCATACACTGTCAGTGCTATTAGGTCATTGCGTGGGATCAGAACCCTTGGGTGGGAATCAGGCGGTACATTTGCACACACGGATCCCCAAGCAGGCCATAACCGGATATTTCTAGCAACCTAGCGCCCACCGCACCCCTTTTAAAAGGAGTCATACATGTTCATCGCTACAATGATCATTAAGTGGCATCATAATCGGTCATAGTTAAGGTCATTATATGGGGGCCATAATGGTTTTTATCTAGACGAGGTCATTAAATGGGGGGGGGGGGGGTCACACCCTATATCGTACGTTTGTACTTACAACTTCTTTCTAAAAAATCCAGTGAAGGCAAGAACAATGTTATTGTTGGGGCTCTGTGAGGGGACAATGGGTAGAGAGAGTGCGCTACTAAGCGGTTGCCAGAGTCCCATAGTGAGAGAGTAAGGGAGAGAGGGAGAGAGAAGGTGGGATGGAGAGAGAGGGAGGGAGAGAGGGGGAAGAGAGAGAGGAAGGGAGAGAGGAAGGGACAGAGGGGAGGGAGTGAGAGGGAGGGATGGAGATAGAGGGAGAGAAGTTGGGAGATAGAGAGGAAGGGAGAGATGAAGAAGAGGGAGGAAGGGAGAAAGAGGGAGGGAGAGAGAGGAAGGGAGAGATGAAATGAGAGAGGGGGAGGGAGAGAGAGAGGAAGTGTGTGAGGAAGGAAGAGAGGAAGGGAGAGGTAGAGAGAGTGGGAGGGATGGATGTAAAGAGAGGGAGGGAGGGAGAGAGAGGGAGGGAGAGAAGAAGGGAGAGAGAGAGGAAGGGAGATAGGTTGAGAGAAATAAAGAAACTGATTGATGCAGTACAAACAAACACACATACACATGTAGGAGATAATAAATGGCGTAGTCTTTAAGGCAAAACAAAACATATATTCACACATAATGAGACACTAAATATTGTAATCTTTAAGGCAAAACACAACATACACTCAAATTATGAGACACTAAATATTGTAATCTTTAAGGCAAAACACAACATACACACAAATTATGATACACTAAATATTGTAATCTTTAAGGCAAAACACAACATACACACAAATTATGAGACACTAAATATTGTAATCTTTAAGGCAAAACACAACATATACACACACATAATGAAAAACATTAATGAATTAATGATAAAGATTGCAGTCTGTGAGTTAAAACGAAATCGAGGTTACAGAAGCAATATCCGACCAATAAGGAAATATCTTAAACCTCAGAAGTTGCCTGAAGCTAAACCAGAAATTGGCTTTCAAGTTTTGTTTTCTTTTTTCTCTGAAAAATCAATCTAACTGAAAAAATAAATATTTAAAATGTGCTTAAAATTAACTCACTGATGTAATGAAATAGAATGCAAATTTTAGCAAACAAAATCAAATATAGAGCCAAAAAATAAGCCAGTCGCTATTATTAAAATCTATGTAGATATTAAAGGTTAGCTTCTTGAGTCGAAGAACTACTATCAGGGCGGTTCGTTTGTTGCCCCTTTTTTCATGCCTGCCTCGGAAGACAACGGTTGGGGCACTCGTTTCGTTCGGATTTGAACCCGCAAACTTTCAGCGTGCAGATGGAGCTCACAGCCCACTTGCCACCAAGTCACACGGGCAGTTGTCGTAGATGCGTCAACTGGGTATGTCACGTGACTATGACTTGGTATGTCACGTGACTATGATGACCCATCGCTGTTGACTTTAGTAACCAACAAGGCACAAGTAAGACGTGTGTAGTGTGTACCCATGGGATGACTGAGATACTACAGATAACAGAGTGTTTTCATGTTATCAGTGAAACGAACCTCTGTTGGTGATAACAATAACTCACTGGTGACGGTACTCATCGGAGTTGAAATTGGAATTCAGCCATTTTGTTTTACTTTTTTTTTTAAAGAGGCGAATGGAATTCTTAACGGATTCAAACATTTTTAAAACTCTTTGTCGGATCTAGGACTTCTCATTTCACGGTGTTGTGTTTATCCAGGGATTATAAATGTTATCTTCCCAGGAACCCATCCATACATCCACTTATCCTTCCGTCCATCCATCAATCCTTCCGTCCATCCATCCATACATCCATCCTTCCGTCCATCCATCCATCCTTCCGTCCATCCATCCCTCCATCAATCCTTCCGTCCATCCATCCATACATCCATCCTTCCGTCCATCCATACATCCATCCTTCCCTCCATCCATTCATATATCCATCCATCCATCCATCCGTCCATCCATCCCACAATCTGTCTATCTATCTATCTCTTTATATCTCATTGTCTAGTAGTTGGTCTTTTCTCAAGAACAGCCCAGTGTCTTGTGCAGATATTTTCACAGACTCCAATTTTGTGTGTGTGTAAAAACACAGACACACAAACAACTAAATAAATAAACAACAACCCACCATTAACACAAACTGTCACGGGCATTGTTTACCCACAGCTCTTGACAGTGTCAATGCTATTTGTCTGCGATTATGACCCACAGCTCTCGACATTGTCAATTCTATGTGAATGAGATTAAGCGAACTGTTCAACTGTGGTATAAATAAATTCCAAACTCAGCGAGAAAAATAAGAAACCTAAATGGAATTCATCGGTTCAATACTGACGTCATGGAAAGAATCACTAGGAGGTTTTGAGAGTATTCCTTTTTTTTTTGACAGCCAATGAATGACTCAGAAAACAACAACATTGGAATGCAGTTGGAAATTCTTAATTTTAAAACTCCAGGATAGCATTAAACAATACCTATATATATATATATATATATATATATATATATATATATACACTACTGTATTAAATAGCATTGATTGATTTATGATCAATGCTGGTTTAGAAAGAGTGACTTTTAAAAAAAATACATCAATGAATATTTCAATCAATACGTGACAAACTGACCTATCGTTGTGATTACCGTGACGCTGTACAGCAATGACCCTGAAAATGACCACATCATGTCCTCGGTTCTTTCATCCCTGCCGTCCCACCCTCTTTCCTTCACCGACCTGTACAGGTCAGACTGAAACTCTCGCAGGATCCTGTCGGCCTCGACTGTCCAGTTTGCCTGCCGCAGGATGTTAAATTCAAAGGTCATGTTCCAGAGCTGCCAATAGAAATTTAGAATAGCTCATAAATCTATCTAGTGGTAAACTGTTTATAAATCTATCTAGTGGTAAACAGTTTATAAATCTATCTAGTGGTAAACAGTTTATAAATCTATCTAGTGGTAAACAGTTTATAAATCTATCTAGTGGTAAACAGTTTATAAATCTATCTAGTGGTAAACTGTTTATAAATCTATCTAGTGGTAAACTGTTTATAAATCTATATATTAATAGTAAAGTAAAGTAAAAGTTCCCTGAGCCCTAACGGGCCATCGGGGAAGATGAAGTGTAGAATTCATCTGCTTATTTAACTTCGGCATATGAAGGGGTTGTGTGGTTAGCACAACCCCCTAGCCGCCTTTATTTCCCCAACTGAAGTCAGGTACCCATTTAAAGCTGATTGGACTTGTGGGACGACTTTGAAACATGTTTCCCTGGAAAAGCTCCCATGGTTCTCACCAAGTATCGAACCCAGGACTCTCAGGTCGACAGTCGACAGTTTATAAATCTATCTATTGGTAAACCGTTTATAAATCTATCTAGTGGTTTATATATATATATATATTAAAATACAGTTTATAAATATATCTATTGGTAAACCGTTTATAAATCTATCTAGTGGTTTGTAAATATATCTTTTAAAATACAGTTTATAAATATATCTATTGGTAAACCGTTTATAAATCTATCTAGTTGTTTATAAATATATCTTTTAAAATACAGATTATAAATATATCTATTATTATAGTTAAAAAAAAACTATAAGTCTGTTTAACTAAATAACAAAAATATTTATGTCTTTTGATATACATACATTTTATAAATCTATTCGTTTATTTTTTATCAGAAATTTCTAAATACAGTCGATTCCGCTTAATTGGGACACATCGGGACCGAGGCTTTTTGTCCCGATTAAGCGGCTGTCCCAATTAAACATACAAATTTACTTTTGGCTTCTTCGTTTGGTTTCTTTGAGATTTGTCCCAAATAAGCGGCTGTCCCAATTAAGCGGAATCCACTGTATATCTAAATTTTCAAGATTTATAAATAGGCTTCATGTATTTTTTGTTATTTAACATTTTATAAAGTCTCCTTATCTATTTATCTATGTTTTTAAAAGAATATCTTTATCAGAGCGCAACTTTTGATCATAGTCTACTCCACTTTTCAGCACATCCCATTCCAATCCTCAAGGGCGGCCCTAGGAAAAGACCGTTATATTCTAGTAAAGGCCTTAGACAAAAGTACATGTTGCCCCCCCCTCTCCACCAACTGGGAACGACTCTTTGAAAGTGTGAGCACTGGACTATTGTCAATTTACCTATAAGCATGAACGGCCGTGCCTGTGCCATGTGATGGCTATCTTACTGGACTCACCTTCTCCACGCTTTCACTTCTTGCCATGGACACTCCTATCCTTGTCTCCTTCTCATCGCCGGCCTCCAGCCACTGAAACAGAAATCCGCCCATGATGGAGTAGGCCACAACCAGCGAGCACAGTCCGACGTGAGAGAATATGAATGCGGTCAGTTTCCGGCAGCATCGGCGGCACCGGGAAGTACTCTTGTCCCCCGCTCCGCCCCCACCGCCTTTGCTCTGTGGATTCCCGAGCTGCTTCAACTTCCGCCTCCTTTTGCTGAAACAGCAGCAGCCGCAGCATATCGAAGAGCTGCTCTGCGCCTGGTTGTTGCTAAGCGACGCGATGTGGGTGGCGTCGTCGTCCGCCTCGTTGATGCTGTCGCGGGCTTTGGAGTCCTCCGAGCCGCTGCTGCAGCAACAGGAGCTGTAGCAGCACGTGCAGCATCCCTTCCGGGCCGACGGTGAGTTTTTCGCTTGGTCCTTCTTCGGCGCCGTTTGTCCCTGCAGCTTCAGCTGCTGCTGGATTTCCTGCTGTAGGTGCCTCTGCTGTTCCTGCTGTTGGAGGAGCTTCTGCTTCGTACTCGCTCTTTCTTTTCTTTTGACGGGTTTCTGGATTCTGGGCGCAGCCACTGGTGGGGTCTGCAAACCCCCGCCGTTTGTATTGGACATTACTGATGGCTGATGTATTTGGATAAAATGCTAAATTTATACAGAGCACACGGAATCATATTTAGGTTTGTACCATCTGTATTGGGGAAAAAGGGATAAATATGGTTATTTCGTTGGATTTGAATAATTTAATGTTGTCGGAAGACTTTTCCCATTGCATTCAACCACTGAATACAGCTTGTATCTATCAACCACTGAATACAGCTTGTATCTATCAAGCACTGAATACAGCTTGTATCTATCAAGCACTGAATACAGCTTGTATCTATAAAGCACTGAATACAGCTTGTATCTATCAAGCACTGAATACAGCTTGTATCTATCAAGCACTGAATACAGCTTGTATCTATCAAGCACTGAATACAGCTTGTATCTATCAAGCACTGAATACAGCTTGTATCTATCAAGCACTGAATACAGCTTGTATCTATCAAGCACTGAATACAGCTTGTATCTATCAACCACTGAATACAGCTTGTATCTATCAAGCACTGAATACAGCTTGTATCTATCAACCACTGAATACAGCTTGTATCTATCAAGCACTGAATACAGCTTGTATCTATCAACCACTGAATACAGCTTGTATCTATCAAGCACTGAATACAGCTTGTATCTATCAAGCACTGAATACAGCTTGCATCTATCAACCACTGAATACAGCTTGTATCTATCAAGCACTGAATACAGCTTGTATCTATCAACCACTGAATACAGCTTGTATCAACCACTGAATACAGCTTGTATCTATCAACCACTGAATACAGCTTGTATCTATCAAGCACTGAATACAGCTTGTATCTATCAAGCACTGAATACAGCTTGTATCTATCAAGCACTGAATACAGCTTGTATCTATCAACCACTGAATACAGCTTGTATCAACCACTGAATACAGCTTGTATCTATCAACCACTGAATACAGCTTGTATCAACCACTGAATACAGCTTGTATCTATCAACCACTGAATACAGCTTGTATCTATCAACCACTGAATACAGCTTGTATCTATCAACCACTGAATACAGCTTGTATCAACCACTGAATACAGCTTGTATCTATCAACCACTGAATACAGCTTGTATCTATCAAGCACTGAATACAGCTTGTATCTATCAACCACTGAATACAGCTTGTATCAACCACTGAATACAGCTTGTATCTATCAACCACTGAATACAGCTTGTATCAACCACTGAATACAGCTTGTATCTATCAACCACTGAATACAGCTTGTATCAACCACTGAATACAGCTTGTATCTATCAACATATAATTCAACGTTATGGGCAATATAGACTTAGATTCATATCCGATAGATCGGGGAAAAGGGAAATGTCACGTGATGTTATAAACTCTTGTCATTCGCTCCTTTGTGGGATGTTTGTGATTCTAATGTCATCTGGTCAACATCATCTTGCTGTGACCCAATCGCCTGCATGTTGTAAATTGGCGTGTTCTACTCAATGTACAACAAGGGAAAGATAATCATTTCTTTACTGGGCACAAGTTATGGCACTCGGTAGACATCCAGTGATACACATAAAGACCTCAGAACATATACCAGGCTAATGAAGTGACAATATGGCTTCTTTATTTTCCGACGCTTTTATGTTTTTACATATTTAACGAAATAATGTTATCTCGAGTAGAGCTGAATATCCCGAACGTAGTTGTATTAAGGACTTATCATATCACACACTTATCAGGGATGATAAGTACGGGTTTGAATTATCTCCAGTTATCACCGGGTAATTGTGTGTTCAACGACGTAGAGATTCCAGTTTGTTAGAAATGTACTTCATATACCTTTTGAAAAAGAGAGAAAAGAAATGTTCATAATTTTTTGTATAGATTTAGCATTGTGTTAAATTTCATGCAGAGTTAATTCTGAAGTTTAATGACAAAATATTTATATCATACCACAGCGAAATATTGAGATAAATAGAAACATGAAATATAAATATTCCTTTTTAAAAAAAATTGGAATTAAAAAACAACAGAAAAACGAAACAAATTTGAATCTTATAATAGATTTGAACGTGTTGTTATGGAAAGAGAAATAAACAAAGAAAAAAAAACAATTAAAGGTTTGAATTTGATCCTGTATTTGACGTCATGATTAATGGAAACCTAATTAATGAAACAGGACTCGGTAGATCGCAAGTGTATTAAATGTACTTCCAGTACTGTCAGTAATATCAGTACTAACAGTAATAACAGTACTACCAGTACTAGTATTAATATCAACACTATTAGTAATAACAGTACTGCCAGTTCTATCAGTGATTTCAGTACTACCAGTAATATCAGTAATAACAGTACTATCAGTAATTTCTGTACTTTCAGTACTATCAGTAATGTCAGTACTATCAGGTAATAAACGGTTCATAAATTCCCCGAATAATAAAACATTTTGCCCAAACCTTAATCTTACATTTTTAATAAAAAATTTTTTTTGGTGTGTGAAATTCTCTATCACTAATGACATTTTGAAAATTGACACATGCAGTTAATTACACATGTCTCTCTCTGTCTCTCTCTCTCTCTCTCTGTATATATATATATATATATATATATATATATATATATATATATATATATATGTATGTATGTATGTACAGATTTATTTTCATATAAAATATCAATAAAGTAAAGCTCAGATCATCAATTTATTTAAAGGGGAGCGTGTGCGGCATGCAAACTTTCGATCAGTCAACTCGATCAGTCAACTCGATCAGTCAACTCGATCAGTCAACTCGATCAGTCAACCAATCGACATCATGTATCAATATTGTAATAGGATGACTGGCAGAACGTCATATATCAAGATAATATACAGCAACACGGCCACTAATCAAGATTATATCAATATGCAGAGCCGCAGCTAGCTAATTTGGCGCCCTGTGTATGTTACAGTTGTAGAGACGCCCCTCCTTCCAATCTAAAAAGTGCAAAAAACAAACAAACAAAACATTTAACAGCGTACTTAGTCGTCCCTTTCCAAGTTCTGTCCCCTTTGCGGCCGCAAAAACTCGCAGTATCCTTTCTTCGTTACAGGGAAATGTGTCACATAATACGTCACTAGGAACCCCCCCCCCCCTCTCTCTCTCTCTCTCTGAACTCTCTCAGTTTTATCTGCGGGCTGAGACTTAGTCTCTTAGAGCCCGTGAGATCAGACTTGCTGTGTCTCTCAACATCTGGAGACTGCCATAGAGCCCGATGGCCAGCAAGCTTCCGGACTGGTCCATCCTGTGGTCCGCCAGTCCGGGGCACTCGAATAGCAAATGATCTACGGACTAGGAACCTATCACGTGAGTGTTTATGAGACGCATCAACGCCGACACCAGACATAGCAGCATAACGTCAAATTAATACACCAAGACCAGCATATGCACACATAATTCAATACAACCATAGCGGCACATGACATAGGAAGGTGATGTAATAGATCTCCAACCCGAAAAGTAGCAGCATGGTTCATGAAGGACAACAACTTACTTACCACGGTTTGGAACAGTTTCTAACGTATTGAGGCTATAGGTAAAAATAGGTTTGGAGCTCCTAAGTGTCATGGTGGTGTGGCCTATATGGTTTGTGTGTGGGGGGCATAATAAGATTTGAAAACTTAGACCCCCCCCCCGACCCAGTTGACAACCCTCATTTACTAGGTTATTTTTAGACCAAGTTTTCTCTCAAGTGTTCCGATTGCTCTTCTTAGTGGCTAGCAGACAGGGGGCTTCCATAGCAGGGTGGGGAAGGGGGGGGGGTAGACAGACACATAGTCTATCTGTTTATATGATCTGCTCTGACATTTCATTTATGTTTTGTTCAGTAATCTCAATTAGTTAAGTCTAAATGTTAAATTAAATAATACTTTTATGACTTAGTTTTGTGTGCACTACGGTCCGTTACCAAGAAGTTGAATTTATTAGTGGGTACAGCCATGAAGGAGAGAAAAATTAACAAATCTGAAATATAGCCAATATATAAAAACTGCAAGAATAACTAACGAAAAATAGTAACAAATTAATAGATTAGTTGAAAAAAGTACGATTGACTATTATGATGTTATACCAGAATATCTAGTTATCGATCTATTTATAACACGGGGTTATCAGTAATATTTAGTAAGGTGTGCACGGAGTTATCAGTAATATTTAGTAAGGTGTGCATGGAGATATCAATAATATTTAGTAAGGTGTGCATGGAGTTATCCGTAATATTTAGTAAGGTGTGCATGGAGTTATCAGTAATATTTAGTAAGGTGTCCATGGAGTTATCAGTAATATTTAGTAAGGTGTGCACGGAGTTATCAGTAAAATTTAGTAAGGTGTGCATTGAGATATCAGTAATATTTAGTAAGGTGTGCATGGAGTTATCAGTAATATTTAGTAAGGTGTCCACGGAATTATCAGTAAAATTTAGTAAGGTGTCCACGGAGTTATCAGTAATATTTAGTAAGGTGTCCACGGAGTTATCAGTAAAATTTAGTAAGGTGTCCACGGAGTTATCAGTAATATTTAGTAAGGTGTCCACGGACTTATCAGTAATATTTAGTAAGGTGTGCACGGATTTATCAGTAATATTTAGTAAGGTGTCCACGGACTTATCAGTAACGTACGAAGCTACTGAGGAAAATGTGTGAGAACATGTTGGCTGTTACAGCCACCCTCTCCTCCCGCCCCATGTCATCTCTGCGGTGGTTAAAGTGAGGCTTCAAGTAGAACTGACCAGTGAGGAACACATTGAGATATTAAATATAACCTTGTAGAACTGACCAGTGCGGAACACAATGAGATATTAAATATAACGTTGTAGAACTGACCAGTGAGAGACACAGAGATATTAAATATAACCTTGTTGAAGTGACCAGTGAGGGACACATTGAGATATAAAATATAACCTCGTAGAACTGACCAGTGAGGAACACATTGAGATATTAAATATAACCTTGTAGAACTGACCAGTGAGGAACACATTGAGATATTAAATATAACATTGTAGAACTGACCAATAAGGGACACATTGAGATATTAAATATAACATTGTAGAACTGACCAATAAGGGACACATTGAGATATTAAATATAACCTTGTAGAACTGACCAATAAGGGACACATTGAGATATAAAATATAACGTTGTAGAACTGACCAGTGAGAGACACAGAGATATTAAATATAACCTTGTTGAAGTGACCAGTAAGGAACACATTGAGATATTAAATATAACATTGTAGAACTGACCAATAAGGGGCACATTGAGATATTAAATATAACGTTGTAGAACTGACCAGTGAGAGACACAGGGATATTAAATATAACCTTGTTGAAGTGACCAGTAAGGGACACATTGAGATATTAAATTTAACGTTGTAGAACTGACCAGTAAGTGACACATTGAGATATTAAATACAACGTTGTAGAACTGACCAGTAAGTGACACATTGAGATATTAAATACAACCTTGTAAAAAGTGACCAGGGACACATGGATATATTAAATATTACCTTGTATAAGTGACCAGTGAGAGACACATTGAGATATTAAATATAACCTTGTAGAAGTGACCAGTGAAGGACACATTGAGATATTAAATACAACCTTGTAGAAGTGACCAGTGAGGGACACATGGATATATTAAATATAACCTTGTAGAAGTGACCAGTGAAGGACACATTGAGATATTAAATACAACCTTGTAGAAGTGACCAGTGAGGGACACATGGATATATTAAATATAACCTTGTAGAAGTGACCAGTGAGAGACACAATAAGATATTAAATATAACCTTGTAGAAGTGACCAGTGAAGGACACATTGATATATTAAATATAACCTTGTAGAAGTGACCAGTGAGAGACACAATAAGATATTTAATATAACCTTGTAGAAGTGACCAGTGAAGGACACATTGAGATATTAGACACATTGAAATATTCAATATAACTTTGTAGAAGTGACCAGTAAGGGACACATACAGATATTAAATTAAACGTCGTAGAACTGACCAGTAAGGGACACATTGAGATATTAAATACAACGTTGTAGAACTGACCAGTGAGGGACACATTGAGATATTAAATTTAACATCGTAGAAGTGACCCATGAGGAACACATTGAGATATTAAATATAACCTTGTAGAGCTGACAAGTGAGGGACACATTGAGATATTAAATATAACGTTGTAGAACTGACCAGTAAGGGACACATTGAGATATTAAATTTAACGTCGTAGAACTGACCAGTAAGGGACACATTGAGATATTAAATATAACATTGTAGAACTGACCAGTGAGGGACACAGAGATATTAAATTTAACCTTGTAGAACTGACCAGTGAGGGACACATTGAGATATTAAATACAACGTTGTAGGACTGACCAGTGAGGGACACAGAGATATTAAATATAACCTTGTAGAACTGACCAGTGAGGGACACATTGAGATATTAAATACAACGTTGTAGAACTGACAAGTGAGGGACACATTGAGATATTAAATACAACGTTGTAGAACTGACCAGTGAGGGACACATTGAGATATTAAATATAACCTTGTAGAACTGACCGTATGGGGGCACACTAAAACCATGTGTAATAATACAACCCTATATAACATGTAGGTAAGAAACAACCATAATACATTTATTATGAATGAGATATATAAACACCGGACTGTGTGATAAATCGATAAACAATGAAAATGTGTCAAAAACATAATATTAGATAGTACAGAGATACTATTGAGATACTATACTACAGAGATACTATAGAGATAGTACAGAGATACTATAGAGAAACTATAGAGATACCATACGCTATATAGATACTACAGAGATACTATAGAGATACTATAGAGATACTACAGAGATATTATAGAGGTACTATAAAGATACTATAGAGATACTACATAGATACAGCATAGAGATACTACAGAGATACAATAGAGATGACATAGAGATAGTACATGTATACTACAGAGATATAACAGAGATACTATAGGGATACAACAGATATAACATAGATAATGAGCGATATATTATATTTTCTAGACTAGGTGTCATGAACATTTAAAAAATAAAAGTTTATTTATCGCGCAGTTTCAGGAACAATCAGATAGTGAGACAGCGAGTCTACCGTTGAATAAGTCAGTAAATCCATTTTTAAACCATTCAATCGATCAGTCAGTATGTCTATACCTCTGTCTGCTTATGTCCTTGAGGTGATGTGTATAACTATTATTACTATTTTTAAATAGAGTAGGTCTAAACTTTTGTCGAAGTATTATTTTTATGTTGTTTTTATATATAAATTAAACAAATAGAAGTAACGAGAGACCCCCCAACTGACAGGGGGACCCTTGAAATATGTTAATAAATAATAAAAAATGAAATTGAGAATCTTTTAAATGTAGGATAAGGGCAGAAGGGGAAGGCTGGTCTGGGCCTCCCCCCCCCCCCAAGCTGTCCTGACGCTTTCAAAATTTATTTTTAATTATTTATCATCCCTGATATATCTGGGCTAAAGTGGTTTAAAGGGGTTCCCCGGGTTTCAAAGTATGTCAGCCCCCCCCCCCCCACAGAATTGTTGTACTTATTAAAAAAAACAAGTGTATTAACATTGATGATAAGCATTGGAAGATAACTTACATTGTTTTGATGCGAATAGTTGGAGCGAAGATTGGTTTCCTCGATAGATGCACACAGTTGCACACACACATGCTAATAATTTAAAAAAAAACAACAAAACAAACCATAACAGGAAGATGCCAACTATTGTTTCAACTCCCGTGGAGCATGAAGCAAAGAACAATGGGGGGTATCGAACGTCGTGGTCTTTTATATCCACATCATCAGGTGTCTGGCGTATGTCATCACTCGAAGATTGGCTTTGGGTCGTTTGGGTGAGGGGTGGAGGGGGCAGGGGGTGGGTCATTCGGCTTTGAGTTGTCCGCTCCTTGTATTTCCAGTCATAATTAATTCAAGGCGGTATGGCTTGTATTTTAAGTTCAGCGAAGTTGACCTCGTCATCATTTTTGGCTTGAATCGTCAGTTTTTTTTTAAAGTATTTGGCTGTAACTGCAGAAAACACCTGCCCCCCCCGGGGGGTGGGTGGGGGCTAGGGTAGGCGGTGGCGGGGCATAGGGTAGGGTGGGGGGGTTCACGAGGAGAGGATCTGTTTATCAGAACCATGCGGTGTGATTGTGTGTGTGTGTGTGTATTCGTGTGTCTGTGTGGGTGATTAAGTTGGATGAGAGTGCAATAAGGAAAGATGGACAGAATGATAGGAAGTAACAGACAGGGAGAGAGAAAAATTAAGGGGCGAATTCCAAAAAGTACACGTCAAATATCGAAAGAAAAAAAGAATGCAGGAAAGCGAAACAAACATTGTGAAAATATATTTTCTCAGATAGATACATACAGAGAAATGTAAATAGAGATAGAGAGATAGATAGATAGAGAGCGAGAGAAAGAGAGAGAGAGAGAGAGAGAGAGAGAGAGAAAGAGAGAGAAAGAGACGGATATATATATATATATATATATATATATATATATAGAGAGAGAGAGAGAGAGAGAGAGAGAGAGAGAGCGAAAGAGAGTAGAGGAGATATTGCTTATCAGTCAAATTAAAAGAGGGGAGAATACTACTATAAAATAGTGATGAGTAAAAGTCAGAGGTGAGATTGAGAGATAAGGTGAAAAATACATGAATATTTGGATGTAAGTGAATACAATGGACACGGTGTTCATTTTTAGAAATAGAACTTCCGTAATTTCATCGATTGCAAAATGACTTTTGTTGCAGTTATAATGTCGTGTTCCAGTTTGCATAATGATTATAAAATGACTTCACTGCTTGTAAAATGTGCCCCAGGACACAACAAGTCAGGAAACCCGAGACATTAGATAAAAAAGATGTAACAGACGTTAAAATAACGTTATCGCTAAACCTAAATCATTATCTATTTTTAGAGCATTTTCGAAAAAAAAATGCTCTATTGTCCCCGCTTGTCTGTCTGTCTGTCCGTCATCACCCTAGATCTCAACAACCATAAGTCCTAGACCCATGATGTATATATCATTTTGTAGGTCTTGGCCTGCCAAGAAAACACTTTGGTCCATTTCGCGATCTGACCTCTGAGGGCCGAAAAAGGGGGCGTTTTAGGTACCGTTTTTGCTTTTATTTTAAATATAAATAATATAAGCTAATCAAAGGGGCGTAATCATTATTTATTTTTGTAACAATTATTCAACATGATTACTTCCCTCTCTATTATCGTAACCGTAGCCACTGCTTACACGAAAATGCTCTAAAATGTTCTTTGTCCGAAACGGAAAAGACTTAAATTACTTGTTTTTTTTTTAAATCTGTTATCTTGGCAATGGGCCGTATTAAAATAAATATTTTGTTACTCATATCTTTGATTTTAGTTATAGGTCATTTTATTTAACATTTTATCTTTAGCTGCTATTTATGGACATAATTTAACAAAAAAAGAATTTGAACAAAGACACGCAAAAGAACAACATAGTATTGAGTTTTGTTTAATTCCTAACAGAAAGCGCCATGTTCCTGCGCTGAAAATGGGTGCACATATCTATCTATCTATCTATCTATCTATCTATCTATCTATCTATCTATCTATCTATCTATCTATCTATCTATCTATCTATCTATCTATCTATCTATCTATCTATCTATCTATCTATCTATCTATCTATCTATCTATCTATCTATCTATCTATCTATCTAACTATCTAACTATCTATCTATCTATCTATCTATCAGTCTGTCTGTCTGACTCTTAATTGTTTGTTGTGATTTATTTTTTTTTGGTTTGGGGGTGGGGAGTTAGTCTAGAAATTTTTTTTTGGTGCTTCTTCTGAAATTCAACGCAAATTCATGATGTATTGAAAAATTGAGCCCTTTACAAGTATACAATTTGTTATATAGAACATCACTGGTTATTATCATTGTCAAAATCATTAAAATCAAAACATCCTGAGGCACAAATCTCAGAAACCCATAAAAAAAAACAGTTTTGCTACAATAACGTCAAGTTCTTACACATTTTTCAAAGAGCAATAAGTGCTAATTTTTTTTCTCCGTTTCAAATAAAACCACAAAAGAGGCAGAAATAAAAGCCTTTATATGATTTTAATATGGTAGATAATATGGTTTATGGTAGATAATATGGTTTATGGTAGATAATATGGTTTATGGTAGATAATATGGTTTATGGTAGATAATATGGTTTATGGTAGATAATATGGTTTATGGTAGATAATATGGTTTATGGTAGATAATATGGTTTATGGTAGATAATATGGTTTATGGTAGATAATATGGTTCTATCTGCTAAAAATTTAATTCAATCCCCCGTCATGATTTACACTGATAAGCTGCAGTTCGTTTGTGGTAGGTTCAGGAAAAGATGTAAAATAGCAGCAGAGATGTCATAAAGATATATCCGAGCTATGTGAGTTTGTTTCATGATTGTACTAGACTGACATTCTGACTGTACCAGACTGACCTGAGTTATCTGTATGCACAGAGAAGTCGTCATAAAGACATCTCTAGTTTAGTAGCCATTAAGAAGCAATAAAGGCCAACATAATTAAGTTGCCATAAATAAGACCTATCTCAGATTTATTTGCTTATCGATATTCCCACAATGATCTCCAAAAAAAAAACAACAACAAACAATAATGTCAGAAGGTCAAACAGTTTTTGTGAGAACCTTTTATTTATTTGTGTTTATTTTGATGTCCCTAACCCACCATCGAGACTGCTACCCCCCCCCCCCATTGATAACTTGCCATTATTAATAAGTTTTTCTCGAGATAAGAGAAATAACTGTTTTATTTTTTTCTTTCTTTTCTTGAAAAAAATTCCAAGAAATAATGTCAACGCACAGATGCATCATGGGTGTAAAAACCAGAGAATCTGAATATGTAAATCCCAAGCTTACAATAAAGCACGATAGACAACAAGAAATTATGGACAGCTCGCACCCCCCCCCATCCCTCCACCCCACACGTTCTCTTCCCCTTGATACTTCTTATGAAGACGCGTTTAGAAATCTCTATTGATATCCCTAGACAAGGGCGGTAATTTAAATAGTCGATCCAAGGGGAACTAAGCCGTAGTCTTTTTTTTTTTTAAGGGGTGAGGGTGAATTATGCAAAAAAAAAAGAAAAACAGGAAAAGAAGGATTTAAGATTAATATGAAAACGAAATTGAGAAACAATCAGTGAAATAAATAACAACAAAACAAAACTAGACCTGATAGAATAAACGGAATTATTTAGTTTCAGCAGGGATAGAACTAATTTTATTTTTGTTTGCTTTGTTAATAGATTGCAATCTAAGCGATTGATTAATGCAAACAGTCATAGCTATGTGCGGCCTAGAGAGATTTGTTACAAATTACATTGAAATTCAATCTGTGTTTAACATAAATAACTTCTCAAATCTGTGTTTAACATAAATTACTTCTCAAATCTGTGTTTAACATAAATTACTTCTGCAATCTGTGTTTAACATAAATTACTTCTCAAATCTGTGTTTAACATAAATTACTTCTCAAATCTGTGTTTAACATAAATTACTTCTACAATCTGTGGTTAACTTAACTTACTTATGAAATCTGTGTTTAACATACATTACTTCTACAATCTGTGGTTAACTTAATTTACTTCTGTAATCTGTGTTTAACATAAATTACTTCTACAATCTGTGGTTAACATAACTTACTTCTAAAATCTGTGGTTAACATAACTTACTTTTAAAATCAGTGTTTAACATAATTGGCTTCTTCAATCTGTGGTTAACATACATTTCTTTATTCATTATGTGTTTAATTCTTCAATATGTGCTAAAATAACGCTTCCTTTTTCAATCTGACACAAAAAGAGGAGAGTACCATAGATGGATAAACCCACAATCAGAGATACAGAAGGACGAACATCACATACAAGAGAAAGAGACACACAGCAAGTGCAGAGGACAGATAGGAGATAAGAATAACAGAAAGTTAAGTGTTGGTAGCAACATATTGAAGTAAGGAAATACTAAATCAAGTAATAGGTCACAAAAGAACAAAGAGATATATTCATGTTGTGCAAACGTTGGACTAAAGTTTGTGTGTGTTAATGAAATCAATCAATCATATTTTACATTCAAACATTTTATATATATTTAAAAAGTAAATCTTTAGAATGTCAGACTTACATATTTTAATTATTGACGAAGAAAAAACCAAACGGAACAATTTATTTCAACAAAATAATGTTTACATTAATCGCAATAAAACAATATATCAAAACACTTTTTAAAAATATTTTTTTTTATTGACAAATAAAAGCGAGAGCTAACATATGGATAATTTATTTCATTTATGTCTGGCATTCACGCGTCTGTTTAACGAACACAATTTATTTAAATATTTTAATAATCTAACCCATTTTGAATAAAAGTCTATTTGTCTATTTGTAAAGAGTTTTTTTTTAATTATTATTTTTAAATTGTAAAACTTATAGTATTTAAAGTATTAATCTTGGCGTGTCTAGTGTAATAACGAAAGACTAAAATAAAACCTATTGTTTTGTTATTTTTTTGTATTTTATATTGTTAAAAGTATTTTAATTCCTTTTATACAATATTAAAAATAGCACATATGAATGAAAAACACCAATTTCACAACTCATTTATGTTATGAAATCGTGCTAAACTTGAGAAGCCGTAATCTTTTCCCTCTATTTCCATCTTTATAATTATATAAACATTATCAAAAAAGTAATTAGCCTCAGGCTGAATAAGAGCTTCATCAATAAACACGAACGTTTTAAAATAGTGTCATTGTCATCGAGAATACACAAGTGTTCGAAATTTTAAATCGATCGACCTTAGAGAAGTTAGTGATTATTGATTTTTTTAAATTTTTGTCTACGTTGCTGTCCACCGTCAGACGGAGTGACTTTACATAAAAACCTAAGAAAATAAATGAACAATAACAACAACATTAAACTGACTGAAAACAAACACGCCTTTCCCCCTCTCACACAACATGCTCCCACCCATCTACTCCCACCATTGGTTCACACAGATTCCTCGTCTTTTGATTGTTAAGTTAAAAAATAAAATCTATTGAAAATGGCTTTTTTCATATGTTATAAAAATGTTGAGAGATTACAGAATATCTGGTCGAGTGCAGTATTACCTGGCAAGTGATGAAATGGCCTTCTGTACTAGACAGCATTGTTTAATGAAAGAATTACTGGTCATACATTGATAAATAGATGGAGACTAGCTGTACTCTGCAAAACCTTTGCATAGAGTTATATTATATTTTCAAACATGAAACCCGAAGGCCAACATGTGAAATAATTTCATTCACATATTTTATTACTATTATTTTTTATTTCTACAATATATAGCATCTTTAAATTGTAATAAATTCATGAAAAAAAATCGGATCTGTCTGAAACCAAAAATAACCTAGCCTACTGATCAAACCTAAGGGAATATAAGTCTTATGCAAAGGCTCTTGCAGGGTACAGCTAGTGACTAATATTAAATGTAAATGAAGCCATACTTTTAGCATTTGTGTGTTGAAAAAAAACAACATACGAGAGATAACAATACAACTGTCTGTTCACACATTTACACTAAATGAGATGACGAAACTTAAATACATTTACAAATATTCAACGAATGAAAATTCTAAACTTTTCATTAGATTTATCTTTGAACTTTATCTTCGGTAAAATCATTTTTATTTTAGGTATTTATGTCATCCCCCCACACCCCCATTCGGTCCGAGGCTTCCACCGACCCCTCAAAATCATCTCAGCGTCCCCCCCCCCAGGGCCAGGAGAAAGAGCTGGGGTCATTGATTATAGGAATCACTGGCTTCATACAATTCACGTAGGTCAGTTACTAAATGGAGAATTGTACTTGTCTGTTGTCATTAGTCTCCAGTCAAATAAATTACCAGAGTTGTTTTAGTGTTTAGGTCAGCGCGGCCCTGCCGTTGGTGACTATGTGCAAGGTTGTGTCACTGGTTGTGTTTGGAGCTGGGTGCGCATCATGGTGCGTAATTATAATATGTACATGGTACACCGATTAGGTATTATACGGATTGCGCAAGCCTCGTTTTGAAACAATTTTTTTCATCGCAGTCATTAATTTATATTTTCACTTATCAGACCATTCATTGAATAGAAATGTTTATTATGTATATAAAGCTCCTAAAAACCCATGAACTCATGAATTAAATAATATATTATCGCATTCTATATTTATAAAGCAAATTGAAATCTTTTTTTTAATCCATATTTCATGTCTTGAAAAACCAACAAAGAGGTGTAAATAGGTCTGTGTGTTTTTATGAATGGAAAGCGTCATTGGAAACAAAAGCGAATAACAACAATGGCGCGAGAGTTTTTAAACACAAAACCGAGGACTATTTATATAGCGATACGTTATCTGTATAATATATAATCTGTGGTTTAGGAGGTCTACCGACGTTGGAGCCGAATAAGCGTGATGGAACGGAAGCCGAGGGAAGGGAAAGGGGGGGGGATTTGTATCAAAATAGGGTCGATGTTGGTTCATGTGAATTCAACAGGGAAATTCCACAATGTATTAAAAAGGTATTAAACAGGTGAGATTAAAGACAAGGCTGCTGTAGAGTTATCATTGAATATTGAAACCAGGGATAGTCGGTTTTTAAAAACCGGCGACGAAAAACCGGTTTTTTGACGATACGATTCTCGGAGCATTCGACAATCGGTTTTTTTTTTTTAAACAGTCGGTTTTTGTATAAACCCTAATTGAAACAAATCTTTACTTCGATTTCCCTTCGCCTATAAAAGCACGCGCTATCGTGTGTGTGTGTGCGCGCGCGCGCGTGTGTGTGTGTAAGTGTGTAAAAAAAATGTTTAACAAATCATGAAAGTTGTTTACGGGATACACATCGTATCAAAATAGAATCAGACCCACCCACACTGGGGTTTTTATATGTCGTTTAACGGTTTAAACCTTGACCTCATACGTATCATGGCCTGGGGAGGTATTGGTGGTGGTGGTGGTGGTTGAGTTGTGACGGGGCTTGCCACAGAGTCATGTACAGAACACAACAAGTAGAACAAGATGTTGATGATATACCACCAACATGTCATTAACAAATCATAAGATATACACACACACAAAAACAGACTGTCGCATTTTATAATTAGACCAGCACACAGACATACCACTAAAATATAGGCTCAGGTGTGTGTGTGTGTGTACACAGGTACACAGGTGTACACAGGTGTGTGTCTGAGTGTACAGGTGTGTGTGTGTGTGTGTGTGTGTGTTGGTGTGTATACAGAAGAACACACAGAACGTTTAAGACACATTCAACTCGTTATACAAAAAAAGGTATGGTCTTAATTCAAACGTTGTTATCATGCAGACACCGCTACTGCATACCTGTAGACATTGATCTGTGTTGACCTGAGGAGTGTGTGTGTGGGTGGGGTGGGGGGAGGGTGTTGTGTGAGATTGATGCGGATGGCACAGGGAGTCGCGAGCTGAAGTAAAAATTATAAATTCATAACAAAAATTGAAAGTTAAAAAAAAAAACAAAATAAAACACCCAGGATATTTTGTTGAATTAAACCAAAAAGTGTCAAACCATAAAAAAAAAAAGTTCTATAAAAGCTGAGCGTCCAATGCGTGAAACCAGTGATTCTGAAACCTTTTTTTTTTTTTTTTATTTTTTTGTGTGTGTTAAGCCGTAACACATTTCCTTTTTATTAGAGCATTTTCGAAAAAAAAATGCTCTATTGTCCCCGTTTTGTCTGTCTGTCTGATTATCTGTCCGTCATCACCCTAGATCTCAACAACCGTAAGTCCTAGACCCATGATGTATATAGTATTTTGTAGGTCTTGGCCTGCCATATGTGCATCAAAAGTCCATTCCGCGATCTGACCTCTGAGGGCCGTAAAAGAGGGCTTATAAAGTACCGTTTTTACTATATAAGTTATATTAACAAAGAAGCGCCCTAGATCTAAGCAACCATAAGTCCTAGACCCATGATGTATATATCATTTTCTAGGTCTTGGCCTGCCATGTGTGCAGCAAAAGTTCATTTTGCGATAGGACCTCTCAGGGCCGGGCTTCAGGGTTCCTAAGGGGCTTATATATTATATATAGATTATAAGCTAAAAATGGGGCGTAATCATTATTTATTTTTGTAATGGGTATTAAACATGACTTACTTCCCTCTTTATACATGAAAATGCTCTAAAACGTCCTGTTTTTACAGGCTTAATTTTTGCTTGTTTTTTTTATGTAGAGCTATCGCAGTCCGTTTGAAATTTATAGTTTTCCAAAAAAACAAGTGACCCGTCAACCCGTACACAACAACACCCCCACCCCCAGAAACTGTCCCCACTGTCCACTACAGGACTAGGCTCCAGCCATTTATATATCACCCGCCCAGGAAAATCTTGGTGTCACGTGACACTACCTACTCGTCAATTTAAACCTTTTTTTTTGGTTTAACATGAGATTAACTGGTTACATGCCCTTATGTGAATGAACATATTATATAGTTATAGATGCAAGTGTATCATCTCTTGTAGGAGACATTCCGTGATCTGTGAGGGAGAGGGGCCGTGGGCCCGATTGTTGAGGTCCCCGGGTCCCAACAATGCGCAACACGATTCACACAAAACCCAATTTTATACCATATTTGATGTCACGTGGTATCTGAGTATCAGAAAGTAAGTAATTCTCTCTCTCTCCCTCTCTCTCTCTCTCTCTATTTCTCTCCCTCTCTCTCTCTCTATTTCTCTCCCTCTCTCTCTCTCTCTCTCTCTCTATTTCTCTCCCTCTCTCTCTCTCTCTCTCTCTCTCTGAACTCGCTCAGTGATTTCGCTGTGTGTCTCTGTCTCAACATCTGAGAAACTGCCATAAAGGCCAATGGCCAGGCAAGCTACCCGTCTGGTCCACCCTATGGTCCGCCAGCCCGGGGCACTCAAATAGCACATGATCTACGGTTTCCTCCACTTCTCTACAGTGGCCTCAACCTCCCACAGAACGCACCTAGTAGTAAATCACTAGCTGCTTTGTGAATAGTGCCGCTTGAGCTTCAGTTTTTCCCGCCATAGAACTTTGCTCACACCCAAGAAACAAACACTTTTTTTTATAGGAAACAGGATAGAACAATGAGATAGTTGATCCAGGTAACAGGATAGAACAATGAGATAGTTGATGCAGGTAACAGGATAGAACAATGAAATAGTTGATGCAGGAAACCGGATATAACAATGAGATAGTTGATGCAGGAAACAGGATAGAACAATGAGATAGTTGATGCAGGAAACAGGATAGAACAATGAGATAGTTGATGCAGGAAACAGGATAGAACAATGAGATAGTTGTTACAGGGATCAGAACTTACATTTGTCGGAGCTACGAGGTTTATTGCCTGTGCACGTGATTTGAGCTAACTCTCGTGTCCTTGACTGAGTTTCTATTGCATGAGTGTATGTATGTGTGAGTTCGTATGTATCTTTGTTTTGGCCTGTCCGTGTGTGTATGTGTGCGAGTGTGTTTGTAATAAACTACAGGAGAGAGTATTGCATGCTGTGTGTGTTTGTGTGTGTGTGTATGTGTGTTTGTATGTTTGCGTTAGAAAGTGTATGTTTGTATATAATTGTATGTGTGTGTTTGTATGCGTGTGTCTTAATATGGATTTTTATTTGTTTGGGAGTGTTTGTATCTGTGTGTGCTTGATTAGATGTGTTGCAGAGTGTTTTTTTGGGTGGGTGTTCTTGAATCAGTGTGTTTGTATGTGTGTGTTCGTATGTGTGTTTGTATGTGTGTGTTTGTATGTGTGTGTCTTTGAATGTGTGTGTTTGTATGTGTGTGTCTTTGAATGTGTATGTTGGTATGCGTATGTTTGTATAGATGTGTTTGTATAGATGTGTTTGAATGGGTGTTTGTATGAGTGTGTTTTTGTATGTGTGTGTCTTTGAATGTGTATGTTGGTATGCGTATGTTTCTATAGATGTGTTTGAATGGGCGTTTGTATGAGTGTGTTTTTGTATGTACTAGTTAGTGTGAGTGTGTTAGTGTGGGTGTGCTTTTCGCATGATGTGACTTTGTGACATAGAGAGAGAGAGAGAGAGAGAGAGAGAGAGAGAGAAAGTGTGTGCTGGTTTGCGCCATTTCATTATCCACAAGTCACCAAATGATTGACACCTATTGAATGTATCAGTAATCATTTGATGCAGATAACATTTGAAGGGAGGATTGCTGGGAAGTGGGGGTTACAGTCAGTACAAAACTCTGGGTGGAGGAAAGGGGGGGGCGAGCCAATGGAGTCTGAAGTTTTCGATTATTCAAATATTTTTCTAAATAATTCTTTTCTTACTATGTTCAATGTTTCATTTTGTGTAGTATCAAATAGTTTAATACTGTGTAATAACAATACAAACTTATAACAACATTGACGTGACACGCAGCCACGGAGTTACCGTTATTCGTCGTCGGATTGTCCACCAATGTACATTGTACGACGTCACTTGAATTTTCCCTATACTTTTTTTTTTGAAAATTCACTCAAGTAAACTATAACTTTGCTAGACATGTGTAAGCTACATGTGTTAACTGTGTGAAGAATTTTGTTTCGGGTAAATAGGCATCAGAATTTTGTATCGGTAACCTTGAAGTATTGAAACATTTAAATCTTTGTGTAGGCCTACATTGTTGTATCGTGCTATTTGGAATTCAGAATGAAATTGATGTTTTGTAAATACCTTAAAGCTATAGGAGTGAGAGAGTGGAGGAAGAAGACCATGGATCGGGAAAAGTGGAAAAGAGTAATATGGCATACCAGGGCCCTAAATGGGCTATAGAGCCAAAAGGAAGAAGAGGATGGAGTTAAATGGAGTATAGTAAATTTAATAAATGAAGATTAGCATTGTCGGGTTCTTTTGAAGTTTATGTGAATTCAATACATTTAAGTTTTTTTCGGCATCGTATATAATACTCATTTCCAGTGTGCCTTAAATCGAAAGTAAAGAATTAATACAACAGTATTCCAGTTTAAAATACAACCATGAAAAAAATCGGATCTGCCCGAAACCAAAAAATAACCTAGCCTAACGATCAAGCCTAAGGGGATATAACTCTATGCAAAGGTTTTGCAGGGTACAGCTAGTTTAAAATAAAACATACTGTTGTAAGCTCTTATAGTTGAATCGATGAGATCCAGAACAAAAAGGTCCTACTGGAATCTTTGGAATTCCCAAAGTTATCGATATATAGGTTAATTAGGAATACAGAAATATGATAATCAATTGCGAGCTCAAAGTTCATTGGTTGGAATCATTACAGTTTAGGCGCATAATGATTTATTGGAATGGTGTGAAATTGTATGTCTGTCCAGGATAGGGTGATCTAATGGAATATTGAAGAAATAAATAATCTATCGGTATTGTAAGTATATACAATTCCATAGTATAATCTATCGGTATTGTAAGTATATACAATTCCATAGTATAATCTATCGGTATTGTAAGTATATACAATTCCATAGTATAATCTATCGGTATTGTAAGTATATACAATTCCATAGTATAATCTATCGGTATTGTAAGTATATACAATTCCATAGTATAATCTATCGGTATTGTAAGTATATACGATTCCATAGTATAATCTATCGGTATTGTAAGTATATACAATTCCATAGAATAATCTATCGGTATTGTAAGTATATACAATTTCATAGTATAATCTATCGGTATTGTAAGTATATACAATTCCATAGTATAATCTATCGGTACTGTAAGTATATACAATTCCATAGTATAATCTATCGGTATTGTAAGTATATACAATTCCATAGTATAATCGATTGGTATTTTTAGGATATTAGTTGAACATCCAGAACACCCAGTCACTCCAACACCATTCTCTTATATATAATGATTTATTGGAATGGTGTGAAATTGTACGACTGTTCAGGATATGGTGATCTATTGGAATTTCGCAGAATATATAATAATCTATCGGTATTGTTGGTATATAAGATTCCATAATATAATAATCGAGTTGTTACACTCAGGACACCCAGTCACTCTGTGACAATATTCCTAAATATAATGATGTATTGGTATTTTTAGAGTATATCAGTACAAAATATATGTTGAACTATTGGTTATTTATAGGGCAAAGGTCGGCAACCAGTGGTGCGGGAGAAAATTTTTGCCTGTACGCAGAAGAAAATTTACAAAAACCATCACCTCGCTTGAACGAAAACAATTACTGGATGTGACATTCTTTCTGATTTTTCGTTATACAGAAATAAACACATACAATCACACACAATCACATTATCACAAGCACCTTATCTATGGTTATTAGTAATAACACAGCAACATCTTCAGTGACACACAAACACTAACTACAACTTTGAGCTGCAATACTAAAATCTTTAATCGACACCCCCCCCCCCCCATTGAATACGATGTACCAATGACACTATATTCGCACGACCTCGCATACCAGGTGTATAACACGACTTCTCACTCCAATAACTGGACATCATCTACATCATCTAACTGTCCACACAGTCCAGCTACACACACACAGACACACAGCGCACCACTCAGTCTCCAGTTACACGCTGATGCTCTCCCCTGCACACACACACACACAGAGTCAATCTGTGACACACCAATAATGACAAATACCTATACAAGTGGTACACAGGAATAAAGAAGAACAATTTAGTGTTATTACTAGGTCCCGGTGAAAGTGCCCCAAGCCCCCCCCCAATGGGCACCAAACTTCAGTTGGGGCAGTAAAGGCAGCTGCGCTTTGTGCTTGTCACACAATCTCTAAATATGCCATGGCGACATAACCAAACCAGCTCTGCCACTTCATCTGCCCCGATGCCCGTCCAGGAGACATGTGAACTTTAATATGTGTCTATGTACAAATACACATACAATACAAATCTATTTTTGACTACATATCTAGCCAAGGTGAGGATTTAAAAAAAAAACTTGCAATACTTCTGCTTGTTATACTTGATTTCCAACCCGGAAGCTGCTTACAACGGGTTAGTTCTCCGCTAATTACATCAAGGTTGGTTTAACGTGTTTACTTCAAACAAACAAAATCTTTAAACATTTTTCTCTTGCATTGAAAAAAAAAAATTTTTCCCCCCAGACTGAGATGGGAAAACAAAGTACATATTTCTTGGGTAAACTGATACAGGCTTTCATCTCCAAGGAGATCGTACATTTTCTCGTATAATGGATATTCTTTGGTTGTATAAATGAGGGCAAGAAAACCTTTATTTTGTGTGTGTTTGTGTGTGTGTGTGTGTGTGTGTGTTAAAAAATAATTCATTATGTTCATTGAGTTTATACTAGAGTGGAACCAGCAGGGAAAGAGAAGAGCAGGCAGGTCAAAGGAGACATGGAGACGCTGCTTTGAGCGAGAGATGAAGGCAGCTGGATGGACGTGGGCTCAGCTGAAGAGAGACGCCCAGAATAGAGTTCGCTGGAAGAGCGTTGTTGAGGCCCTATGCTCCCACGTGGAGTCAGAGGATTAAGTCAAGTTAAGTCAGTCACTGAGTTAAAGTCCATGTAAGGATATGATGTTTCACTTAGATTCTATAAATTAATGGGGGGGGGGTATAAGGGTGGGCATGATTTTATCTTCACCACAGCCGAGAGTGGTGTTCCCCAATTAGGCGCCACGGGAGACATCCGTGGATCCTCGGTTCTCAACCGTTGGTACGCTGTAGTCCAAGGGGGGTACGGGGGGAAAGGGAGTGCAGGGGGTACGCATAATAAGAACATTTATCAGCCAAGTTACGTTTGGGTGGGTGGTGAGGAGGGGTACCTGAGGACATACTTTCGCAACCCTTTGGGGTACAGTTGATTAAAAATGTGGAGAACCTCTGCTGTAGATGACGAGGACAACTCACACGGTTTAACCAAATAATGTCATGTACCCATGTGAAGTAGTAGACGGCACGGGTTTATCCCATTACCCCCCCTCCCCATCAGCCCAGCCCCACCCTTCACCCCCCCCTCCCTTTCCAGTTCTGACTCCTCTCAATCTGCGACTAGTTTTAAATTTGTTGTAGGACCATTACATCTATAATCAAAAATAAATACATGCACCGAAACAGATTAATTTTTTTGAAGGAATACACATTGTCGGATGGCTGGACGGTGTAGGCCGCTGAAATTTCAACTTTGAAAACCATTGGACAGTTGTCCAGGTCGTAGTGAAAGCCGGTAAAATGTCAATCAAGTTCACACAGAGATTTAGTTTGGGACTTAAAGGCGGCTGTGCTTTGTGCAAACCATATTCTCTTTTTATATATAGGGGTTTTACAGAAACAGATACATTCCATTCCCCCATCGGACCTTTAGGACTAAACGGAAGTTAACTTTTTTTTAACACGGATTTTAAATGAGTTTACTAAAACATTCCAATTAATGAATATACATTGGACTGTTTTGTGCCAGATTTAAGCCACTCATTGCCCTTGTACAACAAGCCAAAAAAAAAATGAACACATTTTCAAAGAATTTCTTATTATTGTTAATTTAAAAAAAAATTTTTTGGTTTAATTTTAGAAATTAAAACTCAAACGGGTAGATGGTGATGATTACATTTTTTTATTTTCACAGGTAAATTAAGACTTAGAAAAAATGTTGTGAAAATAAAAATGGAGAGGTTAAACAAGATGAGCATGAAGTCTATTGTTAAAGAAACATTCCATGTAAATCTACACATCGACAGGTAAAGTATTTACCTGTATTTACGTCAACATTAGATTATAAATTTAAATTAGGCCACGCTGAGTTATGTGTGTATGTATGTATGTATGTATGTATGTATGTGAGAGTGTCTGTCTATGTGTGTGTGAGTGTCTGTTTGTCTATGTGTATGTGTATCAGTCTGTCTATATGTGTGCCTGTTTATTTGTCTATTAATGTGTCTATCTTTTTGCCTATGTCTATTTGTCTATTTCTATTTATGTGTGTCAATCTGTTTGTCTATTTCTATTTATGTGTGTCAATCTGTTTGTCTACTTCTATTTATGTGTGTCAATCTGTTTGTCTATTTCTATTTATGTGTGTCAATCTGTTTGTATATTAACGTGTTTGTGTCTGTTTGTCTCTGTCTACATGTGTGTGTGTCTGTCTATCTATTTGTGTGTGTGTCTGTTCATCTATGCATGTGGGTCTCCCTGTCTGTCTAAGCGTGTGTGTGTCTGTCTGTTTGTCTAAGTGTTAACATAGTTTCCAACATTCGTCTTCTGGAAATACAACCCATCGATAATATTAATAATAAAAAAGTCATAAATAAGGAAAACCCTCAATGCTACACCAAGAAGTAAGGATTAAACATTTTTTTCAAATACTTATAACGATTTACATCAAAATAGGTTTTTTTTTTTAATTTTTAGACGACTCAGTCTTTGTTTACTTAAGTATGTCATGTCTATCTAATAAAATAATAGCAATCTGGGTTCTGCGTTAAATCGAAAGTAAAGAATTAATACAACAGTATTGCAGTTTAAAATACAATCATGAAAAAATCGGATCTGCCCGAAACCAAAAAAAATAACCTAGCCTACAAATCAAGCCTAAGGAGAACTAACTCTATGCAAAGGTTTTGCAGGGTTACAGCTAGTAATTACATATTTAACAATGTGTATAGCCTCATCTTAAAATATCCTCATTACAATCTATCGTTAGATCCTAATTATGAGCCACAGTGACAGTTATATCTAATGCGATTTTCTCGTTTCTTTTCTTTTCTGAGGCTCCGGTTATAGAAGACAGAGGTGAAATGGCATCAACTAGGTTTCTAGATAACATGCAAGGCATCCTTTAAGAAGTATGAGAGAGAGGGAGGGGGGGAAACCGTCACATATTGAAAGGGTTGGCCAACATTAATGTGACAGCCATCAGGCCAGGATGTAGAAACTTTACTTCAAATTACACGCAAAAAGGGGGGAAATGGAAAGACATATCCACGTCTTTGAAGGGGCGCCTACCCCCCCCTCCATTCATCTTAAGACATAACTTGTTAAAGGGCCGATGGCGATGATGGTAATGAGGGTTCTGACTCGTGACCAGCGCCACGCTCTGATTGAACCAATCAATAACCTTTTTTTGGGATCTCAACCATGAAATAATACATTATTTTCTATTTATTGTTTTGTTCCGAGCTTACCTGGCACAGGTGCAAAACTAAGTCTCATGACTAAAGGCATTTTTATTTCTTCTCATTAGTTTTATTGGCCCATATCCGGTGAGTGCCGGGTCAGAACATTGCCCCCCCACCCCTAAATCCACCCAGTTTTCAAATGGGCACCCGGTAATTTAGTGGGGGCATCGAACTAGCCACACAATGCTATAGTATAGCCGTAAGTAACGTAAAGTTCCCTTAGCCCTAACGGGCCATCGGGGCAGAGGAAGTGTAGAATTCATCTGTTTCTATAACCTCGGCATATGAAGGGAGTGTGTGGTTAGCACAACGCCCAGCCACCTTTACTTCCCCAACTTAAAGTCAGGTACCCATTTAAAGCTGGGTGGACTTGCGGGACAACTTTGAAAACACATTTCACCTGTACAAATTCCCATGGTTGTCAACGAGTTTCGAACCCAGGACTCTCAGGTTGACAGTCGAGTACCTACACCACTGGGCCATCCTTATAGCCGTGGTGGTAGAAAAAGTTTAGCTCTACATCACCTGACCCCCCCCCTACGGTGTGTAATGGGCATTACATCGGAAACTTCACTACATAACATTACATTGTAGATGTCCTAGATGAGTCGTCTGTTGTAAGGGTTATATTTAGCTACTTGGATGCACGTGCAGCGAAGGGCCAAGCAAGGGACTGGCGACTGTGTCCAAAGATTGTTTGTTGACCATGTTCATTGGTCGATACAACGTTTACAAAAATTTAGCCTGCCCCAATCCCTTCCCCCCCCCCTCAACCACCAATCTTTCTCTTATAAGATCTTTTATTCAGTGTAGCTATTCGGAACTGTTAGTACCTGGGGGTGCGTGTGTGTGTGTGTGTGTTGGGAGCGGGGGAGGTCAACTGTTCACATAAAACATAAATAATCCCATGATTGACATTTGGAACTGAGTTATTTGGGTCAGCAGTTGCCCCGCTTTACTCTTTCACAACTCTCGCTGACGACTGGGAAATCTCCGATGTTTGAACCTAGTTTGCTCACCTGTCTACAGGAGCTCTCTACACAACACAGTTGGCAGCTTAGATCTTTTTGGTGTCATGACTGACCCTGGGAGATGAACTTTGGTTCTTTTACCCCCTTCCCCCTCTCCTACCCCCCCCCCCCCCCCCTTGATACTTTGTCGAACAGGGAGGTTTTTTTTTTTTAATTCGTTACTTTCATTGTTACAAAAATGTTTCTATTTGTTGAAACAAAGTGTAGCTTTGATCTTATGATGGTACCCCCTGCTATCGCCGGGTAACATTGTCTCCCTGACTAATTCCGGAATCGAAGGCCGTTTTATCATACCAGCCCATCAATAGTTAAGATTTTTTACATAGGATTGCAGTACCCGACAAGAACCCCAAAGGGCGGGTCGGGTAGTGGGGTGGGGGGGGGAGCCATAAACTTCGTTCTGGCTTTCACCCCTGTTGCGGCGGATCTGATACTAGTTTGATTGTTACGCAAGGGGATATGTAATTTTGTAACATACAGTAGCGGTAGCTGCAGTGGTTGAATATTTCTCAAAGAGTAAATTTTATGACTATAAGGAAAGGTCCTTTAGTTTAGATTGAACTAAAAGATTGAAATTGACTCTGTACGTTTTTTTGAACCTATACTCGGTAGCGGCCTGTGAGGTTGGCGACTAATGCAACCTCCCCAAAGTTGTGTGTGGGATGGAACACTCCGAAATTTGAGCCTTTAGATACGATATATATATATATATATATATATATATAGAAAGAAAGAGGAGAGAGAGAGAGAGAGAGAGAGAGAGAGAGAGAGAGAGAGAGAGAAAGAGATACTAAAGTTACGGCTCTAAAGTAAATAAATCCCTAAAGTAACCATTTAACCAGGCAGAGTCATCCAGTTAATCAAACATCTGGTAGGCATGCACCTTTCTCTGTGTCACGATATAAATGTAGACACTACGGGGGATGGTGGCTTCGTTAACAGATGTCGCTCCGTGCCGCGTGACAGTCCACGGGTAAGAATCAATATACCCACAGAATGTAAATTATACAGAGATGCGCATCGCAAATAAATTTTTTTTTTCCGAAATCCGCCATATTTGTGTATTATTCTGCAGTGTATCCATATTTAGGTGCTGCCATAGATATATAAGACTAGATCGCTTATGCTTATTTAATAGAGTCCGAAAAAGTGTTGTATTCGAGACCCCTACTTTAAAAAGAGAAGAGTACTATTCTGTAGAGTTCTTTATTTTTTACCGAAAAAGATTTCCTTCCTTTTAATTAAAAAAAAAATCCCCATTCATGCTAGAGGTTGGCGCTTTTAAAATCTACTGATGTGTCCGAAAAAATTATATTTGACGGTTAGTAATAATATAATCAAACAACCGGGTACACAACACGAAGGCATTTTATTCAAAGTTAATTGAAAAAAAAAGTTTTTGAAAATTTGTCAAGGAAAACAATGCAAAATGTCTTCTGCTATTTATTTCGGTTACTTAAGGTTTCTATGCGTACTACGTCATCAGGTTATACAGAATTGTACTCTTCTCTTTTTAAAGTTAGGGTCCGCACAATATATGTCTATGCATAGCCCATAAGCGATCTAGTCTTATATATCTATGGGTGCTGCACTGTTTACAAGGGGATGCAACACAACTGGCAACATTATTTTTAAGTCATCGGTAGAGGAACTTGTCAATAGCGATACACTTTCGGTACGATGTATTCTTCTGTGGGTGGCGCTGCTGTGATTATGGGCCCAAACAATTGATGCAGGTTCAAGACACAGCAAGGGTAGTTAGTACACCAGTGGGTCTCACATGACTAACTGGTGGATCGCGAGCTGATCGCCTAACAGTTGCTTTTTTTTTTTTTTAAATAAAATACTTAAGCAGAATTGATTTTAATTTTAATTTCTTTATAGGTTGTTCGCGAATACTAAACGGTGTCTTGTCGGGTCGCTAATGGGTAAAAGTATGAGAAGCACCAATGTATAAGCATGCTGGGTATTATTAAGGCAGGGCAACAAAGCTGGCTATGCCTTCAACTTACCGGTAATTTCAGCTGTTGCCCTGGGGGGCGCGCAATGTAAAAATGTCTAAAATTAGATTTGAAAAAAAGTGTGCCAAAGATCGAAATGCCCAGGCCGCCACAACTTTAAGACTGGCCCTGGTCGAGTCATAGGGCTAACAAAGAAATGACAGTTTGCATAGTGTCTAGCTTATTTAAGAAATAATAAAACTACGAGATGACAATCTGTGTGATATTAAACTTGAAAGCACGCGGTAGTCAATATTCTTCATCTTTCTATATAATCGATATCACAACAGCATCGATCACTTGTCATGTTGATACACAATGTGGTGTATCAAATGAGAAAATGTAAACATTGCAAAAACAAAACGAGAATGTTTATTACGAGTGGCGCGTTTAATTTCAGCGGGCTTTCTGATTGGTTGGATTAGTTAGTGGTACACTGTGGCGTAGGAAGGGTACTGTGGGTTGTAGGGAGCCCACAGGGCGCCGAACTAGGAAAGTGTGCCGAACTAGGAAAGTGTGCCGAAATAGCCCTTCAAACGTTTTTGTACTAGCTACGGCTCCTGTGATACACTGCCCCTTGATGTTCCCTAACTAGGACGCCTTCTTACGTCATATTTTGCGGTGAATTCTAGAACATATAGAGCATTTTCATCAGCAGGGTAGGGGAGGCAGTTGGTTGGGCAGAGAGGGGACATATGCTCGTGCGGATTATAACTCCAGTGAGAAATGAAGGAATGGTGAAGTTCCCCTTACACTTCTCCCGTGGTGGCTCCAAGGCCACTGCACTATCGTTATTGTTTCGATGAAAGAAGAGCACTAAAACAAAACAGGTCTATAGATTCTTAAAGATAAAATCTCATCCTTGCAATGATTTCATCACAAGGGCCAATTTGTAACATTATTGTGCTGTAAACCACTAAAAATGTAAAGTTTACTTTGTTGTTACCAGATAGTACATTTTTTTCTGAACCATCTTGCTACTGGAAAGGTGTTTAATTAGTTTTGGGCCCCGTGTTAAAAAGACCTAGCCGCTGGATGATCAAAGGTTTCCCATGTCAAATACTATTGATTCAAGATTCACAATCGGGTGATGGACAGTGATGTTACATATGTGTGTGTGTGTGTGGGAGGGTGGTGGTCCCAAATGTACTATATCGAACGGCCAGTGACGTAGTGAGGAGTGGGTAAGAGGGGGGGGGGCGTGATGCCCCGGGCGCTACTCACAAAAGGGCGCTACATGGTATATTTTACATATAATATATGGTTTTCGAATTGGGGGAGCTAAAAAGGTATTGTGCCCCGGGCGCGAGTTAAGCTCGCTACGCCACTGCCAAGAGCCACCCCCCCACATATAGCCCTAAGGACGCCCCTTACCTACCGATATCGATCAAATTAAGACCGGCGTATATTGAACTGTGTCTCAATAAATCAATTTTTTTTCTCTCTCTTTAAGACACATTGTCTCTTTAAAAATGTAGAACCATTTCCATCCTTACACTCTTTGGCTTTGAGTTCAATTGACGTGACTGTTAATACAACTTTAGTGCATCTTATACCATCCGGCATGCGATTACCCGGCATTCATCAACTTTAGTGCATCTTACACCATCCGGCATGCGATTACCAGGCATTCTGGCTTAACGGTATTTCTGAAAATAAAATAATTGTCCCGGAAAAAAAAAAAGAAATAATTGCCGGCCTTGAAAATAAATATAGTGATTATTTTATTTTTAAAGGAAGATCCTAATTATTTATAAAGCTTAAGCGCATCCGGCTTAAATGTTTACACACGCTTTTTTTAACCACATTAGGCCGGTAGTCCAGAGTTCTTTGAAGTTTCTATCCAAAATAATAATAATGACAACAATAGTGACTTGAACCTAAGTGATGTACTTACATTATGAAAAGATACATCCGATATGGAAGCATAAAGAAATAAACAAAATACAACAACAGACGGCTAAATAATAAAATCACCTTAAAGATTTGAGCCCCATCGCCATGTGGAGCTATGTTCTCTTTCAACACCCGTTGTGTGTGTGTGTGCGCGCGAGCGCGCGTCAGACAGCCAAGGGGAAGTAACCAACTGTCAACGGTACATTCCCTCCCCCCTTGATCGTCTCGTATATACACAACATCGCTCGTTCTGTCTAGCTCGCGGACCCCTGTCTATCGATGTGTCTACGGTACCGCATTTTGTTTTAAAACACTGCTTCACCTTTCCGTTGTTTCCCTCCCCCCCCACCCCACCATCAAACCTCTTTCTCCTCTCCTCTCCTCTCCCCCCCTCTTTCCCCACTCCCTCCGCATTCACACTGGCCGATCCTTTCTCTTATTAAAAATTTCCCCAGACAACGTATTGACTGCCCGGTGTTTGTTGTTGTTTATTTTTAATTGATCAACAAGTGTGAATGTATGCATGCATAATCAAACAACAACAACATGCACCTCAGTTCCGTCTTGAGTTTTGAACATAAAATGTAAAAGATTCAAAACAAACACCAAACTTTACTAAATTGACAGAATATTTTTATTTTGGGAGATTGGTGTGTGGGGGGGGGGTGGGGAGTGGTTAAATAATATACAACTAAATAACATCAATAAAGAATAGTAATAGAGTGATTATAATGTATCGATGTATTATTATATTCTGATCAGAACATTCGATAAGAACGCCACTTCCTGATTCTAATCGATAAAAAAAAAAAAATATATATATATATATATATATATATATATATATATGTATGTGATATACTAACAACTTATGTTTCAGCCATGTCAAAAAAAAAAAAAAGCGTGTGTACGTGTTAAATTCATTTTACATAAGTATCAAACTCTGTGTCTCAGAATGTTTATGTTATTGGTAGTCTATCGTGGAGTTAATAAGGGAACACGGTGCGCTACCCCAGCAGTTTTCAGGACTCCGATAAAACTATACCCTCCTGGCGTGGGGGTACTTAAATCCATGAAAGTCCCCACCTCCCTTGCGCCCCCTCATCACCCCTTATTATAAGGTTGCCGGTGTGTATAATGAAATAATGGATTCTGAGATATTAAAAGATCTGATATTTGTAATGGTTGTAAGAGATCTGATATTTGTAATGGTTGTAAGAGATCTGATATTTGTAATGGTTGTAAGAGATGTGATATTTGTAATGATTATAGTATTGTTCTATATCTAGATCCCATGACATGTACGAAGAGAGATGGATAGAACCTATGATTTCATTCCACTGTGTTCTGCAACAGCCATTTTAGATCTATCTATCTATCTATCTATCTATCTATCTATCTATCTATCTATCTATCTATCTATCTATCTATCTATCTATCTATCTATCTATCTATCTATCTATCTATCTATCTATCTATCTATCTATCTATCTATCTATCTATCTATCTATCTATCTATCTATCTATCTATCTATCTATCTATCTATCTATCTGTCCGTCCGTCCGTTCGTCTGTCTGTCTGTCTGTCTGTCCGTCCGTTCGTCTGTCTGTCTATCTATCTATCTTTTTTATTATCTAAATATACTACAATATAAATATTTCTTCCTTTTATTCAGTGCTGAAAACGGACAATTAAAGAACGTACAATGTTTCTCATTTTATCTATAAGCCCTCAAGTTAACCCTATATTTATTTTTTCAGCTGTTCTTTCTATCTGATTGTTTTCCATCACCTTGTCTTATATTTCTTTTTTAAAGTCAGCTTGTCACATTTCAATTAAATACCGGAAGTGTGTCTTCGTCCATTTTCTAACCCTGTTATGTTGGCTGTCAATGCTTTCAAATTGACTCCGTTTATAAATAAAAAATAAATCTTTGTTTAATGTCTATACTCAATGTTTCATAAGAAAAATCTCCATCAAGAATTAACTTTAAAAAAGCAACAGACACTCCACGCGTCATCAGACGTACAATAAACACTCCGCGCGTCATCAGACGTACAACATACACTCCAGGCGTCATCAGACGTACAACAAACTCTCCGCGCGTCATCAGACGTACAACATACACTCCAGGCGTCATCAGACGTACAACAAACTCTCCGCGCGTCAGCAGACGTACAACAAACACTCCACGCGTCATCAGACGTACAACAGACACTCCACGCGTCATCAGACGTACAACAGACACTCCATATGTCATAAGACGAACAACAGACTCTCAACGTGCCATCAGACGTACAACAGACACTCCACGCGTCATCAGACTACAACATACACTCCATGTGACATCAGACCTACAACAGACACTCCTTGTGTCATCAGACGAACAACAGACTCTCCACGTGTCTTCAGACGTACAACAAACACTCCGCGCGTCATCAGACGTACTAGACACTCCATGTGCCATCAAACATACTAACCGTAAGATGCACTTTTTAATGTATAGCAATAGAAGTGAATTCCAACTTGTTTTAACAATGTATTAAAACATACAGAAAATCATAGGGAGAAAGGGGGGATAATTAAAATCACAATTACAGATTTCCGGAAATTCGAAATGAATCCAAACTTGATTGACACTTGACCTCTCTCAGGTTGATATCTGACAATGTCTTGAAGTATTGGGGTTGTGATTCAGAAGTATCTTGATTGTTGATGCTAACTACATGGTCAAGACCTTCTTTTAAATGTCGTGGGCCCAAGATATTTTTTTTGTATCTAAAGTGATAACGGGGCCTTGAGCTAGAGAATAATTAAGGTACATTCGTCATAGTACCCCGTGGCGCCTACAAGGCCGTTGCATACATCATTCTATGATAGATAGATGTCTTCTTATGGGTAGTCAAACTAGGCACACATTCAGGGCCACAGCTGCCCAATTTCTTATCAAATCTGAGGCTGTCGGGGGGGCCCATAAATATCTCTTAAGTTTTCTGGCCAGGGCCCTTGAGAAATCATAAAAACGGTTCTGATGGTAGGGCATAGCCTTTAGAGAGAAACTCTTGGAACTTTACTGTGAATTGAAGTGGCCATTATAGATGATCATGTATAGATTTGAGTGGGAGATCAAGAAACCAATTAAAAATGATCCCATGTAGATATTATCTGTTTTCATTTTGTCAAGCTAACATGTATTCACCTGTGTTCCCAGTTCGCCGTAATACAGTTTGTTTACAACATGTTTACAATAACTATTTCAAATAGCACTTACACTAATTGCTTTCAGCCTCATGAATCAAGAGACCTAGAACTGGCCCAGTTAGCGCGCACATCTGTGCCAGATACCTACCTGGGCGCAAGGCGAGTTTTTTGTTAGATTTATTTCTTGTTATATTTGAATGGGTGGTATTGATTAAAAAAAAAAGTATTAAAAAGGCAAACGTCAAACTGAAGCAAAATCTTTTAACCCGTTATGGTCTAGTGGCGACGAGAAATATGTTTATCATAGCGTAAAGAGAGAGAGAGAGAGAGAGAGAGAGAGAGAGAGAGAGAGTGAGAGAGAGTGAGAGAGAGAGAGAGTGAGAGAGAGAGAAAGGACAGCTAATAAGGAGGTAAAAATAGAACGTGGGAGAAATGGACGACAGCTGTTTATAGCTGGGGACTGTGTGACTTTACGACATGACGCACCCAGCTCATATCCGTCATATCTGTGTGTTGTGGATGCGGACACACACCATTCACACACTATTCACCCAAAACAACAACAACAACATAACAAAACTGTAACATCGCGATTCTCAACCGGTGGCAAGTGACCCCCGAGGGGTACAGGGAAGTTTATCCAGGGGTTCGCAGCGACATTAAATTTTCTTAGTTTAAAACTACCAAGTGTTTGAAGAAGGTCGTTAGTTTGCAGCTTGGCTCGTCACCAAACCACGTGACCCAAGTATCGCATAACAAAAGGTGAACACATTCCATTATGAAAAAAAGTGCATTTATTCGCGAATTTACTTGTTAGTTGTACCCGCGGACATACTTTTTGCGTTGTACCCGCGGACATACTTTTGCGTTGTACCCGCGGACATACTTTTGCGTTGTACCCGCGGACATACTTTTTGCGTTGTACCCGCGGACATACTTTTTGCGTTGTACCCGCGGACATACTTTTTGCGTTGTACCCGCGGACATACTTTTTGCGTTGTACCCGCGGACATACTTTTGCGTTGTACCCGCGGACATACTTTTGCGTTGTACCCGCGGACATACTTTTGCGTTGTATCCGCGGACATTCTTTTGCACCACTGGGGTACAGTCGCGAAAAAAGAATGAGAACCGCTGCTGAAACATATCAGAACTGAGAACATTCCCTAAAGTAAGACGATATCGCCCTATCTGCCCTTGTGATCTTAGGGGGGGGGGCGTGTGGGGGGGGGAGGGTGGAGAGCTTTACCACTGTTCACACATTTATCTATCTACCCATCTTTTTCTAGCTTTATGACTCTGTGTAAATTATTCAGAGCTGTATTATTAATTTTTTTTTTGTGTCATTCCGTGTGAATTACTTCAGTGGTTCTTATTATTATTTGTTTGTCATTCCGTGGGAATTACTTCAGTGGTTCTTATTTTGGATGTTCTCCCCATCCCCGGCAATGATGGAGATTTTTTTTTTAGCGACCATTGTTTTTGTTCTACAGTCGCCACTTTCAACTGTTAAAGTGAATGTGTTGTGAATTTTCCGCGGAAGAAAATTTCAAAGTTTACATTCAATGACATGAAATATATAAAAAAAAAGATTGAAAAGGGCCGCCCTTCAAGACCAGTCACGGGCAGGTCCACCGACAGAAATTTCGGGCCCTAGGGCAGGGCTGTTACGGCCCCTCCCCCCGTGCTAATAATAATATTTTCAAAAGTTGATTGGCCAGCTCAGTCCGAGCCCCTAAAATTCGCCCTAAAAATCGCCGGGCCCCTGGGTTTCGCCCCCTGTCCCCTCACTTCTCGGCGGCTCTGGTCACGGGCAACCTATGGCCCGCGGGCCAAGCACGCAGCCACGCCGAGAGGGGGGCAGGGTGGTCATTGCCAGGGGGCTCGCATCTGTAAGGGGGCCCGGCCGCCCCGACCATGTCAATTTTTTCACGACTTATTGTTTATTAAGGGGCCCGCAATGATGTCCTGCCCTGGGGCCCGTATTGGCTCTCGGCGCCACTGCAAGCACGACCCGTTTGGCTGTTAGATCCGACCCATCGCATTCAATTTTAGGTCCAATTAAGTTATACAAATTCCTAGAATAACGTCATGCATGGCCTTCGGTCTGGCCCTTTTTATACTCATCTCCTGGTCTGGGCT
The DNA here is from genome assembly GCA_021962125.1 of Bulinus truncatus. NCBI lineage: Eukaryota > Metazoa > Mollusca > Gastropoda > Planorbidae > Bulinus > Bulinus truncatus. Next base: position 11,201,551 of record JAGDYQ010000001.1, on the reverse strand, counting down.
CTCTGTCAAATTTTTAGCCATTTGTGGCCCTCGATTTGAAAACATTTACCCACCCATGTTTTAGACATAGACAACCCATCACTGGATGAATGCACTTGAATGATACAGTTGTGTACCTTTTTTTGTGTAACTATTTCTAAAAACGTTATATTTGTAAAGAAACAAGATACAGCTCTTGGATTAATAAAAAACAGTGGACTAAAGAATTCTATATTTAGCGTGTACTTTTATTTATTATATTATTTGATTAACAAAGATGTACCGTATTTAATAACATCTGTTTCGTTTTAGTCTCTACACTGGTCCCACTCAATAAAAACAAATATATTAGATCATATAATATATACACTAGCTGTACCCTGCAATACCTTTGCATAGAGTTATATCCCCTTAGACTTGATCGGTAGGCTAGGCTATTTTTTTGGTTTCGGGCAGATACGATTTGGTCATGATTGTATTTTAAACTGGAATACTGTTGTATTAATTCTTTACTTTCGATTTAACGCAGAACCGAAATCGTTTATATATATATATATATATATATATATATATATATATATATATATATATATATATATATATATATATTATATACATACATGTATACTAGGGTGATAACAAAAAAAATATTTTTATGAAACCACTTGCAATCGAGGAACTTTTATGTGTAATTTAAGAATATCAATTGCATTTTTGATTTTTTAAAAAAAAGTTCCCCCTCCTCCCCCTTTTTCGGAAGAAAAAAGTGGAAAAATATTTCTTTTTTCAAAAAAAAGGACATTATTTTTTTTAGCTTAACTCAAAAGAGTAATAATAATAACTAATCAACTTTTATTAACAAATAAGATACAGATCAGTTAGTAATATGTACAGAATGTACAAGAAATGTTTAAAACATATTTTTTCCTATGAACTTCAGATTCAAAAATTGAAATTTTCTCGATTTTGCATGAAGTTCCTCCATCAGTTTCACAGCACGTTCAGCAATTTGGTTAGATCTGGGAATGTCAATTAATGACTTTTCGACTGACCAATGGGTCTTTAAACACTTAATTGCCTTCTTGCATTTTATCCTGATGAGTGAGGTAAACAGTTCATTGAAGGACGCTTCATTATAGTGTTGAGAATGGAACCAAGCATTTGCCCATTCGTAGCAGATGAAGTTGCAGGCAGGAGTGAGGATGTTGCGCCACTCTGGTATCAGAAAAAAGGATATAACAGTATATATCGCACGTGTTTCCATCTTGCCTGGTGTAAATTTGGTAGTTTCTTCCAGTTGATGCGAGGCCAACGTGAAGTTGTTTTGTAATGACGATATGCCTGACATAATTCATATAAGAACTTGAAATCATCTCGCCATCCAGGGTTCTCGTCTGTGCTAACATCATCTGTCGCAACGAGGCGGTAATCAGCCTGAAGAGTGACATAGTTTTGTGTTAATTGGTCAATGAAGGAATAGTTGAGTTTTGGTTTGCTCGTTGGCTCTTGGATAAAAAAATTCATGACATGTTTCAAAAGGAGGTCGAGTACATGGTGCTGACACCCAATATATTGTGGCTTCTGAAAGCCCTTGCTCAAGACATCATCCTGTATGAGCTTTACAATCCCATGCAAACGACCAGTATTTACTGCGGTCGTGTCGCATATTATCATGCCAATATTTTTCCAAGCATCATATTCATCAAGTAGCTGATGTAGTTCCTTGTGAATGGCCGCGGCAGAACCACTCTCACATTTAATAATACCAAGTTTGATTTCGGTTGTCATATTTTTCAGCAGAACTACTTGATACTCTTCCCCTTGAACTCTTTTACCATCAAACTGGAGACAATAGAGTTCTTTGCTTTGAAGTTTTTGAACAATTTTGGTTTTCATTTTACGTCCTACAGAGATTACTCGTTTCCAGACACCCGCCTGACTTGGAACTGGCACATCGTGACCCTGTTCAGCAATGGTTGCAAGAACATCATATGCTTTATGTGTAGAAATGTTGTTTTGCAGTACTAGCAAACCCGCTGTTGTAGTGCTTGCTCTTTGGTATTTCGGTTTGCATTCAGGAGAAGATGACGTGGAAGAATAGGTTGGCAAGTCGGGTGAAGAAGCAGAGGTTTCAGAATCCGAAGATTCTGAGACAGTTGTATGTGTTTGTATAGGTTGCGATTGAGAAGAGCTGGCTTGTGATTGGGTTTTTGATAGTCGGATTCGTTTTCTTGGGTGGATTGATTCCAAAGGGGCTTGTTTGACCATTGAATAACCAATCTTTCCTCCACTCTTAACTTGCCTCTGGTAGAGTTCTTTATCCTCCGTGCTTTTCCATTCTCCATTAACGTTGGTGACATCAAATAACTGAGAAAGTGTTGTAGTAAATTTATCAGACGGATTCTTTTTGTTTTTGTCATATAAATCAATCAGGCAATTGAGTTTCTTTCTGATGAGTGCGCTGGATAATAGTGGAAAGTCTAGAATTTCCCTCCAAAGCAATTCTATATCCGTAATCATAATTTTGATTCGATCCAGTCGCCGTTTCTGGCTATTGAACAGAAAAGTGAAGTTTCCAAGAATTTGACGGTTTGTAGGCATCCGTGTGAGATTGTTTAGCCTATCTGTCTATCTGTCTAACAATATGTCTTTCTATCTATCCATGTCTATCTACTTTCACTATCCTGACAGTAAGACTTGCAATCTTGCACTGAAAACGAGATAGTTTATCCAAAATATTCAAAAATATTCCACAATGTTCTAAAATATTCCAGAATATATATTATATATTTGCACCTGAAACAGAAAATAAAAGAAGTTATAACAATAATGAAATAGTTATATATTGTGAACTCACCCCAAGCTGGGGCGAGTTCAAACTGCGCGATATGTGAACGAAAAATTAAAAATAGGGGGAACTTTTTTCAATTTAAAAAAAAATTAATGTTGCTACTGTCATCTACATATAATTGTTCCTCGAATGTGAGGGGTTTCAGTTTCGTTACGAAAAATAATGAAAATAGTTATCACCCTAATGTATACTTTGTTCAGTTTTCTTGTTTATGTAAAAAAATAGTTTATAACGCTTTTTTCGGTATTGTAGTTGTTTTTTTGTTCTAGCTTCAATGACTTCTTTCCTTTTGTGCCCTAGACTGAACTGTAACACTACATTTTGATCCACATGGTTTGCAAGGATAGCTGGTTGAAATCTGTATTCATTTGAGGCTCTCCAAAGGGAGTACATGTGCAACTCTTTAGCGTTTAGTCCAGATCGTAAGGTGTCGTTCACATATTATGTAACGCACCCCGCTCTTCGATGAAAATTTTTTAAAATTATATTTAATTGTTATTTATTATTATTTTTTTTACGTTATATAACAACTTTTAACCCCCCCCCCCCCACCCAACCCAGTAAAACGGATTTTGACCAAAAAATTATGCCCCCCACTCCTCTTCCCCCTTTCCTCTCTCACGAGGTATGTGAACGGTCCCTAACCATTTGTTGAAGTGCTTTGTACCGCTCTATTCACACACGCATACACACACACCCGCCCCCATACCTTGGGGTCGAAACGGTCACAGAATCACCTCAGTGGTGTTAAACTGAGTACGTCGCCATCAGGGACTCCTTGGTATCGAGGCCCGTAGCCAGGAATTGTCTTAGACAGACTTCACGCAAATAGATTTAGGTTCATGCTTGCATAAGAAAGACATACACATAGTTAGACGGACAGACAGATTTAACAGAAATACCCTCATAGGAGCCTGCTGCATTCATTTAAACAAAATATGGTCAGATAAAATAACAACAGGTCTGGTGGCTAAGAAGGCTCAACAGTAAGCGGGGCTTTGATTGAGTGTCATGCGCAGTGGCTGAGAACTATAGTGTACGCCCGATACTGCACCATCGAAGGCGATCGAAGGCGGGACCTTCAGGTCGACAGTCGAGCACTTCACCAAACGTCACAATAAACAATCACTCCTTAAATGGGGCAATATTTAAATTTTGTAGTACCCTTCTTTCATCCTAAGTCATGTCCGAGAGTGCAATGTCCACGGAGCCACCACGGAGGCACCACGGGAAGACATGTAGAAAAACCTCCGCCATAAAAACCCTTGGCTCTCACCAAAGATCCTACACTCGCGCGACCAGTGGGAACGTATACGCCTCTGCTACAAAGTGGCCGGAGTGAGTGTGCAACTGTACATTAGTATTCATCATCGTCTTGAAATTATCTCCGATGACAAACTCAGTTCAACTCCCTGCAGTCTGAGTCTTCAACTCGGGCTCGTCAGTCAACAGAATGAATCAAGTCAACTCACACACCTCAACGAAATCTCCCTGCGTCTCGCGAACTCTTTGACACTTTTACATTAACCAGCCGTTAAATTTTAATGTGCACAAAAATGAAAAAGAAAATAGTAAAAAAAAGCTTTTATTAAAAAAACAAACAACTTTTATACACAGAAAATGCACTAACAAGTAAAAAAGCAATGAACAACTCATTATATCAAACACATATTTATACAACTCATTAGATCAAACACATATTTATACAACTCATTAGATCAAACACATATTTATACAACTCATTAGATCAAACACATATTTATACAACTCATCAAATCAAACACATATTTATGCAACCCATTACATCAAACACATATTCATACAACTCATCAAATCAAACACATATTTATACAACTCATTAGATCAAAAACATATTTATACAACTCATTAAATCAAACACATATTTATACAACTCATCAAATCAAACACATATTTATACAACTCATTAGATCAAACACATATTTATACAACTCATTAGATCAAACACATATTTATACAACTCATTAGATCAAACACATATTTATACAACTCATTAGATCAAACACATATATATACAACTCATTAGATCAAACACATATTTATACAACTCATCAAATCAAACACATATTTATACAACTCATTATATCAAACACATATTTATGCAACCCATTATATCAAACACATATTTATACAACTCATTAGATCAAACACATATTTATGCAACCCATTATATCAAACACATATTCATACAACTCATTATATCAAACACATATTTATGCAACCCATTATATCAAACAATATCAAACACATATTCATACAACTCATTAGATCAAACACATATTTATGCAACCCATTATATCAAACACATAAACATACAACTCATTATATCAAACACATATTTATGCAACCCATTATATCAAACACATATTCATACAACTCATTAGATCAAACACATATTTATGCAACCCATTATATCAAACACATAAACATACAACTCATTATACTAAAACTATAAACGTGGGTGCCGATCTGAATATAGAGATTTATCATCGCTACTTATTATCTATACAAACAGGGCAGGATCTAGACCACATAAGGCCCTAAGCTGTTTCAGGTTTGGGGCCCTTTTTAAGTCCAGATATGAAATGTCAGTGACAAATATTTAAGTATATGTATGACAATAGCTCACTCGGACAATTATTGGGGGCCCCCAATAAAGTGGGGGCCCTAGTCTAAAGGGCGATTGAACCAGTGACCCTCAGGTCGACAGTCGGGCCCTTTACCACACGACCATCCCCTCCTCCCCCCCCTCCTTCTTTCACCGGTGCTATGCATCATATTTATTTGAACTTATTGTCTTAATCATGGTCTCAATAATCTCAGGAGAATTTTTTATGTCATCTATAAACATTATTGTTTATTGTCCTGTGGAATGAACATGTGTGCAAAGTTTTATCTTTCTCACTACAATAGCAAATGTCCATAAAATGAGTAACAGGATTTGTGGACAAACCCACTAACAGACACAGAAAGTTGAACTTATTAAAAGTTTATAAAACGAATATATATATTTATGGCTGGCCTTATGCCGATTAGGCCCATTGCTCCAAACTGGGCCCCGCTCATGGTAGAGGGCCCGCAATTTACATGAAATGTAATGTAATGGTTGTAATTGCAAGCATTTGTTAAACTGGACCCCGCAATTCGTAAAGCAGGCACTGTATATATATATATATATATATATATATATATATATATATATATATATATATAGGAGGGCGCCTTTATTTTATACATATAAAATTAAAAGGAGGCGAAAATAAAAACAGGAAATATATTTTAAAAAAAAATGACGTAATCAGGTTTCTAAACAAAAATATACTCTCAAACACCAACAACTGCATTAGCAACAAAGAGTTCCTTCTTTAAATTATTGATTAACATGATACTTAACAGAAAACAAATGAGGAGACAGATTAGGTAGTGATTTATAAGGACTTGTACATTGATACACCATAATCCGAACTTGATTAAAATTTCGGAAGCTCCATATCGTGGAACATCCAATTCATTTTTTTTTCTATAGGTGTTATACACAATGGCTTGATCATTTAATGGGTCTCACTAAATCTATGTTTTTAAATTTAATACTTTATTTAAAATACTTGGTTTTTAGGATTAAATATAAAATATTTGAATGCTGATTACAATAAGCCGATGTTATATACATATATAACAGCAAGAAAAGCTTTCAACTAAGTCTTAACAATTTTTGGCGCAAATCACGATACGTTGTTTACTTCAGTTTCCAAAATCAACAAATCGTAAAGTGCGCCATAAAGGTGGTCCGCATCAAGGCATTCGCATTCCAAAACACATTCGGAATCCGAGACATATTGGTATCAGAATTTTCTCTCTCTCTCTTGATTTTTTTTTTTATTTTAAGCTCTTTGATTTATGCGCCATTTGAATTCGAAGGCATATTTCTATTTCTAAGGAATGTCTCTGTGACCAAAGTAACTTAATTACTTACTAAAACAAAAAAAAATATGCCAACAAATTGAATGTTAGTTAAATTAGAAAAAAAAATTACTCCGAAGTAATTTAAATAATTTAATTTGAAATTCCTTTTTTTGTGTTTTTTTTTTAGTAGACTTGGGTTTCAATAAGACTGAGTCAAATTATATTAAACGAGAATTTCTAATAGAATTTTTTAAAAATATGATTCTTTAATTTTCATAATGTCAGTAATATCAAATCCCATTTTATCATTCAGTTTTATTTTTATTTTAAAATATTTATTTCCCGCTTAATTGTTTCATTTACTTGTAATTAATATTTACGTTAACATTTGAGAATAATAAACAGACGATGCTAATTATATTACAGATTCTGATACAATTACCGATTCCGCTCTAAACTGTATGTCTGATTACCGATTACGATTACGATACATAGACCTAAAAGTCATTTTAGTTATTTCTTGGCTGTTAATTCAGAAATAATTTTGAACTTAATTACCATGAATGATAACTGTTGTATAAATACATGAAAACTAGAAATTTTTTTTTCTATCAAATGTTTAGAATTGAAAAATATAAGGTATTGTTGTGAATAGAACTTTCGATTTTTGCACAATACTTATATTACATTGTCATATTTTTTTTTGTTGAAATTACAGTAAGGTTATAACATGCATCTCTAATTGCTGCACTGTTTCTCTAGTTATGTCAGAAAATTAAAAATTATAAGAAATTGTGGAGAAAGAAATAAACCAAATTTAATGTCACAACATTTATGAGGTGACAAGTATAAAATAAAGACCTTGTACATCTTAATTGTTAAGGATTTACCAACACAAAAATATCTGAGTCCGTCCATCTATTGTCATTCAAACTTTGGTCATCCGGTACAAAGAAATGTCTTTGTCTTTGTGTTGCTCTTTGTCTTTGTGTGGCGCTTTGTCTTTGTTATTTTTGCTCAGGTACTTAAGTTCAAGACTTGCTGATCGTGCATCGCTCTTGTTTTCTTTTATCCCCACCTGAAGTTTCTCTTTGTCTGTTACGGTCCTACGCTTTAGTTCTCATTGAAATAACACTGACGTAAGCAGGTTGGCTGAGCTCGAATGCTTACGATTGTTTGCTTGCAATAAACTGAAGTATTTTCATTGTAATGATCTTTTTTTTTTTTAAAATAAAATTATATTTCCATATTCCGTATGCGGATCGACAACCTTTGCTTGTTATATCAACAGACCTGCTTGTTGAGTCGCTCTACATGTTAGCGCTATCGTTCAACGACACTTGCAACTCATCAAGAGAATAAAGGGTAGAGGTCATTAACCGCCAGTGGCCAGCAGAAGAACAAAAATAGAATAGAAATTTTGTAATTATGTGAAAACGATAGCCATTGCAGTGTGCTAATCTTCTTGAATTTCTAGTCAAAGGAATCAGACAGTGCGTATATCGGGGGCGAGGCGTGAGTGTTGCCGGTCATAGTCATATTTGTAGAAAATGCTATACAATGGTACTGTGTTTATTGAATATAGTTAGCATAATCATTCATAATAAAATGACGACAAGTTTAAATATATAACATTCAGTTACATATATACCGTATATTTTGTTAGTCTAATAACTTATACAAATATATAGATATATGTTCCTTTGTGCTTTGTATAAAGCATAAAAACATCAATAAATATTTCTCTAAGAGTTTTGACCGACAACACTCACGCCTCATCCCTGGCGTATATATATATATATATATATATATATATATACGTATATGTATGTACGTGTGTGTGTTTGTGTGTGTGTGTGTGTATGTGTGTTTAAGGTCAATTCTAAAGGACTCATGTATGCATGTCTATGTGTTTGTGCGTTTGAGGTTTCATATACATTTAATATATCCAGTTCACTGGTCAGGTAAGAAATGTCGTTTGAAGTATCGCAGGCGTGTTATCAGTTGATGTGATAATTTGCAGGATATTGCATAATAAAATAAAGTCTTAATGTCAGCTCGACCTGAACTGTTGTTTTTTTTTTTTAATTTTATTTAACCTATTTGACATCTTTTTTTGTTTCAATGTTCAGTCATCAACACTATAGCTTCGTCATCCAACATTGCAGACATTTACTTTGGTAAGATGGTTCTGAACGCAACGGAATCTCCCCCCTCCCCCATTCCCCCCCGGGGGGGGGGGAGGGGAAAGCGTGGGTATACAAAAAGTGTATTCCCGTAGGTGTATTCGATTGTGTGAGGGAGATATGCACATGGGATACACACTTTTTTCGACTAAAATCTAAAATTGAAATTTATTAAAGTTGGCATTCTGAGAAAGTTCACTATCTTCACACGCCTATGGTTATGGTGACGTCACTGTCGAGTCATCCGTCAATGTTTTCTATGTGTTTGCAGTCCAATGGTCGCTGGGTGGGGGAAAGGGGGCTCTGTGAGCAGCCACTTATTGGGCACAGAGTTGGGCTGAATCAAATGCGTTAGGTTTGTTCATTGTATGTTTTGTATGTGTGTAAATGCAGGTCCCAAGATATTTGGGAGCACAATACACAATACATGTCGGGGCTCTCTTAGTTTTGGGGGCCCTTTTAGTATCATAGCCCTGTTAGTGTCGGGGCTCTCTTAGTGTTGGGGGCCCTCTTAGTGTCTGGGCCCTTTTAGTGTCATGGTCCTTTTAATGTCATGACCCACTTAGTTTTGGGGCCCTTTTAGTGTCATGACCCTCTTAGTGTTGGGGCTCTCTTAGTGTGGGGGCCCTCTTAGTGTCTGGGCCCTTTTAGTGTCATGGTCCTTTTAATGCCATGACCAACTTAGTTTTGGGGCCCTTTTAGTGTCATGACCCTCTTAGTGTTGGGGCCCTTTTAATGCCTGGGCCCTTTTAGTATCATGGTCCTCTTAGTGTCGGGGCTCTCTTAGTATCATGCCCCCTTTAGTGTTGGGCCCCTCTCATTGTTGGGGCCCTTTTAGTGTCATGGCCCTCTTAGCATCAGATTGGAATCAATATTTAAAGGGGACCCTTTTTATAATGACGAGGAGGGGTGAGGCAAGACGGTTTACCTATCCACGGCTTTGTGTGTCTGTGCGTGTGTGTGTGTGTAAGGGTTTTGTTTGTGTGTGTGTGGGTGCTCGGCTAAATACATGTACTCGATAGAGCACAAGGTTTGAAAAATAGCTGATTTCGTTACAAAGTCTGGTATAAACACACCATAATATTGACTTCATCCTATGTACACCCCCCCCCCCCACACACACACCCTACCCCCCCCCCCCCCTTCCCTCTTGCCATCTCAAACTCTCCGTAACTCGGTAAATAATTTACGGTTGAAAACCGTCTTGATGAGTCAACGTTAATGGAGACTTTGTACCTCTAATGATTTGTTGAACTAAAGTCTCCGGCAGGAGAAAGTAACCTCCGTTGGACACAGTCCTTCGTGGGGGGGGGATAACTCTAGTTAGATTACACCGTTCCAGAGTTGTTCCACCATTGTAAAGATTTTGTCGGAGATTGTTAAAGGAATTCGGGTATCGATGTCCTTTTGATGAATTCTTTCTTTCTTTCTCCTTGTTTTTTTTTTGTACTTGAGAAAAGGTTGAATCAAGAGCGAGAAAGACAGAGCGAGATGGAGAGAGAAAGAGAGAAAAAAAGTTAATGAATTGCAGGCCTTGCGCTCGGATTGAAAATTGATTGGTCCTGTGCTGGAAGAAGAAAGATTTTAGGGTGTTGATGACAGACAAGATGAATGCCGTGTCCGTGCAAGATGGGTGGGTAGAGAGGTCAGTGGGCGATCCAAAAAGGGGGGGGGGGCGGTGTGAAGAGTGAGTGTCAACCATGTATGACTGAGATCAAAGTCAAACGAACAAAGACAAAACGTGAGTGTATGTGTGTTTGTGTGCGGGGGGGGTATGTCTTTAACATTTTTATAACAAAATGGCCCCCATCCACGATAAGGGCCATTTCAAGGCATGTGCCATTTTGGGTTCCCTGTTCGGGGTCCCACGAGTTCATGGGAGCCTCTGTTATAAGACACTAAGTACTTGATTTTCGAGACCTAGTTGTCGCATTGGACCACTACATCATAGTTTCCTTTAGGTGGCCAATAATGCAGCACCACCCACACCCACACCCACACTTTACTAGACATTACATCGCAATGCCACTTAATGTAAAATAACACTCGGAATTAAATCTCACAAAGCGAAAGTGTATTATAACGAATTGTCCAATGAAATGTGTCCAATGAAATGTGTCAAACTGGATGCATTGTACCAAATATACTTACATTAGGTAACTATGTTTAAATACTACAACTTTAAAAAAAAAAGATGAAACGAAATGAGCATAGTCTTAAAATTGGAATTATTTTATTTTTATCAGAAATCTCTTTGACCCGGAAACAGTTTCACTAGCTAGGAAATGGAATTTTCGCCAGCAGACGACTAACACCTTTTGTTAAGCGGATGTCCGGACGGATTGGTTGGCATTAAAAATGTATAAGCCAATCGTGTGTCTGAGATTTAAAAAAGAAATAAAAAAAAATAGAGTCGCGTTAACCAATGATAAGTTCGTAAATCTGATGGTACCTTCCATTAGCCGTTCGCCAAGCTGAGCACTGCGGCACCAACTGTTAGAGCAGTAGATGAGCAAACAAAAGTAAAAATTGGCAAAAACCAAACAAAAACAGTGACTGTGAGAGCTCAAATTAGACGCAGACTTGGCCAGGAATAATACTAAACATAATTTGTAATTGGAAAGGGGGAGGGGGAGTGGGATACTCGTTACTACTGAATATTTCATTAAAGGTTAAAAGACTAAGTGTTTCTGTCCATCATGTTGACATTAATATAGCCATTTGGGGCGTGAGTTCTATTTTATGACGCCATATCCCAACTTGTTGCGAGATTACTACTGTCTGTATGTTTCAAAGTTCGCACGAGATCCATACAAAGCTAGACAGAGACCACACGTACACACACACACACATAGACAGGCATACACCAGATCAAACACAAAGACACGCACAATTATTCACTCACAGACGCACACTCGATTTACACACACACAAACACACACCAGATTACATACACAAACACACACAGACACACACATAGACACACACCAGATTACACACACAATCACACACACACAAACACACACCAGTTTACACACACAAACACACACAGACACACACAAACAGACACACACCAGATTACACACACAAACACACACACACAGTCACACACCAGATTACACACACACACACACACACACCAGATTACACACACAAATACACACAGACATACACCAGGCAACACACACACACACAGTCACACACCAGATTACACACACACAGTCACACACCAGATTACACACACAAATACACACAGACATACACCAGGCAACACACACACACAGCACAGTGTTCTATATTTATTGTGTTTTGTAAAGTTTTTCTCATCAAGGTGTGATCTCATTGAATTGTCTATCGATTACAGTGTATAGTAGATTAGGGTAAATTAATACAGGTAAAACGCTAGACATTATCTCTATTGTCCAGAGCAGGTAGATTAATTCAATTTTTTTTTTACAAAAGCAACCAAAATTTACTTTAAAAAAAAAACACACACACACACACATGCCGAAATAAAATCCAGGTGAGTAAAGGTGTAGATACATTTAAAAATAATTCCATGCGTCAATTTTAGTATTGAAGTCATATAAAAGCTTGAATGCGCCACAAACTCGCCAATCCGCCGTTTACGGTAGTTCAAACTCCCGACAAAATCTGGCAACTCTCTCTTCGACCCCCACGATGTCAGACAGCGTTGGGGGAGGGGGGGATAAGTAGGGGCGTCATTTCCGGTGTGGGGGGTGGGGTGGGGCAAGTTATGACAAGCTCGGCCAGTGAGTTAACTAAATATTTAAAAAGAGGTTATAATACTCTCAAATTGTCCGGAGTTTTAACTCACCGGCCTATTGGCGAGTTATTGGCGCATTCAAAGTTTTTTATGACATGTTTTAAATTAAAAAAAAAATTGCGCATAATTTTTGCAAAGGTTTTTCAGGTTAAAGTTGGTATGTTTAATTTTCATTACTTTAAGTGAGTCGTAAGGTAGTGAGTTATTGTAACCGGTTTGTATACTCCATCCATTTGTCCGGACTAATTCGTGCATCTATATTTGTCCTTACAGTTCACTTATTGTTTAGGCGTGCCCGAAGTTTTAGAACAAACAGCTTACTTGGCATATTTTCATTTATTTTTTTATTATGTAGCATAGAAATCAGCTTTAAAGTAAATAATAACACATACATTTTGCGTTTCTGACCCCGCCCAACCACCTCCGCGCTAATATGGGGCAACTGAATTTGTCCCAACTTTACACCCAACGCCCCACTGCTCCACCCGTCTCCGTGCTTGGCTTAAAGAAAATTCTCATCGCTCAGTTAAACTCAACTTTTTAGGTATAATGTCTGTCCCTATCTTTTAACGCATTCAAAAGAGATAATCACGGTACTTTGGTGAACGCGACAAACTATCAAACAATAAACAATTCAAAATGTCAGCGACTAAAGAATCGTTTCCTATGCAAATATTGTTGAATAAAATCTGCTTTGCTTTTTCAACTGAAGTCAACTTTTCATGAAAGTTGATTAAAGTCCCACAAGTCCACCCAGGTCTAAATGGGTACCTGACTTAAGTTTGGGGAAGTAAAGAAGGCTAAGTGCTGTGCTAACCACACAATCACTTTATATGCCGAGGCTATAGAAACATGAATTCTTTTTCTACACTGTATCTGACCCGATAGCCATGTACGGTTAAGGGAACTTTTTTTTTATTAAACAGTAAATTAAAAAAAAAAAAAACCTTTCTTTTGGGCGGGGGGGGGGGTAGGTGGCATTTCCCACCTTTATTCCTCCCTGCCTCTGGGAGGGAGATGGGGGGGGGGAGGGAGGTGGAATCTCTGCAAGTGAAATAACCTCTGCTACCTTTCAATTTTTTTCCCCGGGGATACAATAGTATGCAGTAAAAGCAGGGCTCGATTTACCACCGGGAATGCCGGTGTCATCCCCGGCTCTGCTTTAGCTAATACATCCCTGCTGGGGATGAAATCATAGACATTTATCCCCGGCTCTACCGAATTTTTTTTTCTTTCCCGGCACTGACTTTTTTCTTAAATGGAGCACTGAGTCCAAGTGACAGTCTCATGCCACAGGTGAAATTGTATTGATGGTGAGTGTTGAAACGTAGAAAAATGTGTGAGTGTATGATCGTGTGTGTGAATGATTTTTTGTCTGAGTGAACTATTGTGTGATTGAATAGTGTTATGAATGAATGTTTGTATCTGTGAGAGTGATTGTATGTGTGTCTATTATTATCCCTGTCAGTGACTGATTGTTTGTGTGTTTGTAAGTTAGTTTATATTTATAGTGCCAGTGTCTGTCAGTGTTTTTGTGAATGAATGGGTGATCAGATGAACGGGTGATCTGATGAACGGGTGATCAGATGAACGGGTGATCAGATGAACGGGTGATCAGATGAACGGGTGATCAGATGAATGGGTGATCAGATGAGTGGGCGTGTGAGTGGGCGTGTCTAAGTCAAATACTGACAGACTACGGCCAAGTACGACCAGTCTGGCTGTTATGGTGTTATACATTAATAGACCACATCCATCTGCCCTCGGTCAGGTCCTTCTGTCTTATTATAGAACCCATTGCGGCCCCGTGGCTCACAAAGTCGCCCACCCCCTGGTCTAGGTAGATAAGAGTATGTGTCAGTACCATCATGCTCATGAGAAAGTAATGTTTCAGTTACACGTGTCATCGATAAAAGACACTTGTTTAGATCGATTGGGTTTAGAGAAAGTTGGTGTTAATTGATTTCAAATTTCCCACAACACAGAATTCATGTTTATATAACTAAAGAGTGACTTAACTAAAAGCTTATAATACTGTAATTATGCATTTACTGAATTATAAATTTACTGAATCCACAAAGGAATCTTGACCAACTGTAAATTTAAGATTTAATTAATCTATGACAAAAATATAAATGAAATACGAACGCAATATTTCATCAACAAAAAAATTAGTTTTATAATTCGATATTTTACTTTACTTACATTCAATTTTTCTACCGGTGTACAACTTTGTTTTTACAATTTCACTTTAATCATTTTTTATTACTTGCTTCTATAATCTTAATGTTCAGAGTTCAGACGAAGAGTTCCCTAAGTAATACTGACCTGATTAGAACTGCCACAGGCGACATGAACTAGATAAATCGGAAATTTAAGGTCAAAATCACATTTTTTTTAAAAAAGAAAATAAAAGTCCATTTATTTGCACTTGTCCGACACTTTACGTCATTATTGACATCTTAATTGCTGCCATACATGTAAACACTGATGTGCTGTGCTGTACAGTGCAGTGCTGTGCTGTGCTGTGTTCGTCTGCCTGTTGAAGTCAGCGGCGTATCCTTTTGGTAAGGTTTCAAACATAATAACAACACAGGTAAACAGAATGTTTACTGCAGACATCATGTGATGCTGCTTTGCACTGATTCTCAAAATATAGCAAGAGGAGCACAGAATTGTGCGAGGCTATTTGGCGGATTGGTGCAGAAATTCTCAAAATATAGCCAGAGGAGCACAGAATTGTGCGAGGCTATTTGGCGGATTGGTGCAGAAATTCTCAAAATATAGCCAGAGGAGCACAGAATTGTGCGAGGCTATTTGGCGGATTGGTGCAGAAATTCTCAAAATATAGCCAGAGGAGCACAGAATTGTGCGAGGCTATTTGGCGGATTGGTGCAGAAATTCTCAAAATATAGCCAGAGGAGCACAGAATTGTGCGAGGCTATTTGGCAGATTGGTGCAGAAATGTCGCCGTCTGCTTGGGTGATAGTTCAAGATCGAGCAGGGTTATATTTTAAAATGAAATATAATACAGAGAAATCTATGAGGTCAAATGCAAAGTCATTTTCACATGTATGTTAAAGTACTTTTGCAGTACTATGTCCAGCAGACATTATATACCAGGGGGTGGCCACTATGTCCAGTACTATGCCCAGTAGACATAATATACCAGGTGGTGGTCACAAAAGAGGTAAATGAGAGCCACATCCCAGATTTTGCCTTGAACTCCTTGCGGAGCAATGGACGTCTGCAACCACTCTCCAGTGCACTCTGTTTTGGGGGAGGCCCTTTTCTATCCCCCCCCCCCATGTCTGTTTGCAGATTTTCATATAGCCAATAATGATATTTTATAAAGCCAACAATGGTCAATTTATCTTAAATATAATGAGGAAAAGTAATTAAGCAATATAAATAAAAAGAACAACAGGTTTAGTAGAAACTTTGCACAACGAACAACTTTTGAAGCCATATTATGCTAATTAGCACTAGGTCGGAATGACCTGAAATTAATGCAAGATCCCCATGATTTTAAATAAGTGCAAATTGAGGTCCAATGTCATTTTAGATTCGACGCTTATATTCAATCAATACGATACATCAGGGACATTGGCACGGAAATATACCAATTTTTTTTTTCTTCGAAATGAAATACAAAGGTCAGGGTTAAGTTTTTTCATGACCTCTCTATTCCTGATGACGTTTTAGCGTGACTAGACATCCCTGAAGTTTAAGAAAAAAAAATGTTCACGTCATGTGATGTATTCTGACCTCAGCGAAATTCTGCGGTTATTCGGTACTTTCTTGTGGGACACCTGTCACTCCATGACCTTGGTCGTCAGTCAGGTAACGTAACTCTGACTATGAAAAGAGTTGTATGAACTTGGGTTAAATCCCTTTCCGGCGTAGGCGATGGAACGACATCACACGCGTAAGAAAAGTGCTAAGTGGTAAAAATGTCCCCCTGTTTGGGGCGGGACGGGGGGGGGTGAAATAGGTGCCACCCAGGGCGTACCGTGTCACCCAGCAAAATAAATTTCCCTGTATATAAATGTGCAATGTCTTCATAATTTTACTTATCACCGCACTTATTGCTTAATACCGCACATTTTGCTTATTACCGCACTTATTGCTTTATACCGCACATTTTGCTTAATACCGCACATTTTGCTTATTACCGCACTTATTGCTTAATGCCGCACATTTTGCTTAATACCGCACATTTTGCTTATTACCGCACTTATTGCTTTATACCGCACATTTTGCTTAATACGGCACATTTTGCTTAATACCGCACATTTCGCGTTCAATTTTGCAGTTTCAAATTTGATACCATAATTATATCTACTTAGCTAACTTTTTTCAGTTCACCTGAAAAACTGTATGTGATTTCTCGGTATATTTTTGTTTTGGTATTATCTCCCTGTTTAATTTCAAAGCAGGTTATGAATTTTTCTGGGCCAAACTGACTTCAAATTTCAGGATCGTCAGACAGGGCCTAGGTTTTCAATAATTACTAATTCCGCAATATTTGCAAATGGCAGAACTGATAAGCGACTTTGCCTAAGGTCACCTCAAATGTATTGTTACTGTCACAGGGTATTCCCTATGACAGTGCACTAAATAAATGGTTATGTTGAACGGAAGTAGAAAAATGATGCGACGTAGTGACGGTTGTTGTTGTTGAAGGAGAGAATACATTATTTTTGACTAACCTCGAGTATTGTTGTTTGTATTCATTTATAAGTATATTGTGATATCTTGGGGCTCGTCCAAATTGTGCTGTATCTGAAGGTCGCACAGGTACGTCACACGTGTATTTTTTGGTTATCATCATGGATCCCAAATTTCAAGATGATTTGTTTGAATTGTACCGTCAAAAAGGGGTCTCATTAGAACTACAAGGTGAGAAGTTAAGTGGATTTATTGAAAATGCAATGGCGCGGGATGAAAGAGCGAAGGAGCGAGAGAGGCAATTAAGAATGATGGAAATTGAACTAGAAAAAGAAAAACTGCGAGGAGGTAGAGAAGATATCAAGAGCGAACAGAAGGCAACATATGCAGACACGTGGAGGCCGAAACTTCAGAATTTTACTGAACAGGTGGACCTGATGGATGCATACCTGCAACGATTCAGAATTCATGCAGAAAGCGCTGGTTGGCCAAAGAAAGAATGGGGCAAATTTCTATATAATTTACTCTCAGGAAAGGCCCTTCAAGCACGCATGTCTTTCACCATGTCTGACTTGGAGGACTATGATAGGATGTGTGAAGTCTTGCTTACCAGGTTCGGACTGACGGAGAGGGCCACCGCAGGAAGTTCCATGAAGCTACACCTCAACCAGGGGACACGTTCCACCAGTATATGGACCAAGTACAGTTGTATTTTGACAGGTGGGTGCATCTATCTGGGGCCGAGCTAACTTATACAGCTCTTCGAGATCTTGTGCTACGAGACAAGATTTACCAGTCATGTGATTCTGTGCTGGTGGCGTTTCTCAAAGAACGTAAGCCGACCAGTTTGGCGGTGGCAGTAGAACTTTGTCAGCAATACGCAACGGCCCACCCAGAGAGGAGCATGGGAGTTGAAAGTGTTGCCGAATTATCTTTCGCTGCAAGAACGGTGGCGGGTGTGTCCAGGAATAGAGTGGCAACCAGTGGTCGAGAGACCGTGATCGGTTTTAATTGTGGGAAGGCTGGTCACATGAGAGCCAGCTGCGACCTAAAACAGAAGGGTCCTAGATGCAGTTACTGCCGTAGATGGGGTCATAGGGCACGGCAGTGTAGGACTGCCAATCGAGCCGCAATGTGTATGGAGGTGAGTGCCGGAGGGAGACAGGATGTCGTAGAAGCATATCAACCGGGTCAGAATGTCACACCGGACCACCGCATGGACTATGCAGGGTCACTGAAATGTAGTCGGGGAAAATTAGAGTTTTATCCTGGACTAGTCGGCGATCAGAAGGTTAGAGTTCCACGGGACACAGGCTGCACCACAGCAGGCGTAAGACGTTGCTTTGTGTACCGCTCGCAACTAACGGGAAGGACCCTGTCATGTATGACTTTTGGGGGGAACATTGAAACGTACCCAACTGCCGTCATACAAGTTACGACCCCATTCTTCTCTGGAGAATTAGAGTCCTGTGTGTTGGAAAATGCAGCCGCTGATTTGATAATAGGGAACATAAGGGGTGTGCAACAACCCACTTTAGCTGGTTTACAGTTGTGGCAACAACATCATGCAGTTGATGGACAGGCAGGGGTAGCGGTGACCCGAGCTCAAAGGAAACGAGAAGAGGGAAATGCAGTTGGAAACAACCGAGACATTATGAAGGCAGAAACCGGCAGCCTTGAGATGAAATCAAAGGAGTCGAAGGTCATCGATAAAGATGCGGAAAACCTGAAGACGATTAGCACCCCGGAGATGGGAGAAACAGGAAGCAAACTTCTCAAGAAACAGCGTGAGGACCCGTCATTAAGGCCCTTGTTTTCGGGCCTCCACCGAGAGGTGAACCAATAACATAAATCCAGTTACGAATTGCGAGATGGATTATTATTTCGTAGTTTCCAAGGGAAAACTAAGGGATATACGCAGCTGGTTGTTCCTAGTGAGTACCGTTCTCTGGTGCTGGCCACAGCACACGACTCTCCTCTAGCAGGACATATGGGGGTGTCGAGAACCAAGCAAAGAGTGCTCCAACACTTTTTCTGGCCACATGTCAACAAAGACATTAAAACGTATTGTCGATCATGCACAGTGTGCTGTTCCAAGGACCCAAAAGACAGATACACCAATGCTCCGTTACAGGTGACTGCGACCACAAACCGACCATTTCAGAAAATAGCTGTTGATATTGTGGGCCCGATCCATCCAATGTCAGACAGGGGATTCAGATACATATTAACTGTTGTGGACTCGTGCACTCGTTGGCCTGAGGCAATCCCTCTAAAGACGATCACTGCCGAAGACGTCGCAGAATCGCTGTTGGAGGTCTTCACTCGTGTAGGGTTCCCAGATGTAATACTATCAGATAGGGGCACGCAGTTCACGGCTGAACTTACCAGGCAATATATTAGTTTGTTGGGTATCAGACAAACATTTACCAGCCCATACCACCCGCAGAGCAACGGGATGTGTGAGAGGTGGAACGGGACCCTTAAGAGGATGCTGCGCAAGGTAATTGTGGAAAGACCAAGAGATTGGGATAAACTGCTACCAGCGGTACTCTTTGCATATCGTGAGGTAGCCAATGAAAGCACAGGATTCTCGCCATTTGAACTACTTTATGGAGCCAACCCAAAAGTGCCCATGAGAATACTAAAGGATCTAATGGTGAAACCCCAATTAAATGCGGAAACCAGAACTTCTTATGAGATTGTGGTACAACTACGTGATAAGGTTGTTACCGCATGTGAATGGGCTAGACAAGCCACGGAAACTGCCAATAGGCGGCATAGGACTATAGCCAATGGTAATAGTGAAAAAAAAACAGGAGGAATTCGAATTTGCGTGGATTACCGGAGACTGAATAAAATAACCAGGATTGATTCAGAGCCGATGCCGGATCCTGAGGAACTTTTGGCTCAACTTTCTCGGTCCCGTTTTTTCTCAAAATTGGACCTAACCAGAGGGTACTGGCAGATCCCCTTAATAGAGAGAGCTAAACCTCTGACAGCATTTAGGTCACCATGGGGTCTCTTCCAATTCAAAGTAATGAGCTTTGGATTGGTTAATGCCCCAGCTACCTTTTCTAGGATGATGAGGCGGCTGCTGGGTAATCGCACTGATGTTATAACATACCTGGATGATATGTGCATACACCATGAGGAATGGAATACACATCTGCACCAATTAAACTCTGTACTGGAAACACTAAGCGCACACGGGCTAACAGTCAGACCAACAAAAGTGGAGCTGGGATACAGAGAATTATCCTTCATTGGTTATGTGGTAGGCCAGGGTACCATGAAGCCCAGCAAGACCATTGTTAATGACATTCTTAACATCTCAACCCCAACAACCAAGAAACAGGTGAGGAGTCTGCTAGGTCTGTGCAACCTTTACCGCAGATTCATTGCGGGTTACGCGGGAATAATTCAGCCCTTGACAGACCTTACTAAGAAGGGAAAACCTGAGAAGATCGGCTGGACAGAAGGGTGTAAACAAGCCCTAGAGGAAATTAAGGCATTATTTTCAAAAGCACCCATTCTGCCACTCCCTGACATGAGGCAAAGATTCATTTTGACTACGGATGCCTCGGCAATGGGTATTGGAGGCTGCTTAATGCAGGAAGTGAACGGTGCTGTACATCCTGTTATGTACATAAGCAGGAAACTGAATCCTGCAGAGTTGAGGTACTCAACAATCGAACAGGAGTGCCTTGCGGTGGTTTGGTCCATGACCTAATTCGCCAGATTCTTGTTGGGGAATCCCTTTGTTTTAAGAACTGACCACGCCCCATTGAATTTTGTTAACAGCCGGAAATCAGTCAATTCCAGGGTATCCAGGTGGGCGCTACTGTTACAAGACCATTGTTTTGACATTGAGGTTGTACCGGGGAGTCAAAATGTCGTGGCTGACACACTATCTAGGTTACCGCAGGGCGAGAATGCGGAGGAAGCACAGCGTTAAAGACACTTACTTAGTGATTGAGTAGACTAAACTATTTTTGTGTTAATTGAATGTATTGTAATTTTTTTTCGTCATAATATATGTATTCGATGTCATTTTATCATATTTTGTCATTTTGTTAGTAATGAATATTACTAATTAGGACTGTGAGCTGGATATGATACATTTTAAGTTATTTGTTTATTGAACGGGAAGATGTCCCGGAACCATTATGTTATTATTTGGCATTTTGTTAATACGTATATTCAATACATTATATTTTGTTGTTAACATTGTATATGGGAGGTTATTATTCTCAAGTGCACTAAATGGAGGTTTACTGTTGTGATGGTGGTTTGTTGGATTTTGCAGTCACATCGGTATCGGATACCTGGGGTTATTTGTTCTTGATGTTATTGATTGTATTTGGTTATCCTTTTTATAAGTAGGGGTATCGTTTAAAAAAAAAAACAAAACAATTAGCATTGTTTCTGTAAAGGTGGAGGGTATGTCACAGGGTATTCCCTATGACAGTGCACTAAATAAATGGTTATGTTGAACGGAAGTAGAAAAATGATGCGACGTAGTGACGGTTGTTGTTGTTGAAGGAGAGAATACATTATTTTTGACTAACCTCGAGTATTGTTGTTTGTATTCATTTATAAGTATATTGTGATAGTTACCCAGTACAGTGATTGCTAGAATAAATAATGTAGGTAGACGGTTAATAGTTTTGAGATCCACTGAATTCCAAAACCTCATTGACCTCAATCGATACCCCCATCCACATACTTTTCAATATCTCCAACATTTATAGTATCTACTTAATAACAGTATGTGAGCTCAAACTTTTCTAATAACTCAACAGAACTGGTCGACGTGATCGATAGACACACACACATTCAACGGATCATTACGATAGGAGCACATAGAATGCTAAATTCTTCTTCTTCTTCTTTGTTCTCGATATATGATCATGGAGGATTTCAACGACCAGGCCTATAGTTATGATGAACTGCACGGTGGCATCCAGGTCCGTCTCGCTCCCAGCTGGCGGATAGGGGAAAGACCCTTAGATATAAGGGTCAGCCGTGAATACTAATAAGCGGTCGCGGACCAACTGGTTTGCTGTCATGGAGGGTGAGGTGAGGTATCCCGTGGTAAGGATACCTTTATCAAAAAATGCCTCAAAAACCCTAAGAAATGAAAGCAAAAAGCGAACATAGAGCACTCAAACTCTAAACCCGGTCAGATGAGGCCGTTAGCTAGGGATAGCAGACATCTAGGAGAGAAAACTCCGAAATTAAATCAACTGCTGCCTAGCAGATGGTCTTGACTGACCAAAGGCTATGGAAGCAAATCCAGAAAAACAGCAGGCTGAAGACGGAGGCAGTAGGCCTTAATGGCGCAAAACATACAGCCACGCAACCTCGAATGCTAAATTTCATTCCATTTATTTTTCATTGTTGGATATTATATCTAAAACTGGTCAAAACGAATTGTCAATTAAAGTTTATATATATATATATATATATATATATATATATATATATATATATATATATATATATATATATATATATATATATATATATACCCCAACATGAAATTGTTAAGGCATTACGACACTTTAATTTTACTAAACACATATGTATAAAAAATATTATTGATAGTCAGTGCTTTGTTTTTTTGTGCCGGTACGCATCGGTACGCCGTACCGGCACCTTTTTCAATGTGGGGGAAAAAATATTACTTTTCTTGTATTTTAACGTTTATTATTAATTTATTATATTATTATTTTGTTAAAATTGAATTATTTTAATATTGCGCGCAATAAGAATAAAATTATAAAATGCGAAACTGCGAACTGGTAGTTAAAATTTAGGCAATCCATCACTGAGTACCGACACCTTTCTGTTGATAGTAATACGTGTACTAGTATCAAAGAATCAATCTATTTGGTCAATACGTGTAATATTGGACACATTTCCTGTCCACATTCTAAGGTGCCGTTCTTCATTGATTAATATAACATTCTGAAGTGTGTCCCAGCCTAGACTTATCATTGGCAGTTATTGCATTTCATTTTATGGGCGGCGATCGAAACAAAGTTGTTACTTCCCCTTAGCTATTCTATTTTTTTTATCCCCCTTTTGTTCCGCTGAGAGTCTGTCGGTTAATAATTTTTTTCCGTAAGACTAGTAATAATGTCATTTGAAGATGATTGATATTTTGGAATGATTATATTAAATGAATGTAGAATTGCCATCCTCGAGTATATATTTCTTTTAACAATTGTTCATTACAGCGATGCATGGGAGATAACTTGTGTGTCCTAGAGACAACTCAAGTGTGACATTGAAGTTACAGAGTGTGGCCTGATAGACTATGGACATGGGCCACCTGACGAGCAACAATTTGGTGTGAATGGGCAGTCTAACAAGGTGTGACACTGTGGACATAGATTAACGGAAGATCGATGGAGTGGCATGGTGGTGTAACGTGCCACTGTGTGGCGTGGGATGGTGTGGTGAGATGGGGGGAATGTGTCGCGTGGAGTAGAATGGCATGGCGTGGCATGGCATGGTGTGGTGTGGCGTGGCGTGGCATGGTGTGGTGTGGCGTGGCATGGTGTGATGAGGCATGGCAATGTGTTGCGGAGCATAGTGTGGTATGGCATGTTGTGGCGTAGCATGATGTGCCACAGTGTGGCTTAATGTATCATGGTATGCTGTGACGAGGCAAGATGTGGCGTTGCATAGCATGGGTGCTGTGTGATATGGCATATTGTGTTGTGTCGTGGCATGGTGTGACATAGCATGATGTGCCATGGCGCTCTATCTGGAAGAATGTGGCATGGTGTGGTTTAACATGGCTTGGTGTGGCTTGGGTCGTCGCGTGTTCAACGTGTGTAATATGATACAGGGTGACACATGATGTAAAACAGAAAACTAAGTTTAGACCAGGAATTGTTGTCAAGAGCTGGGCTCACAGCTGTTTTAAAGTGTCACTATCAAACGGTCTACAAAGGATGCCAGACGTGGCTCTGAGTGCCACATGCGGTTACCACAACCACATGTGCTTCGTGTTACAGACTAAATCAAATTAACACTCGACCTATGTCCGGCTTTTTGCCAGCATGATAGGGTGTAGTGTGCCTACCACACCAGCATTGTTGGCGATGCTGATGCATGTCTGCCATGTCTACAGGGCGGCGGGGTGAGTTCCCCCTCTAACATCTGCCGGGATAGCAGATAAAAGGGTTTTAAGACCTTTCCAGACCAAAAGGTGTGTGTACTGTCGATCGGCCAGAATGGCAAGGCACGGGGGTTTTATCCTGCCACTCGGAAAGATGGGAGACTGAAATGGGCCCCGGGCTCAAAATGGCAGAATGATACGTGTGCTTGAGTGGGACAGAGTGGAAGGGTGTTGTGTGCCAACCACATCCGTCACCACCGCCAGATGTGTATACTACGGTCTCGAATAATCGTCATTGACCGCCGTTGCAAGAAAGTATATTTTCCCCATAGATCAGGACTGCCTGGTACATCCTGTGCCGGCTAATCTACACTCAACGCCCGTGAAAAGTTGAATGTAATATTTGTGATAAAATGAAGTATACAATTTTTTTATTCGTACCAATTTATGGTGTCCGAAATTTCCATGAAACTTTTTTTATTCAATGCTAGTAGCTCGAAATGAAACATATGTAATGGTCTTAGATTTTTAAAATGTTTTTTTTTGTCCTATAATGGAAAAATGTGCTCGCTGAGCAACCGGACTTGCTCCAACAATGAAAATCAGTTGTCTACCATCTCTAACTGTGATTCCTTGATTTCTGACACTTATTCGACTCAAAAACAAAATGTATTTTACAGAACACCAGCTCATGTATCTGACCCCTTAACAGGGCTCGATTTACCGCCGGGGATGCCGGGGATATCCCCGGCACTGAGACCTGTCATCCCCGGCTCTGCTTTAGTCAATATATCCCAGCCGGGGATGAAATCATAGACATTTATCCTTAACTCTGCGGAAATTCGTGTTCATCCCCGGCACTGGTTTTTTCTTAAATCGAGCACTGCTCCTCAATATCAGTCCCCATTCAGATGAACTTCATCTGCCCTGATAGCCCTTTAGGGTTAAGGGAACTTTAATTTTGGTACTTTTTAGTTCTTAAATGAATGCTTGTGTATTGTATTTTTAGGGCATAGAAATCCGAGCCCCTTTTGATTACGATACAAGTTTTACAGGTTTACAAGGAACAGTTTGAGAATCGCTAGTTTTATTATAAGTCGCTACCTTAAATCTTTATACGTCCCAGCTACTTTTCAATCCCCCCCTCCATCCACCCTTCCCCTTTCTCCAAATAAACAGTATCTGTTAACAGTGTGTAACGTCTAATAAATCTAATAACTAAATCAACCTGGGAAGGCCATACGACAAATATATTGATCAATAAATAAAACAACATGAAATGGATAGTTGTAAGAAGAACAGATGCGTCTAGATTAGCTGAATTTCCATGATATTATATTTTTAATGTAACCATTCTACTTCCAAACACGTGTACAAAGACATACATCATCATCATCATATCCTTTAACCGATGGGGTCGTTGGGAGAACGAATGGACTCATCAACAGAAATATTTCCCCAAAGGTGTCACACTGTGTCCATACTGTCACAGTATGTCCACAATTGTCACATACACATGTCATTAATCGAATTAATTTTGTATATGGCTGTAGATTCCATCTAATGCAAATCCACAAATAGTTCTAATGGAGTAGTGTTGTTTTAGTCCCAGGTCATATTTTAGTTTCAGTTTTTATTTCGTTTTTTCTGTAATAATTTTAGTTTTCGTCTAGTTTTAGTCTTGCTTCTAATTTTAGTTTTAGTTCTCGTTGACGAAAAGTCAACATTTTCGTTAACGAAGCTTTTAGTTTTCGTGAACGACAGCAACACTATATTTTAGTTTCAGTTTTTATTTCGTTTTTTCTGTAATAATTTCAGTTTTCGTCTAGTTTTAGTCAACATTTTCGTCAACGAAGGTTTTAGTTTTAGTTTTCGTCAACGAAAACAACACTATAATAGAGTTTAGCTTATTGGCCAACATGTTTTATAATCTCATAGCATATCGTACCTTTATTCTAAGCTTCTGTGCTTAATTATCGACATTACTTTGTAACATGATGAATGGTTTTATGCAAAGATGTTTTATGTTGTGTGGCTCAGCGTCTATTTGGGCATTTGTTGTGTTTAATTTAAACGAGCTGTGGTCTTTAGAAAGTTGTTACTTCCCTTTGATTCTACGGATTTCGCTCCCTTTATTCTGCAAAACTTTTCTTGAGTGATGAATGTTTTCTATATATTTCGACTAAAAATAGTGTCATGCAAAGGGTTATTGATATTTTGCAATTATTTTATATGTTATGAGTTTTGAGAGTTCCTTCAGAATAAAGTGATATTTTTGTAATATCTGTTCATTATAGTGATGGATGTGGGATAACTTGTGTATTACCAGAGATAACTCAAGTGTGACATTGAAGTTAAAGCCTGACATGCTTGATAAATTTGGGCAGAGACAAAAACGACTGGCAGCGATTTAGTGTGAATGGAGAGTTTGACAAGGTGTGATATTGTGGACACGGTTTGATATTATGGGAGAGTGACAGTATGGACACAGTGTGACAGTATGGGCACAATGTTATATTATGGAGAAAGCGTGACAGTATGAAGACATTGTGACATTATAGAAATAGTTTGACATTATGGGCACAGTGTGAAAGTATGGACACAGTGTGATAGAATGGACACAGTGTGGCAGTATGGACACATTGTTAAAGTATGGACACAGAGTGTCAGTATGGACACAGTGTGACAGTATGGACACATTGTTAAAGTATGGACACAGTGTGACAGTATCGACACAGTGACAGTATGGACACAGATTGACAGTATGGGCACAGTGTTACATTATGTGACAGTACAAACAAAATAATTATTAATTATTAAAAAAAATAACAGCCAAAGTGAATGGCAAAAATTGCTATCAGTCAGACCTGCCACAAGGAATGGGTAATCTAAACACTTATCACAAGCTCCGGGCTAAAAACAATATTATTGTGTGGAAATCTTTTTCTAATCTCCCATATCCCACTCACCCCCCCCCCCCCCCCACCTAAAAAGAAATACACTAACCGCAATAATAATAGCACATAGAAAACGAAAAGTATGTATTGTCATTCATTTAAAGCAAGATAGTCTCCAGTACTTCCCCGCCCTACCCCACACCCCCACTCTCCACCTCCACCCACCCAACCTCTTTTTCCGGCAAAGATGACATAGTTAAACAATGGCCCAAATAAATAAATCAATAAACGAATCAATAAAGAAATAAATTAAGATATTTATGCCGATTCTTTTATTGTTATCATTTAAGTTCATGTCGGGGGTTTTCCCTTTCATCATCGGCTTTTATTAATTCAGATGAAGGGGAAGAAACTCTGGATGATAGAAAACTCTCAGAGTGAGCTAAACATTGTTTCCATTGGTTGGTTTCCTTTAGTTTTTTTTTCTTTTATTTTCTCTCTATTGTTTATTACTTAGGAAATATTGAACCGATCGACACGGTATTGAATGGGGGTGGGGGGTTGGGGAGGGGTTCATCGTCCTTGGGATTGTTACAAGCATTGATTGCAGTGGACAGGTTTTAATCGATACTTTACAGGACTGGCCGCTTCTTATTGATTCCTAATAGGGTGGGATGGGGTAGGGGAGCACTGTCTGGAAACACAGGTGTGTTTTACAAGAAACTGAAAAAAAAAATGGGAAACTTTGAAGAAACGTTTGGGATGGAGGGGGTGGTGGAGGTGAGAGGGATAAGGTGTTAGGGTACAATCAGGTATTTTAAGGAGGGTGCGGGGGGTGTAAGAGAGAAATGGTATGGGTGGAAGTGGAGTGAGCAGGTTTGGTGGCGAGGGGGGGAGGAGAGGGAGGGAGGGAGGAGGTTGAATTAAGGCCTTTTTCGTTTACAGGCAATTTAATGTTTGACATGTCCTGACATTTTAGTTCCTAATGATGCCATGGGACGGTCTGTGGTAGCACTACTAAGTGTATACCTGAAGCTGGTAAACAAATGTATACTAAACACATTTTATTTTGCCGAGACTTTCAGTAATTCATCAAAGGCTCGGTTACGGTGAGGCTAAGGAACCCCCTCCCTCCCCCTTCATCCCTTCCCCCCCCCCCCCATAAATAATAAGATGGCTCCACGTCATGCACATCTGAGACAGCTCTGAGCAAATTAAAAATAACGTCCTTATTACAGACACCTATAGCCAATAAGTGAGAAGACCGCGGAGAGACCACGGGGGTAGAGGTTGGGGGGGGGCATGAGTAACTATGGGGCGCTAGTATTTCCGTTTCCCATAGTCTTCGTTGAATCGATCGCGTTCGTTTGTAGCGTCAGCGTCGGCGTCAACGATCCAAAGGTGAAACAGGTGAGTCTATAGGTCGAAATACCACACATCAGTGGCGGACTTATAGGGTGGCAACTGTGGCTATCTCCCCCCCCCCCCAAGCTCCTTTCACCTGAGGCAGGTCACGCACCTGAGGTGGAACCGTCTGATAGTAGGGTCTTATACGACCTTGACCGTAAGAGGCTCTGAGAGTGTCATTGACGTAATACTTTTTTTTCTCTGTTATGTCATTTTACTTTCATCGACATTTGTTAATTTTGGTAAATTTTGAACTCTGAAAAATATTCGGAATGTGCGGTTTTTACAGACATTATGACAATCACCTTAGTTCCCGCTAATAACACTTGCCTTAATTCTCGCTAATAACACTTCCCTTAGTTTCCGCTAATAACATTTGCCTTAATTCCCGCTGATTACACCCTCCTTAGTTCCCGATAATAACACCCTCGATAGTTCCCGATAATAACACCCTCCTTAATTCCCGCTAATAACAACCTCCATAGTTCCCGATAATAACAACCTCCATAGTTCCCGATAATAACACCCTCCTTAATTCCTTCTAAGGACAACCTCCATAATTCCCGCTAATAACACCCTCCATAGTTCCCGCTAATAACACTTGCCTTAGTTCCCGCTAATAACAACCTCCTTAATTCCCGCTAATAACACTTACCTTAGTTCCCGCTAATAACACCCTCCTTAATTCCCGCTAATAACACTTGCCTTAGTTCCCGCTAATAACACCCTCCTTAATTCCCGCTAATAACACTTGCCTTAGTTCCCGCTAATAACACCCTCCTTAATTCCCGCTAATAACACTTGCCTTAGTTCCCGCGGTCTGCTAATGCCACTTCAGATGAACTACAATGACATATCGTACCTGGACGCCCATACTATTAATAGTACATTGAAATATTTCCCCAGACACAGGTCACTATTTGGTTTTATCACACATGGTGACCACAGATCACTTTATAATGCGTTTGCTTTTTGGCTTTGAGCCCGTGTCAGCAAGGCGTCCGAGTCTCCATTGTGCCTCAAGTCAGAGCCATTCCTACATTTTTGGGGCCCTAGTCAAAAGTAAATTTGGGGCCCTAGTCGAAGGTAAATTTGGGGCCCTAGTCAAAGGTAAATTTTGGGCCCTAGTCAATGGTAAATTAGGGGCCCTAGTCGAAGGTAAATTTGGGGCCCTAGTCAAAGGTAAATCAGGGACTCTAGTCGAAGGTAAATTTGGAGCCCTAGTCAAAGGTAAATTTGGGCCCTCGTCAAAGGTAAATCAGGGGCCCTAGTCAAAGGTAAATTAGGGGCCCTAGCCAAAGGTACATTTGTACGCCCTATGTAGAAAAAACTTTGACAAGGGCCACCCCTTGCAGTTCTCACAAAGCTAAGGCCTCTCTGAACACCAACAGTTAGCCCTTTTATCACCCCGGGGCTAATATTGCCCACCCTTCTATCGGACCTGAATAATTATCAAATTAGGTCTGTCAGACCGTTGAGCCCGTGCAGAATGATCTTTTTTTTAATAGAGATGGACACCATAGTTTAATTTTGAGATTATCATTAATAGGTCAGTCTAATTATATAATTCTATTTATATTATGAGATTATATTATTATTATTTTTTTAAACATTTACCGAATCGATACGCAGGCAAAGAGACTATTAAACAGGAAACAGTTTTCTTACTTTCGATTACAGCAAAATATTTATGTAGATTCTTTCTATATAATCCAACAACTGTATTCTTTAAAAAAATGAAATATATGGTTAACATTGACTATGTAATTATACGCTCTGCATGTCTAGAGCCTTTCCAAACTTGGCCCGTCAAAAGAGAAAATATTTCTGTAGGCGTCAATGTATTGTTCAATGTTATAGTTTTGAGTCTGTTCCCACTTGTCAACAATGGACCCATCCGGTGTATTCATACATGTGCCAGTGTTTCTCCGTGTCCGGGGTGGTGGGGGTGGGGGGGGGTAAGGATCAACAGGTCAAACAGTATTGACCGGATCACTTAGAGAGGTCAGTTCAGTGCAAAACTTAAGACAGCAACAAAAGAAGAAAGATCTGAAGTAGTTCTTACGCCATTGACATGTTCGATATGGGACATTCTGTTTTTATCCATAGCACTCTGAACTCACATAAAACATCTGGATTTGATATTACTTGCCCCATTTACCTTCTTCCTCTAGATGTTTACAAAAAGGAACTTTACCAATGTATTGAAGTATCTGTGGGGAATCCCCATATGTGTCTGGGAAATTCCCATATCTGTCAGGTTAAAGATGAATTATTTTTATATGTGACACTTTAAGTTAACTACATTAAATCGTTATAAATAAAAATGTAAATAGGATTCACGCCTTAGCTAATAACCCCGAAAGTTCTTCACCAATTGCCTAGAAATGTACACACAAAATTGTAGTACATTACCCGGCCCGTGTTGATTATATATTATATATCGACATCACATCTATAAATAATTTAAAAATAATATTTAATCCATCGGTTTGGTAAAATTATTTCTTCACTTCACTTTACTTTTTTTTAAAAACCACGGGAGGTAATTCAAAAGTCACAGAGTGCTAACTTATATATTGTCAGTATTTGTTTAAAAATGAACCAATCCGCCGTGTGCAAAGTAATAGTTTTCAGTATTTTGTTTTAATTAATAAAAAACAGTATCGTAAAATATTTCTTTTTACTTTAGTTTGCAAATTAATATTTCGTCAGTATTTTTTAATCAAACATGTAAATAAGAATTACACCATTAATTATTACTTTAAAAGTACATTCAAAAGCACTTTCATTTGATTATCTTCAATGTCGAACGGTTGTCCGCCTAAACTTATCTGTTTCTTTAAAATAAACAGAAGTAGGAACAAGGGCTTTCCTAGTACTCAACTGATAAGTTACATTGGGCTTAGCCACTGCAATGCTCTGTACCCAATGTCAAGGACTCAGTGCACGTTACTGCTTTAAATGGAGCAAAGCGGTACCTCGAGTTGCGACCTTAATTCGTTCAGGGCTGTATTCGTCATCCGATATGTTCG
This sequence comes from Bulinus truncatus, assembly GCA_021962125.1. NCBI lineage: Eukaryota > Metazoa > Mollusca > Gastropoda > Planorbidae > Bulinus > Bulinus truncatus. The sequence goes on along the minus strand of JAGDYQ010000001.1, from coordinate 11,169,661 downwards.
TAACATGAAACATTGAAATCCATGACATTAAGTTAATCCGTTTCAATATGAAAGAATCGTTCTTTTGTCATTAAAACAAAATCGGAACATTACCAGAAAAAAACAACAATTAAATATCTGGAACTTAACGTATAGAACGAAAACGACTAAAGAAAATGTCGTCACTTTCTTTTTAGAGCATTTTCGAAAAAAAAAATGCTCTATTGTCCCAGTTTTGTCTGTCTGTCATCACCCTAGATCTCAACAACCATAAGTCCTAGACCCATGATGTATATATCATTTTGTAGGTCTTGGCCTGCCATGTGTGCATCAAAAGTCCATTTCGCGATCTGACCTCTGAGGGCCGAATAAAAGGGCTTATTATGTACCATTTTTTAACTGTATAAGCTATATTAACAAAGGGGCGTACAAAGGGGCGTAACTCATTATTTATTTTTGTAACAGTTATTCAACGTGACTTACTTCCCTTACTTATACCACGAAAATACTCTAACACGTCCTGTATCCAGGCTTAGATTGCTTGTTTCTTTTACAATCATTAGTTTTAGGAGTTTATTGTTACTTAGAATGTGACTGGGAATCTTTATCCACAGAGAAACTATTCAGACAATTTGTCGCTTCTTTTTGCTGGAGAATCTTTCTGACTTGGGACATCGCGATGCCATTCATCAGGCTCACTGTCCATGTTAGGGGGGGGGCATTTGGTTGGGATGATGGTTCACAGTGAAGTCTTCAACGTCTGCCCACTTGATGCACATTTTTTTTTATCTTTGTAGTTGAAACAGTCAATGGTTCCTCATCATCCTACGATTGCTTCTACTTTCATGTCTTTAGCTGTACTGCGTGGCCTTCGATTTCACTAAACGCGTTTGTATCCAACGCTCTTTCTCTCTCTCTCTCTCTCTCTCTCTCTCTCTCTCTCACTCGCTCTCTCTCTCTCTCTCTCTCACTCTCTTTCTCCCTCTCTCTCCCTCTCTCTCTCTCTCTCTCTCTCTCTCTCCCTCTGAGGCCTTAGATCGTAACCTGAGGTACTGTTCTTTACTCGAAACAAAGAAAAATCGAAGTTACAGTTCGTTACCCGGACTGTTCGTGACCTGAAGCGTTCCTAACCCGAGGTTCCGCCGTACGGTGCTGCTACCTTTACCCGCCGTACGGTGCTGCTACCTGTACGTTCCTATGACCCAGTGTGGACCCACTAATCGACCGCCGAGCCCCCCCCCTCCCCGCGACCCCATTGTCAAACGACGCCTTATCAAAACAGATTCCATTCGAATCTGATGTTATCATAGCCCAGGCAATTCGTTTTGCATAACATCTCTAGATATCAAAGGTATCTCTGCCTAAAGCCCCCCCCCCCCTTTAAATCCTGAGAACCCACCGCGACTTCGCTGGTACTGCATCAACCCCTGGGGTGGAGGACGTAGACAGTGTCCCTACTAGAGTGTACTAAACAAAGGGTAAGGGGTTCTATCTAGCATCAAAGATAAACACACAGACTAAACAACGTAGTCATAACAAGTAGAATACGAGCCTCAGTGAACTTTACAATTACAAACTATGAGATAATATAAATATATATATACTGCTGCACTTGACACATGTCCAATAATACACAAATACTGGCCTTAAACATACAAGACATATGTCCAATAATACACAAATACCGGCCTGGAGCATAAACAATACGTATCCAATAATACAAGAATACTAGCCTGAAACATACACAATACATATTTAATAATACACAAATACGGGCCTTAAACATACAAGACATATGTCCAATAATACACAAATACTGGCCTGAAACATACAAGACACATGTCCAATAATACACAAATACTGGCCTTAAACATACAAGATACATATCCAATAATACACAAATACTGGCCTGAAACATACAAGACACATGTCCAATAATACGCAAATACTGGCCTTAAACATACAAGACATGTCCGATAATAAACAAATACTGGCCTGAAACATACAAGACACATGTCCAATAATACACAAATACTGACCTTAAACATACAAGACACATGTCCAATAATACGCAAATACTGGCCTTAAACATACAAGACATGTCCGATAATACACAAATACTGGCCTGAAACATACAAGACACATGTTAAATAATACACAAATACTGGCCTGAAACATACACAATACATATCCAATAATACACAAATACTAGCCTGAAACATACACAATACATATCCAATAATACACAAATTCTGGCCTGAAACATACCAGACTTCCCAAGCCATTAACATTAAAACAACCGGAAGTGCAGAGTTTCATAGAAAATTTCTTTTCGTGATTTATTTTTTTTGTCAATGACAGTGAAGTAGAGAAACTCTCTAATCTTCTTTTTTAAGTAACCCTATGAATTAGATGTCCAATCTCCACCCCCCTCTTCCAATCGAGCCTCAATTCCATTTGACCCACTCACAACACTTGTTCTAAAAATAGAAGCAGACATTGCTGCCGATTACATTTCAAGGATTAGTGAATCATTTCTTTCCAAACTCTAACCAAAAGAAAAAAATCACAGACTTGGAATTGTTTGAAATGGCTGCATCTTTATTTTTATCCTTTCGATTTCTGACGAACTGTTTAATACAACAGTAATCATTTGGGTTCTATGAATTTCCCATACACACTCGCATTGTTTGTAAATTATTTTCATAAATTGATACATTTCATTTCCTGTTTTTAGCTTTATAAGACCTAATAAATTATAATGATCGTTTTTCAAGTTGTCGCTTTTTTCTCTCTTTGAAGTCTTGAATAGTGGGACGGATGGTTGAGCTTTGTACATACTTGACTGTCGACCCGAGTGTCTTGGGTTCGATCCTCGGTGAGAACCATGGAATTTTTTCCCGGTGAAATTTACTCCAAAGTCGCCCCACAAGTCCACCTAGCTTAAGTTTGGAAAGAAAAGGCGGCTGGGCGTTGTGCTAACCACACAATCCCTTTATTTCACGAGATTATAGAAGCATATTAAATATACTCTTCATCTGCCCCCGATGACCCGTTTGGGCTAAGGGAACTTAAATTTTTACAAGCTTGAATGAAAGGATTTGTCCTATAAGTTCTCGCTAAATCTTCAAGTTTGTAGATTCGTTTGCTAATCCATCATGTAATCTTATTCTAACACTTTATCCTGTCTTGTCTTAATTGAAAAGACCTTTTAAAACCAGGGACTGCAGCGCTGTTATTAGATTTTTTAGGGCATTAGAAGGCGACTTCTAGATATAATTGGGGACACAATCAGGCCCGTTGAGAGGGGGGCACGTGAAATAGTTGTCAGGGGGTCCCTTAACTTTGATGCCCAGATGCCCAGCTGCGAACGAAATGTATTGACTATTTATTCATTTTGCTGTGACATTGAGGGGCGAGGTGGATGTCAGAGGGGCCCGACATAGTACTAGTTTGTCAGGGGCTCCGGAGTTCTTGGCTGCGGCCCTGTACCTATGGGCCACTGAAGCACCATATTTAAACTATTCGATTTTTTAAATATTGATAATTATGTATCAGTTATACAGTGGCCTAAATAAATATAGAGAGACGGGGTGAAATCTTGAAAAAATTCCTATCCAATCTTATGCCATTTTCGGCAAATACTGAAGTAAAGAAAATGCCATAATGGCCGGCGAAAGATTGTGTGCCGCCTGGTTCAGATTGCCTTTACGGCACTCTTATAAGTTGGGCCATAGGCAAACTCTGGTGTGACGATATCACCGTTATGCTGGGTGGTTTTTTTTATGCAAGGGAAAATTAGGCAAACGCCTAATGCCGCCGTTGTCAAACATTCGTCACTTTTATCATAATCTATATAAATGTAGTGCTGAGTAGGCCCTGATAAATTCTATTGTCTAAGCCCCCCCCCCTAAACATGTATAAGAGTCTCTGACTAAAAGCCCTCTAAATTACTATTTACGGTTTCGGCTACAACGTGTGAAGATTTAATCCCATGATTGTCATTTGTTTACCCACATCCCTTCCATCTCCAAGTAGTAATCCGTTCCTGGATTTCAGAAGCTTGCTTTTTTGATGAGCTTTCAATTAAATCATGTTTCAATTAAATCATGTCTCATTTAAATCATGTTTCAATTAAATCATATTTCAATAAAATCATGTTTCTCAATTTAGGACCGAATTTTATTTAAGCTTGAAAAGCTCAGAATTGAGATATTACATGATAATGCACTTTAAAAAAAAATAATTTTGAGTTAATAAATTAACATCGAGCCTTATTAGAACACGAAGCTAATTTATTTTTTTTATTAATGTTTATATTGGGAATAAATATGCCTGAGTTTAAGATTGCTAAGTACAGCTTCGGTTCATTAGTGTGCAGAATAGTTCAGCTTTTATTAGCCTTATATAAACTGGCCATATAAAAATAATGTGTGTAACAAAGCAAAATAAACGTTTCATTCTTATTAAACTAAAAATATGCAAAATAATAATCTTTATTTAAAAAACGAAACAAAATTAAATAAAAATTAAAAAAATAAAAACTTGTATTAAATTGCACTAAAACGTAAAAAAAAAAAATCCTCAGATTATATAAAAATGTATGTTAAGTACAATTTCTATAATTTAAAGTGTAGGTCAACTCTCCCTCTCTCTCTCTCTCTCTCTCTCTCTCTCTCTCTCTCTCTTTGAACTCTCTCAGTTTTATCTGCGGGCTGAGACTTAGTCTCTTAGAGCCCGTGAGATCAGACTTGCTGTGTCTCTCAACATCTGGAGACTGCCAAAGAGCCCGATGGCCAGCAAGCTTCAGGACTGGTCCACCCTGTGGTCCGCCAGTCCGGGGCACTAGAAAAGCACGTGCTTAATATGATTAACTAGATGTCTTTACTTTAGTTATTTAACTAATACATTATTAACATAATCTGTACATGTATATCTAGATGGGGGTGGGGTGGGGGGGGGAGGGGAAGGGACAACGATTCATGATTCTATTTGTGGCAATGGTTATTTGTAAAATATTTGTATGATCTCATGAAACATTTGAAACACTGTTTAGTTTATTGTAATAATCTTTTTTTTTTTATTAAAAAAAGCAAAACGTTTTTGAGTTCATTTTTAAATGTATTAAAAAATGATTTTTACGGTTAATTAACTCAAATTATTAAAAAGGAATTATATACAAAAATATGGCAATAACATGACACGTAAAAATTTGCATAATATTATCCAAATTAATTATTTTCTAGATACGGCATAAAAATAAATCTGGCACGCCAAATTTGTCAAATTCCAATTGGATTAATTAAACTTTGGCTCTTTGATAAAATCCTATTTGGCATTCCGTGTTATTAAAAATTTTTATGAATGAGACGGCAGAAACCAGCTCGTCCAATCTAAAACCCACGTAAGCATTCAGCGTGTTTTGCTAACATTCAGTTTAATTAAAAACCAACAATAAATTAGTCAGAGTTGTAACTGTTGGTATTATTTAACAAAAACTCCAAAGGTGTTTTTTTTTTTTATATTGAGCAGTATTAACCTTCGTGGATAACAGAAGTGAATTTAGGATTATAGAATACATTACGGATATGTAAAATTGTATTAGAGTGAATTTCTCTTCATTTGTTTATTATTTGTGGAGAGTAGCATGCAAATTATTTGGCATGATTTCTTATGAACTTTCCATCCTGGTCTGAGAGACATACCATGATCTACCTATTGTATGCACGTCTAGTTCACTATCTTTTCACTAACCAGCCTCCAGTGTATGCATAAATGATGAATATAAAGTTACAAATATTATTTGAAGACTAGCTGTACCCTGCAAAACCTTCGCATAGAGTTATATTCCCTTAGGCTTGATCGATGGGCTATGTTATTTTTGGTTTTGGGCAGATCCGATTTGGTCATGATTGTATTTTAAACTGGAATACTGTTGTATTAATTCTTTACTTTCGATTTAACGCAGAACCCACACCGCTATTATTTATATAGATTTATTTTTAATAATGTTGGACTGGATGTCTTCCAGAACATTTATTTTACGCGATCGATTCAAGAGTACATAAATATCCAGTCCAGCGATGTAATATGACGACCAAAGTTCATTGGCTAACTCAAGTTTGATCATCAAAAGATATTACAATTTTTGTTTACATATTTTCCAAAAACAAACTTTCTATCTAAGAGCCTCGTATTTTCAGACATAAAAAAAATTGTAATAACTTTTTCTGATTGACATAAACTCTTAAAATGTAGTGTCACTGAAATGACCCGACCAAGATCTATCGCACTACATAACACTTGACATGTTGAGAGAATAGAACGAACTGAGCACTCGGGAGGAGTTACTACGGCTGGGGAATGAAAGGCTGACCCCCCGACAGTACTGCACTGTTCGTTTTGGGGTTCAGCATGACGTCACATTAACTGACACTTGCTGAATCAGCTCGATCAGACCTGACGACACTTGCCAACTCATCAAACACAGAGACACGCACTGAGAACTTCCAATCAAAACACATTCACACAATGGATATTAATGAAGTAAAGAGATGGCGGAGATAGAGAGAGATAAAGGGTGGTTGGCAGCGGAAACATTGGTGAATATTATATTTCGAGAGATGCGCATTTTGAGAGAATCTTTATGAATAATATCTTTCACGAGATCGCTCTGCCTGCTCTTAAATGAAGCCAGTGCAAGAATATGGCCGTAAAAATGGAAATATTATTCAGCACTATTGTGTTTATCGTGGAATTGATAAAGCGCTGATGTAATCACTGATAAGACATGCTAATAGGACCATTGGAACTTTGATACGTCTGTTGTTGACAGTTGTGATATAGTATTGTCATCACACAAGACCATTATACTGTTACCATTTGTTACGTTTAGAATTTACCCCCCATCCGCCCACGTTTCTAAACCGACAGGTGAACCCCCACCCCCAACGAGTGACTCATTTTAGTTGACCATAGTATGTAATCCAAGGTCATGGTCAAGCCTAGCTTCCAACCTACTTTGTTGTCTGTAATGACTCATCATTCATTGAGAGCGTGATCACCCGCCCTCCCCCCTCTCGACCTTTATAAAGTTAAGTTAGAATAAGTTAACGTCAGTCGGTAGAAAATATACAGTAGAGTTATTAGATGAGAGAATAGTGCTGACAGTAGACATAGATAGATATTTTTCCCCAGCATTTTTGCCGATACCGATATTTTGCTATTAATGAAAGGGTGTCTTGCAGATTTAGAAGAACAAAAAAGTTGAAAAGACAGACCGGAAGACCGAAGACAGAAACACAAACCATGCCTGCATAATCTCAGAAATCTGCATGTTTATTGTTTAAAATTAAATCATAACAAACAATTTGTTGTTTTTACTTTTTACTTGTACACAAACAGAAAAGTAAGATAAAGTTGTAAATAATTCATGTGAAACTAAAAAAGTAAAAATGTATTAATTGTTAATTGTAACTTCAATAACTTGTGAAAGTTGTGATGAAATTGAAATAATTTTCTTCGTTAATCTTTGTAATTTTTATTGAATTAACTTGTAGCAGATTTTTAAAAAAGTTTGAAAAATTAAAAACACTTAATATGTCAGTAAATCACCTCACTCAGGTGAACAGTTAACTGGAAGTCTGTAAGTAAACTTTAACTCTGTAAACCAAAACCAGTTTAGAGTTACTAGATTTGTGAAAAAAAAAACAATGTATCGGCAGCCAAAAAACGGTCGGTCAGATAGATAACCCTTAGTGCCAATATCGGTTCGATTATTGATCGCTCCCTACAAAAATCGGCCGATCCGATATTAACCGATAGTGCCAATATCGGTCCGATACCGATCCGATTATCGGTCGCTCCCTAGTTAGAAGTTTTATTTAAGTTGTATTATAGTGTATTAAAATATTTGTTGTAGTGTGTACTCCGCTGAGTTCTGTTACTTGCATATTAGTACATATAAAAGTTAAAGTTACATATTTGGTGAGTTTGTTATAAATCACCTGGCGAGCCTGCCCTCAATATATATATATACATATATAAATTATTACGCAACACCATTATTGATAAGTGTACTGTTCACATGATTGATAAGTGCACTATTACCGTGATTGGTAAGTTTATTGTTACCGTGATCGGTAAGCTGTTACTTAACACATGTTGTAAATATTATATTCATACAAATCTCAGTTTTTCCAGTTAGAAAACAGTTTGTGTGTATGTGTGTGTGTATATATGTGTGTGTAGAGAGAGAGAGAGAGAGAGAGAGATTGCACAAGCTATAGAAAGTGCTTATATGCCAATCAGTTTTTATCTAAGTACAAATTCTAGCAACTCCTCAATGCCAATAAAATAATACTATAATCAATACCCAGGTGAGTACACAAGTCAATCTAAACATTTCGATTGTTGTTCATCTATTAAACATTTAAATCTGCACAACCTGTCCACACTGCACCTGATTCAGTTATCTTAGAATTTTAATCAGAACACACAGTAGCAGTGGGTGATATGTTTTGTTTTTTTTTGTTTGTATTCCAGGTGTAACATCTGGATTTGGCTTTATTTAGTTTTGTCTCTTAATGGCAGGTGTTTCTTAATGTCAGGTGTCTCTTAATATCAGGTGTTTCACAATAGTTGTAGTCTGAACTTTATTCGAAGAAGATTTAAAAGCGCCTCAATCTATAAATGACAGAAATAAAACTCCCAATGATAGTATCAGAGACGTATCCCATTGGTTGGATCTGTCTTAGTCTGATTCCTGTTATAAACTATGGAAATAATTTATGGCCGATACTCATGCATGGAACATATTAGTGTGAAAAGTTTTGTTGTCACCCTAGTTCGATTGTTTTCGATTGGGATGATTTGTTCGTGTTTCATCTCATATTTGGCAGCATGTATCTATTGTGAAATACTTCCAAATTTTAAAACAGATTTTGTTCCGAATATTCCAAAAACCTTTTAATAAAAAATTACATGGTTTCTTTTGATGCTGACATACTTCTTATCCCCTTTTTTGTTGTATCATTAACGTTCACCAATATGGCGGTGATTACACAGGTCATACATTTAGGTCACACTGGTTTTAAAAATAAACTTAACGTCACATATCCAAGATGACAGATATGACGTCACCGATCCAAAAAAAAAAAAACGAGGTACCTCAATTCTGATAGTATTTTTTTTTATTCAAAGAGATCCACTCTAGCTACCGAATGATACTAGAGAGACATGAGTAGATTACTCTTATGGTAAAATAATTGCCTCTAACAGGGGATAGCACCGAAATTCTGGGTAAAATCCAGTTGTGGGGATGCCATAAACTGCCCTGTATTGAGAGGTACATGAAACCGTGAATCATGTACTTTTCGAGTGTCCCGGGCTGGTGGACCACAGGGTGGACCAGTCCGGAAGCTTGCTGGGCTCTATGGCAGTCTCCAGATGTTGAGAGACACAGCAAGTCTGATCTCACGGGCTCTAAGAGACTAAGTCTCAGCCCGCAGATTACTGAGAGAGTTCAAAGAGAGAGAGAGAGAGAGAGAGAGAGAGAGAGAGAGAGAGAGAGAGATAGATAGGTACATGAATCGTAATTTTAGAACCACTGAGGTATGGCATAGCGCCACGCCCCGATGAAAAAAATGAGAGTTGAATGCAAACAAGAGATGACAATACATTAGCAGACGGCTCGATTTCAGAACTGGAGATACAGATAAAGGCTAACAAACAAACAAACACACACACACACACACACACACATGAACTAAAATAGAGTAACATACACACATACAGTTGCAATCATATGGTAGGAAATCAACACCGAGAGAATGTGGATGACTGACAGGGGAACACAAAAAAAAAAATGTTCAGGAAAACATAGTGAACGGACATGGAAAATGAATAGTGAGAATAAACATCAAGAATGGATATCAAGAATGAACATCAAGAATGAACATCAAGAATGAACATCAAGAATGAAAATCAAAAATAAGGGAGTGGGGAAGGTTTCTATCTTACCCCCCTGACAGCGTAAGAGATGCAGAAAGACTGAAGGGACATTTTTTCTTATATGTAGCTTTGTACTTTTGTCCTATCAAACATGTTCACAATGAGTCCGTTTCTTCGACTGATTTTAGATTTAATAAATGTATTGTGTTTTTATATAAAAAAAAATTCACTTATGTAAAAAAATTGGGAAAAAGTTACTTCTGAAGTAGACAAAAGTTTAGTTAAACCTTTTATGTAACTACTTTTTTTTTTATTTTAGTAGTTTAGCTGCAACTATTTTTTGAATGAGATTAGGAGATTATCATTGAATATTTGTAGTAAATAAACTAGTAAAGGTTTAACCAAAATATAATTTAATTTAATGCCTGTCACAGGGTGACTGCGTGTGTGTGTGTGTGTATTCTGACATGTGTGTATTGGTTTGTTCTGCGATGCATGGCTGCACAAGAGCTCGAATGGTCAGCTACGGTTGGGCTTACGAGACTGGGTCGTGGAGCACTTGGCAATGTGTGAGGCTGGACATGGAACTGGACTGGCTGGACGTGTGGATATTGAAGTGGTCAGCAACGGTCAGCGTAGATCCGTTGTGCTTTAAAGACATGATCCTTTACTGTGTACATTACTTGTAATCGGTAACGGTTTCTGAAAAAATAACGATTGGTAGTGTCGCAATAAATGAACTTTGAACCTGGATACAGGGCCGGCCTTAATGATTGCTGGGCCCCAATTTAACGGATGCTTGCGAGGCCCCTCTTCTAATTTTTTCTTACAATAACAACTATAACTATTAATGCTAAATGTAAATTGCGGTGCCCCCTGCTAGTCGCGGGAGACCATTTTAGAGCAATTGGTCAAATCGGCCTATTGTGTTGGCGTCATAGTAAAGTAACAAGTTTTGTGTTTTTGTGAAAACTAGCTGTCACGTGACAATGCCCATCACGGCGTCCGTCATACACTCTTTGATGAAGTTGCCATCAAGAAACAGTTTGACTAGCTCTGTCTAAGCACTACTTAGAAAATTTGAACAAGTGTTAGACAAAATCTGCGCAAACTTTCCCGCGAAGAAATGGTTTTATTTTGAAATTTCATGGACTCTTAAATCTCGGATCAAACAATTTTTAGTTAAACTTGAAACTGTTGAAACAAAAAAATATGTTTTATTTCGTTGGAAGGTTTTTTTATTTTTGAAAACAAAATTTTGGCTGCTTACAAAATAAGCTTTTTGGATGTTTGTTCAAAGAAATACTTTACATTGAAAACTCGGGACTCGCTGTCTGTCCACTTTTACCTTTTTTTGAGTGACCATAAGTCTACTGTTTACAAAAGGCACATGCATTATCGCAGTATAGTTACTGCTCTATTTTTACTGCTGAATACTTGCTGCTGTATTTTTACAGCTGTATAGTTACTGCTGTATTTTTGCAGCTTGTATAGTTACTGCTGTATTTTTACAGCTGTATAGTTACTGTTGTATTTTTACAGCTGTATAGTTACTGCTGTGTTTTTACAGCTGTATAGTTACTGCTGTGTTTTTACAGCTGTATAGTTACTGATGTATTTTTACAGCTGTATAGTTACTGTTGTATTTTAATGGTTTCGCATTGAAACAAATTTCAAGTAGACAAAAAATACTCTTATTTCTGATTTTGATCTAAATTTTTTCATTTAATCTTATTTTAATTTTAATATAAAAAATCTGGCATCACATTATGCTATGGTTGAGCATTTAATTTTTCTTTCCTGCAACGCGGACCTTTGACAGGTAAACATTTTCAACTGCGTTCACTGTTTCTCGAATAGACCGAGTGCTTATGTTGATTGGCTTCAAATATTGACATAAGTTAACGTAGCTGTGCTTTTAAACAGTTTTTTTTCTTCCCCATGTATGATGATATTTACATTTTTTTCAATACGATAAGTCTTTTTTTTAAATCAATGTAGCAATTCGCCTCAGACTAAACAAAAATGGATTCTTCATGAGGGTTAACGATCCAGTTTATGGGTCACTCACTTGATAGTTGGGACAATATCTGATTGTTGTCAATTATTTTTTTTTTAATCGTGGGTTTATAGCACCGCCATCACCACCACCAGAGCGTCAGCAACATTCACAGCGATAACAAAATCACTACAGCAACAACAACATTCAGAGCAAAACATTACCACATCAATAACAACATTCAGAGCAAAACATTACCACATCAACAACAACATTCAGAGCAAAACATTACCGCCGCATCAACAACAACATTCCCACCAACAACATTCACAGGAACGACAATATCACCACATCAACAACAACAGCTTTCACTGCAACAACAATATCGTCATAGCAACAAAGATATCACCTCCGCAACAACAATATCACCTCCACAATAACAATATCACCACAACTACAACAACAATATCACCACAACAACAACAACAAGAACATACTACAACCACCAGTGAAGGTTGCGACCACCCACTATCACCATCGCCCCCTCAGTGTCGAGGTAGCCCATCAGTTTAGGTGGGCGTTGTTTAGATATTACAGAATCGGCGCCCTAAACGAAATGAAGATGAAAACATTTTACACCCTCACCCCCCCCCATCTTCCCCATCCGCCCCTTCCCGTGCTGTATCCAGGTGTGGCGATCATAACACATCTGGTGTGTGGCTGTTTGCAGAGATTGTTTGGCGGTAAACAGTTTCCAGCACAGATAAGTTAACAATAACTTGTCTCGGCGCTGTGCGCTGTTGTTTCGTAAGTGGGCCCGTTGAGTTTTGTTGTTTGGTTTGCATGGGCAAAATAAAGTGATTTCATCTTCTCAGGTGGCTCTCAAGATGCTCACGCGAGATACCTGCAGAGCAGTCATTTTTTTTTTTTTTAGATTCCAATACAAAGTTTGGGTAGCCAGCTGATTTGAAGAGGGTCGCCAAAATTTATGTTCAATAAATTTTTAATCGAGAGTGCATACAGTTCATTTTTTTTTACTTTTTCCTTTCATTTACCGTATTTTTTTGTCCCTCTCGGACGCGAAAACCGAAAAGTTTTCCAAGTGGGTGGACATTCGCGAAATTAGTGAGAATCGCTGCAGAAGTACATACCATGGTTCATTAACACGTAATCCTATATGTCAGGGTGAAATAAACGTAGTTTGATGAATATGAAAAACTCATACAAGCACGATATGAGCTCTATGCTGGTGAAGGTTAAACTTGTATCTTGCACATTTAGGATGACTTTATGTACTTCACACTGCGACCATTCAAAATGTCTATAGTTCAGGACTCAAAGACGTTACAGTATGCCGGATTGAATTAGACAATAGTTTTATGGAAGACTCAGTCTACTCAGTCTACACAGTCTACTCAATCTACTCAGTCTACACAGTCTACTCAATGTACTCAGGCTACACAGTCTACTCAGTCTACACAGTCTACTCAGTCTACTCAGTCTACTTAGTCTATTCAGTCTACAGAGTCTACTCAGTCTACTCAGTCTACAGCCATAGATTACCAGAGACCGTTGCAGCCCAGGTAAATGTAAATCTACATTGACTTCGATATTAGATCTCAAAGTATTGGTATAATGACTGCGATTGCTGTCAATATGGATGGTGTTTAATTGGACTGTGTTTAATTTGACTGTGTTTAATTTTGGATTGATTAATTTGAATTTGTGTTTAATTTGGACTGTGTTTAATTTGACTGTGTTTAATTTGGACTGTGTTTAATTTGGACTGTGTTTAATTTGTGTTTAATTAGACTGTTGTTTAATTAGGACTGTGTTTAATTAGGACTGTGTTTAATTAGGACTGTGTTTAATTTGAAATGTGTTTAAATAGGGCTGTGTTTAATTAGGACTGTGTTTAATTTGGCAGAGGCGTATCTAGGTTAAATGACTGCTGATTTTGTAAATTTGGTACAATATGGATGGTGTTTAATTGACTGTGTTTAATTTGACTGTGTTTAATTTGGATTGATTAATTTGACCGTGTTTAATTTTATGGACTGTTAATTTCCACTGTGACTTTGGACTGTGCTTAATTTGAATTTTGCCTTAATTTGGACTGTGTTTAATTTGGACTGTGTTTAATTGGGACTGTGTTTAATTAGGACTGTGTTTAATTTGGATTGTTTAATTTGGACTGTTTAATTTGGATTGTTTAATTTGGACTGTGTTTAATTTGGACTGTGTTTAATTTGGACTGTGTTTAATTTGGACTGTGTTTAATTTGGATTTTGCTTAATTTGGACTGTATTTAATTTGGACTGTGTTTGATTTGGACTGTGTTTAATTTGGACTGTGTTTAATTTGGATTTTGCTTAATTTGGACTGTGTTTAATTTGGACTGTGTTTAATTTGGACTGTGTTTAATTTGGATTGTTTAATTTGGACTGTGTTTAATTTGGATTGATTAATTTGGACTGTGTTTAATTTGGACTGTGTTTAATTAGGACTGTGTTTAATTTGGACTGTGTTTAATTTGAATTTTGCTTAATTTGGACTGTGTTTAATTTGGACTGTGTTTAATTGGGACTGTGTTTAATTTGGATTGTTTAATTTGGACTGTGTTTAATTAGGACTGTGTTTAATTTGGACTGTGTTTAATTAGGACTGTGTTTAATTAGGACTGTGTTTAATTAGGACTGTGTTTAATTTGAAATGTGTTTAAATAGGGCTGTGTTTAATTAGGACTGTGTTTAATTTGGCAGAGGCGTATCTAGGTTGGGGGAGGGGGTTCCAAATTCAAAAGCCCCCCCGGGCCACAGCTTGAGGGGGGGGGGGAAATTGTTTACATTAAATATTAAGTACATTATCTCATGTCATGGTATCGAATGTCAAAATGCAGGGGCCTCCAAAGATTCCAAGCGCCCCGGGCCCCCAAATCCCTAGGTTCGGCACTGTAATTTGGACTGTGTTTCATTTGGATTTTGTTTAATTTGGATTATATTTAGTTTGATGTCTGTTTAATGTACATTCTGTTATTGATTACATGTTTTAAATTATCTTTTCTTCTATTTAGTACTGCTAAGACCAAGTCGTCTCTCTCGAAACCGCCACAGAGAAAGACACGTGACAGATCTGATCTTTTGTTGTTGTAGGGCTTAGGTGAAGGTACATTTGTGAACTTCAGGGCCGAAAGATTCTGTCTAGACCGCCACTTGGTAATCTTCAGCAGCTTAACAAATCTTGAAGAATGGGGAACCTTGATCTAAATATATGTATACCATTTAGCCCTGGATCCGCCGGGAAGTATTCTGATGACCATTTTCTTGGGGCTGTTAGATGACAATTTTCTTGGGACTATTCTGATGACCATTTTCTTGGGACTGTTAAAATGACCATTTTCTTGGGACTGTTTAGATGACCATTTTCTTGGAACTGTTCAGATGACCATTTTCTTGGGACTGTTCAGATGACCATTTTCTTGGGACTGTTTAGATGACCATTTTCTTGTGACGGATATGGCTTGGCAATGTAAACCTCCCAGAATGTTCTTTACATTATAAACAATTGGGTGACAAGTTGAGATGTATAACTAAAAACATAATTTCAGACAAGTAAATAAGGAAAGGTATTGGTGTATCTTTTTATCTGAGCTGTCACTGCTAGCCTAACAGGGTGTTGTGTGCCAGATTAAATGTTAGAATACCTAATCACGCAGGGCTTATGGGCCCAAACTAAAATGTATGTCTCCTCTAGTTGGTTCAGTTAATGAACGCCTACTGAAACAATGTATGTATATGTACAGTAAGACCCCTGCTTAACGCGGAGCATACGTTCCATCAAAGTAGAGCATAATATGAAACAGCGTTAAACGAGGTTATATCATCAAATAAATAAAGGGGTTAGTGGGAAGATGGGAAGAAAATTGGTCAGGTATTTTATCATAAAATTTATTTATTATGTTTTTTGTAACAATAAAATTAAAAAAAAAATTTCTTGCAAATATAGAAACATAATAAACGAATATAGTTTAAAAACCGATAAGATTTTAAGTTAGTATGTTTACATTTCAAATAATTAAAGTCTCTTCTGTATTTCCAATTTTCTGCCTTTTTTTCTGCGCTTTCCTTTTGCGCCCTGTAATAAGTTGTTGGTAAGTGGATAACGCATCCATACACCCCGTCTTGCCTTTGAACTTCTGTCAAAATTTGAGTAATTTTCAATAAATTGGTCCACAATATCTGTTACAGTGGTCAAACTGGTTTTTAGAAACGCTGTTGAAAGTTCTTTTTGCTCTTCTTCAGAATCACTACTTTCAATATTTTTGTGTTCTTCTTGGTCCACTGATTCCTTGAGCTCATCATTAGAAAGACTTGCGGCCGTTTCTTGTACTATTTCTTTGACATCTTCCACATTTACCTCATCTAAACCGGTTTGTTTCGCTATTTCCACTATGACATTTTTTTTATTATCACCCATGATAAAAAACTAAAAATCATAATATGTGTCACTATATCAATCGTTAAATTATATAAATGTATACAGCACTTACAAATGTTTGAAACGACAAAAATACGTTTGTATTACACCATAGGAAAGAAGAAAAACAGGTAAACTACTTCGGATTATCCGATTATTTCCGGGAATCCCCAAATTCAAATAAAAGAGCGTTGAACCGAAACAACGCTAAACGAAACAGCGTTAAGCGGGGTCTTACTGTATATGTATATATATAATCCAAAAAATGTTATTTCTTTTTGTCGATGTTGGAGCCTAGCCAACGGTCGGACTAAAATTTAGATTTTTTTAAAGAAACTAAGTATCTTTATGTTTTACCCATATTTACCACATGATTCCGCGGGCCACAGAGAACGCATTGGCGGGCCGCTGTGACTAGCGGTCCTTATGTCACCCTCTCCATGTCGCAGAGAAAAATTATTAATTTTTAAATAAGTAAAAAAAAAACTCTCTAAGTACAAGAAATTTACATTCTATTCAACATTTTCACGTGAAGGACGATAGAAGAGCTAAACGCCTTAAATATGACAACAAGACAACACACACACACACACACACACACACACATATATATATATATATACAACACACATACTGAAAACAATATCAAGCGCTATTTCGCTATCAAAGTGATTTTTATTTTATATTATAGAAATTAATACTAAACTACAGCGACATTGACCCATGGCTTTGGTCAATTGGCTGTATCGATAACCAATGCTGTTAAAATAAAGTATCGCGTTGTTGAAGTTAAACAAGGAACGAAAATCATTGGGAGTAATAGAACATTTCAAGAGCTGATGGCAAATGTCGACAACATTAACATGGTCTGTAAACACTAGTGCACTTTACGCTAAAACCCCCATGTAATGTCAATATTCTACAGGAGCCAATCAATGGGTGGATGTGTTCAACACAGAACTGTAAAAGAATGTTCAACGATTTCTGAACAGTTATTTTTTCGTTATTCTTTATGTTTGATGTCCTCCAGGCTTGTTTACTATAAAGTATTATGCAATTTTTTGGTCATGTTGTTATACTAACTGAACCCTATCATATATATGGTGGGCCAAAAAAAGTGAGAACATCGTATAACATGCGAATTATTTAAAAATATAATTTAATTAATTGTATTGTTTCATGTAATTTTGTTTGCAAAGTATTTAGCCAATCAGAAATCCTGTTCAATGTGTCCTCTCTACTTATCAACAATTTTTTCTAAACGTACAGCTAAACAAACTTTTTTTATTACCGTCTACACAATGTTCTCATTTTTTTTTGGCCAACTCTGTATATACCGTATTTCCCCTTGTATAAGCTACCCCTTTTTTCCAAAATTTTCAAGCCCAAAAAATGTACGATGATGAGTGTATGAGTGATAATTATGAATCTTGAATTTTGTTTCTTTGTAAATTTTCTTTCCTTATGTTTCCCTAATAAAATATTTTTTTCAAAACTTCACAGTCCAAAAAATTGGAGGGGGGGGGGTAGGGTTATACCAAGGGGGTGCTTATACATGGGGAAATATGGTTTTTTATATATATATCATAGGTCTGAGATTATCATGAATATATCAATGTAATTACACGGGTTTATTTATCTTATGTTTTGAGAATATTTTTTTAACGTTTTATCAAATCCAGACCCAGGCAAAAGGCCATTGATATTTAAACAGGAAACAGTATTCTTACTTTCGATCTACAGCAGACAGACGTGAGAGGGAAAATATTTATATAGGTTATTCTTATGATGTTTATATAGGTTATTCTCATGATGTTTATATAGGTTACTCTCATGATGTTTATATAGGTTATTCTCATGATGTTTATATTATTGAACACATCAAATGAATCATGAAGTAAATAAAAAAAAGGACACTATACATCATCGATACTGTCATTAGACATAATCATTGTTATATTCATGAAGATCATTATCGATGTTATCACCGATAACAGCGGCGATGACGTCATCGATACTCTTATTAACAACTTAACCCACCGATCTGCATCAGATAACTCAGATTATCAATAATAAGGCAAGAACATCAAAATGATCATAATCATAAATATTATCAACATGTCATCACCAGTCGTCTTATCAAATGTTGATAAAAATAATCAAGAAATATTGTTCATTAACGCATCGAATCATATATAGGTCTAAATATCATCAATTTTTTATCAGTTTTAGGTCATTCAGACATTTAATTTACCAATACTCTGCCAGCCATATTTGTTATGACCATTATACCTTCAAAACCAATTTTTAAAAAATAAACATCATGAAATAGAAACATCACATCTATCGATTTTTTTTTCCCCTTTCGTCTTAGCCGTGAGGTGAAAGGTCAAATTTATGAATGGTTACGGCCCCCTGACTCTGCGCGTGCTTTATGAAAGTGTCATCATCCTCAGACAGTCTGGCCGACACTTCATCATCACTTGACCGGTTAACCTGGGTGGCCAGAATTTTGTACCCAAACCCACTACATCTTCACTTGACTAGCTGGCAACAAAAGATTCTAATTGAGGGAAACAAGCATCAAGCCCAAAAAAAGAAAAGAAAAAGTAAACCAAACAGGCAGTGACTATGACGGGAGATAACTCTTAGACTAAGCTGAATTTTTTTGTAGTTAGGCCCTTGATTATGTCTGGGGATAGCCTGGGACTGTGTGAACGGCTTTGTGTCAAACTATAGAATAAATATCATTTGGGGATTAGGGCAGTGGCGTAGAGGGGGGGGGGCAAATACTTTTTCAACGCCCCCTCCCTCCATTCGAAAACCATATAATATTATATGTAAAGTATATCATTCGACGCTCCTTTGTGAGTAGCGCCCAGAGGGTTGGTAGAAGTGCTCTCTCTCTATCTCTCTCTATCTCTGTCTCTCTGTCTCTCTCCCCCCTCTCTCTATCTGTCTCTTTCTCTATCTCTGTCTCTCTCTCTCTATTTCTCTCTCTCTCTCCCCCTCTCTCTCTCTCTTTCGCTCTCTCTCGAATGATATGAACATTATCAAACAGAATTAGCTAAACAAAAAAAAAACAAGAATTGAGATCACGGTTGACAAATACCTAAACGTTTAGTTGGATTTTACTTTTTTTTAAAAATGTCCGCCTATATTACGTAACATTACATTTTTTTCTATGTATTTAAAATACTATTATTTTTAGCAATATGTTTTTTTTTTTTTAAATCTAGAAAAAGTTTTAACTTTCAATTCAATTTTTTCCCCATCTTACGTTATAGAGTTTTAGATGTGGCGTATAGAATAACAATTAATTACACTAGGTAATTGGGGTTTCCACTGCATTGCAAAACCATTGTTTTGAATTGACACTCTGTAATTGTATGTGTTCGCTGGACAATTACACAAATTGCTTTCCATTCATGTTGGTCAAAGCCTGTTTTTTTTTTGGTTTGTTAATTTTTTTCCCCGTTGTTATGCCTGACCTGACATACATCAAAAGAGTTTCAAACCTTTGATCTTGTTTGATTTTTTTAAACTGTGTTTGGTGACGTAATAGGATGAGTTCAAGTGGGCTGTTCATGGAAATCTAGATATAGCATCAGGAAGGACAACCAATATTTTAAAAAATACGGTTTAGGCTGACACACAATCAAGTGTTTAGCGTTAGTCTTCATGTTTAATAGCAGTTTTGTATATTTGGTACTTATGTTTTTATGAAATAAACACAAACGCAATTAAAGTTTGAAAACTTTTAATAACAATCTTTTTAATTTAAAATCTTTATTTTGTCAATTCAATTATTTTTCGTTTTTTCATTGGTTTTTCATGAACGGTCTCATTCAATTGCTAAACATAATTTTTAGACGAACAATTAAAAAATTTAACATAAATAAGTTCTTTTAAATTATGATTGAAATAAAAAAAATAATTTCTTCAATCAGCAATGACTCATCAATTGTTACTCTATCAACAATTTAAACAATTTTTTTTATTTATTTGTCCTAGAAATAGTTTCAGACTACTTGCTGATCTTTTAAATGAATTGAATACTTTCCAATTTAGTAGGCAAGTAGAGAAGGTGTACTCAGATGGCTTCAATAGCCCTCCTCTGTTGACATTGTTAAAAAAACATCCAGCTTTTTCAATCTTAATTCGTCAATGTCTTTAAAATTTTTATCGACTAATATTTCTCTAAAGCTTTTATTTTAAAAATTATGTTATTATAGTATATATATGAAAATGTAGTAAATTGAAAGGGCTTTTTAACAATATATATTTCAAAGTGATATTATTATGCAAGTATTTTATTATTTTTAAAAAGTTTAGATGAAAAAAATAAACAAGAATAAATAAATTAAACAATTCACAAACACAAAGAAGAAAAAAAAATGAATTCATTATGATTCATTTCAATAAAAGTTACTTTTTATTAAACTACATTCAATTCTCTGTGTGTAGGATATTTTTGAAGACATTATATTCATAAAAAAAATAAATTAATTAAACAATCCACAAACACAAAGAAGAAAAAAATCCTTGCGTCAGCCTAAACCGTACACAGCTAAAATGAAATTTTGTTTGATTGTCTATCCTGGTATCTAGATATCCATGGCTGTGACGTGAAGGTGACGTAACAGGATGAGTTGAAGTGGGCTGTGTCGTGATGGTGATGTAACAGGATGAGTTCAAGTGGGCTGTGACGTGAAGGTGACGTAACAGGATGAGTTCAAGTGGGCTGTGTCGTGATGGTGATGTAACAGGATGAGTTGAGGTGGGCTGTGACGTGAAGGTGACGTAACAGGATGAGTTGAAGTGGGCTGTGTCGTGATGGTGATGTAACATGATGAGTTCAAGTGGGCTGTGACGTGACGGTGACGTAACAGGATGAGTTCAAGTGGGCTGTGTCGTGATGGTGATGTAACAGGATGAGTTTAAGTGGGCTGTGTCGTGATGGTAATGTAACAGGATGAGTTCAAGTGGGCTGTGACGTGAAGGTGACGTAACAGGATGAGTTGAAGTGGGCTGTGTCGTGATGGTGATGTAACAGGATGAGTTGAGGTGGGCTGTGACGTGAAGGTGACGTAACAGGATGAGTTGAAGTGGGCTGTGTCGTGATGGTGATGTAACAGGATGAGTTCAAGTGGGCTGTGACGTGAAGGTGACGTAACAGGATGAGTTCAAGTGGGCTGTGTCGTGATGGTGATGTAACAGGATGAGTTGAAGTGGGCTGTGTCGTGATGGTGATGTAACAGGATGAGTTCAAGTGGGCTGTGATGAGTTCAAGTGGGCTGTGACGTGAAGGTGACGTAACAGGATGAGTTGAAGTGGGCTGTGACGTGAAGGTGACGTAACAGGATGAGTTCAAGTGGGCTGTGTCGTGATGGTGATGTAACAGGATGAGTTGAAGTGGGCTGTGTCGTGATGGTGATGTAACAGGATGAGTTCAAGTGGGCTGTGATGAGTTCAAGTGGGCTGTGACGTGAAGGTGACGTAACAGGATGAGTTGAAGTGGGCTGTGACGTGAAGGTGACGTAACAGGATGAGTTGAAGTGGGCTGTGTCGTGATGGTGATGTAATAGGATGAGTTCAAGTGGGCTGTGACGTGAAGGTGACGTAACAGGATGAGTTCAAGTGGGCTGTGTCGTGATGGTGATGTAACAGGATGAGTTCAAGTGGGCTGTGACGTGAAGGTGACGTAACAGGATGAGTTCAAGTGGGCTGTGTCGTGAAGGTGACGTAACAGGATGAGTTTAAGTGGGCTGTGACGTGATGGTGTGTATTAAACCAGACGGGTGTGTTTATGTGTCGTTACAACATGGAATAAACCAATGGTTTTCAAAAGATTAGGTCCTTGGTCGCGAACTAGTTTAATAATTTCTGAGGGCCGCTTCCCAACTCTGAGGCCGGGACTAAACCGCGTAACGGAATTCAATAATGGCCCCCAATAGTTCAAGGCTCTTATCAAAGTTTTCAGGAGGCCCCTTGAGCGGCATTTTTGAACTCAACTAATCCTTTCCTTTTCCGTTTTTTTTCTTTTACATGTAGGTCACAAAAACCCAGTTTTCTTCGCGGATACCTGAATCTTATAAACTTAGGAACACTCTGGCCTAGAGGATTCATCCTTGGCGGAGTTAGAGAAAAGAAAAGGCTATTAGGCCAGGAGTTTTAGCAACCTACCCAGAATAAATTCTTTACAATGGTTTAAATGCAGAATCTGACACATATATATATGAAGATTAACTGGTATGAATGACACCCAATGAAACTCATAGGAATTTTTTCTACAGCATTGCAAAAATTGCACGAATTACACGTAACTTTCCACTATTCACGGTTCTGTAAGTGTCAATAACCTTGGTAAATCTGAAGTAGGCCTAATCCACATCAAACTGTCAGCAAACGTGCTTCAGATTATGTTATATAAGTATTTAAAATGAAAGGTCAAATAAAGTGTAACCAATATGACCTGCTTCCAGTGGCGCAACCAGGAGGGGGGCAGGGGGGGCTTGAGCGCCCCCCCTCCCCGGCAAAATCATCAAATACATAATTTAAGTTATAAAGTTACAAATAAGACTGTCAAACTGTCTTTTTCAACATGTGAGCCCCCCCCCCCCCCAGCATTTTTTGCTGGTTGCGCCACTGCCTGCTTCCATTAGTAGACCTACGTTTTAACCGTATTGACGAAGCATTAGCTTCATAAAAGTAATACATAAATTTTTATGTTTGTTGCATTATATAAAAACTACTTCATAAAACAAACCATAAATAAATAAATAATACAACACTCTGAACTGATGTGAGTAGCAGCCCCGTAGCGTGAAAATTCTACAGCAGGGGCCAGGCATTCTACAGCAGGGGCCAGGCATAAGCAGGGGGGGCGGGTAATACATTCTACTAAGTAGAGCAAATAAACAGAGGGGGCCAGACAAAATGCAGGGGGGCCGCCCCCCCTCCGCACGCTATGGGCCTGGCGAGTAGTATGGCTTTCAGACTCCGGGTGGGGCAGGCATCAATCCGCTGGTGAAACTGGCAGTTGCTTTCATCCCGTGCCATGATCACAGTGTTCACATGCTGGTGTACACCTCTTCCTCCAATGCCCAAGGTATGAAGAATTCCAAGCATTCATCATCAATTATTTCTTCATCTTTTACATCCAGCATCTCATTATCATGTAACTCTTCATCGTTAATCATTTCCACAACATTGACCAGCTCCTTGACATTCAAACATGACTCTCCATTCCAATTTTTGAAGGCTGTTATGCATGACACACCATACTCAAAGCAGCGACACAAACGTGTCTCACACTGTTTCCTGGATCCGGAAGTACATTTGCAACAAACCACCTTCAGAACATCTGGTGGAGCCACATCTAAGTCTGTGGCAATATGGATGTACTTTTCCTCATGAAGCTTTCATCACCATTCTGTGTGATTCAGTATTGCTTAACAACATCAAGATATGTTCCACCTTCCAGCCACTAAACAGCACGGAGTAAGTAACCGCCGTCTACAACATGAATCGAACTGCTTGGTTTCAATGATGGTTCTACACCCTTGCTCTTTACCGAGCTGTGATTTATCAACTTTCCGCATGTAGTTATCTTTGAACGGAGAAGTAGGAAGTGTTGACAGGTCATAGCTGAAATATTTCTCCATATCAGGTGATCTTTGCATTACGATCAGAAGACTATTAAATAGAACTGTGGGATCAACACCTGTCAAAGCTTTCTTGGAAGTTGATGAAGAAGCATTGTTTACTTGTGCTAATGTTCTTATTTGAGATTTTCTTTTAAGGACAACATCCTTGAAGTTCTTGCCACTCATGTTCTGAACAATATCAGCGCCAACTTCTTCAGCATTGTCGCAGTTTATATTATCAGATTCAGATGCTGCAATACCTGATGGTATGCTGTGGAGTCTTGTGTCAGAAGTATCAAATTGATTATGTGACTTCAAGAATTCGAGAACTTTTGTGAGATCGTCATTATCTCTACTGATCCTGGACTACCCCTCTTCCGGGTGCTGAACTGCATCATGGCAGTAGTCAATATCAGCAAACTGCGCTAAAGATGTTCTTACAGCTGCAGTCCTATGAATTGTGGAAGTCCATGTGGTGCGTACACTCTCAGTCACTCATCTTCCATGAGTTATTCCTCCCTTACCTTTAATGGCTCGCATCATTCCCTGCTCTATGGTAAGGTCAACTGACCGTCCGGCCCACTGTTTACTACTACGCCGTCCAACATGTGATCCTGACATGAGCTGCTTGTGTAGATCTGGATGTGAGTTAGGTAAGTCCATCATCATCTCCAGGTAGAGACGAGCACACTTGGCATAATTGTTGTGACCAGATGCTGCGAAGAGATTCACCATTCTCCTGATACTGACAAGATGTAGCTGATAGTTGCCCATTCGTTCTGCCCGCAGCAGAAGCTTTAATGTGGCAATGTAATACATATACAGAAGCCAAAGGTTTTTACTATATAAGCTATAGTAATAGTTATGTCATTTTCAGGGCCCCATTCTACACCTTATACGTAGCTATACGAGATAAAGAACCCTAGGGGCCCCAAGAGTAGCTATCCCCTAACATAAATTTGGTTTAAATAATTTTGGTAATGTCTTTTAAGTGCTGGACTTCAGTGTTTTTGAAGGTACCGTCTTATCTTTCAGTATTTTTTAATAATCTTGTAGTTGGCAGCTGCCTTTTTTTGTAAACAATTCAGGTCATCTCTTAACATGGCTGACAGTATTTTATATAGAATATAGAGGACCTTTTTTACAAATTTATTTAATGCGTTTAAACACAATTTAGGTATTCAAAACAAGGGTGTCATTAATCCTCGTTATGTTAACTAACTAGTTATTACCAAATAATTTCACAAAACGCTTGTAAGACATTAATTCTAGGTACGTAATGTAATATTTATTCAACTCCTGGACTATATGGGAAGGGTGGGCGGTGCCTACCAAATTGCGTCATCACTTTATGAGCTCCACACAACAATTGTTAACGTAATCCTACCCAGCAACCGTACTAGCCTTTCGCCTTCAGAATAAAAAGCCGGGAACGGCAAGGGGTGGCGAAGTGTGCGTGTATCTAAACAAGTTTTTTTTTTTTTTGGAAAGCGAAAAACAGAAGTGTAATTAAAATAAAGAAACAAAAGATATAAAAGTAAATAAACAAACAGAGACAACAAAGAGTAGCTGGTTACCAGACGTAACAAAAGTTACACAAATAAACCTGATCTGTTTACTGCAAACATGTACAGCGGCTTTACGAGAGTGTACGTTAGACGTAACAACGCGAAATTGTATTTATGTCTGCTGACGGGGCGAATCCTTCGTTTTCGTTTCTTTACGTCAGATCCTGACTCAAAGTGTGACGTCATTAAGACGTACAACAATGACGCGACTAACAACCGTTGGGTTAATACTTTAAAAAAAAACAGAAATAATAAATGATACCATAAATTTAGTTGATGCAGCTTTATTCGAAAACGTTCGCGATGCTAGATATTGAATATAAATTGTTAATAACAATGCATTATCATTAAAGGCCAAAAACTAAAATTATTTTGTGTAATGTTGGTCACTCCACATCCACCCCTCAACTAGATTTCTAGCAAATGCTTGACTTCAACTTACAGCAGTTATAAAATCTGGCAACTGTTTGATTGTAGCCTACAACTGTTATATGCATCTGGCAGCTGTTTGATTCTAGCATGCAGCTTTATAGACATCTGGCAACTGTTTGATTCTAGCATACAGCTTTATAGACATCTGGCAAATGTTCGATTCCAAAATACAGCATTTATTGACATTTGTAAACTGTTGGATTCGAAGATTGCTTTTAATTGATTATTATTATTATCCAAGAATAGGAACAAATATAACTGAGCAGCACTGGAACATTGATTGATGTGTCACTTGTCGCGCCCGTTGTGTCAAAAAATGGTTAGACGTCTGGGATATTTATAGACTGACTGTAACTGCGACGGTTTTAATCTATGCAGTATAATGGGTTGGCAATGATCTGTGTGGTATTGCAGTATCGTACCTATTGCTGTACATGCATCCAGGGAATCTCAGCGCATGATCCCACCGGGGTACTTTCCCCGTGGGACTCTCGAGATCAGAGATCCCTTGTTATTTTATTGACCACTCAAAGTGTATAGTTCTCGGGTCGGGGTTAGGAGCTGGGGGGGGGGGGAGGGGAGCATGATGCTTATTTGGGCGTAACTAGTGTTAGTGGGCACCCCCGAGGCAAAATCTTTGCCTCCAAATTACCGATAAATAAAAGGGGTGAGAATGCCGCACGTGGTTGACATCAAAGCAAGGAGCGTTCTAAGAAGACAATCCTCTCCATTGGACCCCGCCTAGTTATGTCACTGGACTGTTTGATGGTGGGTACTGATTTAATTATTTTATTGTTTTGTTCCACTATTCAAAGTGTATTTAAAATCGCCATAGTCTCTAAAGTAAAAAATAAAATTTTAACAAAAAGATAAAAACATAAACTTGAGAAACCTGAATTTAATTATCCTGTTTTAGGGGAAACATTAATATTTTTGCTCGAATGGATCCAATCTGTACAACGAATGTCAATTAGGAGAAAAAAAAATTAACAATAAAACACATAAACATTTCTCATTGGTTGACAGAAGCTTCAAAATAATGTTACTTTAATTTATAAATCAAACAAGTTAATCATCATCAACATATGCGCCTTACGTTTTGTCAATAAGGAGACTCTGGCACGGGGTAGTGGGGGGGGGGGGGAGGGGGAACTAGGGAGTAGGGACAACGCCATGGCTATGTCTCTCCGTTCCTCTCTCTTTGTGGTAAAATTTCAGGTCAAAACAATAGTCCAACGATAAATAAATACATTTTTTTAAAAATAAAATTAGCCATTAAATAGTTGAACTATCGCATTGTTGGACAAAGATTCATGGGACACCCCCCCCCCCACCGATACAAATAATTTCGAGATATAAAAACATACTACAAATAATACTGCCATTGATACAGATTGCTTCATCCAGATGTTTTACTCCATCGATCAAGGAGAATGCGACCAAAAAGATCGAACAAAATAAAGTCCTCAGTAGCGCGGATGTGTTTGATTGTTTCTCTCTCTCTCTCTCTGTGTGTGTGTGTGTGTGTGTGTGTGTGTGTGAGAGAGAGAGAGAGAGAGAGAGTTTTCGTTTGTGTCTATATCTTTGAGTGAATGTGTATGTGTGTCTATATGGGTGTGGGGTGGGCGTGGGGGGGGGTAAAGTAGTGGGGAGATGACCGCTGGTCTAGTAGATGGTCAACAGATGTTTTTCTCAGTTTGATGATTAGTCTTGTGGTTTTTTTTTTTTATTGGATGTGAGTTCGTCTTTTTCCATGTGTTGATCGACATGACCAGATAATGATAGGATCGCTCCCCCTACCCCCTCCCCGCCTTCAAAGTAATGTTGCCGTGTTTTTTTTTTTATTTTATATTTAACTTTGTTTTTTATTTATCGATGTGATCGATGTATTTGAGGTGTGTGAGTGGTCCATGGGTGGTAGGACGAATGAAGGAAACGTTTGGTGAGCTTCGCGTGGAAGAGGGCTGGGGGGTGAGAGATGAGTGACCCACAGTGAATGAAGGGTAGTATTTAGAATGACACGCTCACACTACTAGAAGTGTTTTGTCCCGTCCCGGGGATTCCTTTATTGAACAACTGAAGACAGGATTGTGTTTCATTAGGTCCCCTTATTACACAGTCTCTGAGAAATGGTTTTTTTTTTCATTTTTTATGTGACGATTTTGTGAGTTAATTATAATCTTAGAACTTGATAGACTTTGGTATAGAGTTTATTGTATTTAACATGGAACTTGATAGACATTGTTATAGGGTTTAGGGCAGGCCCGTAGCGTGCGGGGGGGGAGGGGGCAGGGGGCCGCCCCCCTGCGTTTTGTCTGCCCCCCCCCCTGCTTATTTGTTCTACTTAGTAAAATGTATGTCCTGCCCCCCTGTTATTGCCTGGCCCCTGCAGTTGAATGCCTGGCCCCTCCTGTAGTATTGTCACGCTACGGGGCTGGTTTAGGGTATGTAACACGGAACTTGATATACATTGGTATAAGGTTTAGTGAATGTAACACGGAACTTGATATACATTGGTATAGGCACGTGACATATAGTGGGTATTTAGCATGGCACGTGATATATAGTACGTATTTAGCATGGCACGTGGTATATAGTGGGTATTTAGCATGGCACGTGGTATATAGTGCATCGGATGACAGTGCGATAGAGCG